>CM035153.1:158606260-159029678 GCA_020205615.1 Panax quinquefolius | reverse complement strand
TTTAAAGAAACGAATCCAAAGGAAACAAAATGACAAGGATTAAGGATTAAGGATTCAACTTTATTTTATCCATGTTCAAAAATACCTCAAAAATAATCATAGTGGTGTAAAATTCAAGAATGATCAAAACACATGGATACAATCAAAGCTAGTATCCGTATAGATATTTTGGACAAAAAGAAGAAAAATTTATTTTTTGGTGAATAAGGTCAGATATCGTGAATAAAGTGTCAGTACACGTGAATAGTAACTCGACACCAAAAGATAGAAATTTCCCAAAAAACATCTTCACGCTTCATAAATAAGACTGAATAAGAATTTCGTGAATAAGAACTCATAAATAGTAACTCGTGAATAGTAACTCATGAATAAGTAACTCTTGAATAAGAACTCCCATACATGAAAAAGTTCCAAATTTGATAAAAAAGTTTCAACCAATATTTCAAAGATAATGATATTGAAGAAATAATATCATTCGAGAAGAAAATAACATCCCTTACTCTCGAAAGATTAAGACTTCTTTGGAATACCTGATATAAGGTCAAGGAACTTGCAACCGCCTAACAATACTCAAAGTATACTCAAAATACTCACAAGAATACGCTCGATAATATAGAGAGAAAACTTCAGCTTTAGTGTGATTTTTAATTCTAACCCAAGACCCTATTTATAGGAAATTGCTAGAAACAAAAGCGTAAAATTTAATAAATTAATAATATAATTATATAAATTTCCCACGATGCCTAGAATCTGATTTCAGCCATCAAACACATGCCACATTCTAGAAAAAGTAAGAAAAACATTTTTTCTAATTTTAAATATTTTAAACTTCCAAAATCAATTATTTTGAGCTTTTAACTTCAATAATTCATAATAAATAGCCCTTTCATCGTAAAATTGAATCTCGCATTTTTTTATAGGAAATTCAATTCTCTACAACTTTGCGTAAGAAAGTTTTCCAAATTCCAAATAGAAATTGACCAAATCCACAAACCAGGCGATTTTACATGCTATAATCAAATTTCAAATAATAAATGGGGTCCACCGACATGTTTAACATGTTTTAAACATTTATTGCAACAAAAATACTCTTCCTCCTCAGATACTCATATATCCCACATTTGTTGTAAAAATATCACCATTATTATATTATTAAAATATAATAATATATTTAAACGAATTATTTTATCGTAAAAGATAAAATTTCAATTTTCAATAATTGTCACATTAAAAATTTTCTCCATCTATATCCACATAAAATCAATATTTTCCTCATCATATGAATCAATAATTAATTATTCACAAATAATATTGCTGTAATCACAATATCGACAACCGTGCGCTTCCTGAGAAAGCAGGGGCTTTCCAATAAGAATTTCTCTCATCATGGCGTAATTAAAGTGACCAAACCTCTCCTTAGATGTAACTTTCTAGACATTGCCAATAATGTTATCTAATAATATTATTCAGATAATATGAATTATTGCTTCGATAATGAAAAATACCGCGTAATGACAATTATCAAACAACATCAATATAAAATATCAACGCAACAATTATTAAATCAATAAAATAATCGAATAAGAATTATCGTAACCATTATCGAGTAAAGGTCTTCACGTAAGAATCAATAATTAGTGCAATACGCGAAGCTTACCGTGTTTTTAACCATTAGTATTTTAACAAGATAATCTGTATAACTACGCTGTTATTTTTAAACAACTTATATTTGTCGCTTTCTTCATCCAATCGCTTCAAGTTATGGGGCCCATATACGGTCAGCTACCGTCGCATTTAATATTCCCTAACAGCATTTAATATTCCACGCACCAAACTAATATTCAATAGACAACAATGAATATTTTATAACCACTTGCTTATTTTGAAGTATTTAGCGTATTTTACCCTTAACTATCCACATTAATCAAATCAACCCTTACTATTTCAAAATAATAAATAGAAAATTAAATTTCATTAATAATAAGTTCTGGTCTTACACTACAAAGCCAAAGATATTCCATAATATCATCATTTAAGATCAAGATGATGAAAAATATTTTTAAAGAAACGAATCCGGTGAAACAAAATGACAAGGATTAGGATTAAGGATTCACTTTGTTTTATCCATGTCCAAAATACCTCAAAATAATCATTGGTGTAAAATTCAAGAATGATCAAAATATGGATACAATCAAAGCTAGTATCCGTAATAGATATTTGGACTAAAAGAAATTTTTCATTTTTTTCATAATAATGAATAAAGTCAGATTCGTGAATAATGTCGATACGTGAATAGTCTTACAGATCGAGCACGTGAATAAAGGTCAGATACGCTTAATAATTGTAAGATCACGTGAATAAGAATTCGACACCAAAAGTTCCAAATTTGATAAAACTTTAGATCAATATTTCAACATAATGATATTGAAGAAATAATATCATTCTTAAAAAATAATATCCCTTACCAAAAGATTAAGACTTTAATGAATACCTGTATAAGGTCAAGGAACTTGCAGACCGCCTAACAATACTCAAAGTATACTCAAAATACTCACAAGAATACTTCGATAATATAGAGAGAAAACTTCAGCACGGTGTGATTTTCAATTTAACCCAAGACCCTATTTATAGGAAAACGCTTAGACCAAAAAAAGCAGTAAAATTTAATAAAATATTAATATATATTATAAATTTCCTTAGCCCATCTTTGAAGATCTGATTTCAAGCAATTAATATCACATGTTAGCCCACTTAAATGTAAAAAACGTTTTTCTTTAAAATAATAATTAAAACTTCCAAAATCAATTATTTATTTGAGCTTCTAACTTCAATAATTCACAATAAATAGCCCTTTTATCAGAAAATTGAAACTCGCGAGTATTTATAGGAAATTCAATTCTCTACAATTTTGCAGAAGAAAGTTTTCCAAATTCCAAAAGAAATTGACCAAATCCACAAACAGGCATTTTATTGTGCTATAATCAAATTTCACCAATAAATGGGTCCACTGACATGTTTAACATGTTTTAAACATTTATTGCAACAAAAATACTCTTCCTCCTCAGATACTCATATATCCCACATTCGTTGTAAAAATATCACCATTATTATATATTTAAAATATAATAATACATTTAAATGAATTATTTTATCGTAAAAGATAAAATTTAAATTTTCAACAATTGTCACATAAAAATTTTCTCCATCTATATCCACATAAAATCAATATTTTCCTCATCATATGAATCAATAATTATTTATTCACAAATAATATTATGTAATCACAATATTGATTAAAGCAAAAGCAGCCTCAGTGAAAGAGGGCTTTTCAATAAGAATTTCTCCTTCTTGCCAAGCAATTAGGTGACCAAACCTCTCCTTGACAGTAACTTTCTAGACATTGCCAATAATATTATCTAATAATATTATTCGGGATAATATAAATTATTGCATCGATAATGAAAATAGTGTGTAATGACAATTATCAAACAACATCAATATAAAATATCAACGCAAAGAATTATTAAATCAATAAAATAATTGAATAAAGAATTATATAACCATTATCGAGTAAAGTGCCTTCTTACGTAAGAATCAATAATTAATGCAATATCGCAAAGCACCGTGTTTTAACCACGAGTATTTTAAAAGATTAACTCAGAATAACCTACGCCGTTATTTTTAAACAACTTATATTTGTCGATTTTTCTTCATCCAATCGCTTTTTCACATGGGCCCAATAAAATATCAAGGCGTCCGTATTTAATATTCCCCAAGCAAAGAAGAATATTCCACCACCAAACGAATATTCTCGACAACAATGAATATTTTATAACCACTTGCTTATTTTGAAATATTTATGATATTTTACCCCTAACTATCCACATTAATCAAATCAACCCTTACTATTTCAAAATAATAAATAGAAAAATTAAATTTCATTAATAATAAGTTGGGGTCTTACAACCTCCCTCCTTATGAAATTTCATCCTAGAAATTGATTTAACGCACTCGGTGTTTTGAAAAGGTGAGGATACCTCGCTTTCATTTCCGCTTTCCAATTCCCGTGTCATTTTCTATAAAGCATGATTCCTCCACAAAACTTTAACTTGTGGTATGACCTTTCATACAGTAGGATATGCTCCTTCCTATCTAAGATCTTGACATGTACCTCCTCATACGTTAAGTCTTGGCCATTATCTCGTCAGGTTCTAACTCAATAACGTGGTTTGGGTCTTTCACATATTTACTAAGTACGATACGTGAAACACATTATGAACACGAGACATACTTTGAGGTAACGCGAGTCTATAGCTACATTTCCTACTTCCCGGTCAAGAATTTGAAATGGACCAATAAATCGTGGATCGAGCTTTTCTCTTCCCAAATCTTGTAACTCCCTTCCATGGAGCAACTCGCAACAATACACGATCCCCTACACTAAATTCCACGCCCTTTCGATGAAGATCCGCATAACTCTTTTCTCGATCTTGTGTCGTTTGTACACGCTTGTCGAATCATTTGGATCTTTTCCGTAGTCATAATGCATTTAACTCGGGTCCTAACAATGTTGCTTCACCCACCTCGTCCCCAACATAATGGAGAGCGACACTTTCGGTCCATATAATGCTTCAAATGGAGCCACACCTATACTTGCTCGATAATCGTTGTTGTAGGAGAATTCTACCAATGGTAAATACTTATCCCAACCGCCTTTGAAGTCTAGGACACGAGTCTTAATAAATCTTCAAGAGTTTGAATAGTCCTTTCGATTGTCCGTCTGGTTTGAGGATGGTATGCCCAACTCAATCGTAGATCTGCGCCCATAGCTTTTTACAAGCTAACCCAAAATCTTCAAGTGAATCTTGGGTCACGATCCCAAACTATGGATACAGTATGCCATGCAACCTCACAATCTCATTCACGTATATACCAAAGCAAGACGTTCAAGTGAATAAGTCTCCAGATCGGCAAGAAATGAGCAGACTTGGTTAATCTATCAACAATAACCCAAATAACATTGATGCCCCGAGAAATCGTAGGAAGACCCAGAATCTAAATCCATGGTAATGTGTTCCCACTTCCATTTCAAATCTCAAGTGGTTGCAACGGACCCTTAGGTACTAGATGCTCCGCCTTTACACGTTGACAAGTTAAACACATTGAGATAAACTTTGCAATCTCTCTCTTCATATTGTTCCACCAAAATGTATGTCAAGATCACGATACATTTTAGTACTTCCGGATGGATTGCAAATGGTGTATTGTGTGCCTCCATCATAATCTTATACTTCAAATCGTAGTCGTTAGGAACACAAAGTTCAGAGTGGATTCAAGTATTCCTCTTCATCAATTCTCGCTTCCTAATAGCTCCTTCTTGTTCTTTCTTCTTCATACGCATCACTCCGGCCTGGTGGCTCGAGCAACCTTAACTTTTTCTATTAAAGTTGGCTCAATGCGTATACTTGACATCATCGCACTCGTTCTCGCATATGATCTTCTACTCAACGCGTCACCTACCACGCTCGCTTTTCCAGGATGGTATCAATAGTGTGGTCGTAGTCTTTCAATAGCTCTCGAGCCAACGTCACGCCGATGTTGAGTTCTTTTTGAGTGAAGAAATATTTAAGGCTTTTATGGGTCTGAATATATCTCCACTTTCTCCCCATATAGATAGTGCCTCCATATCTTTAGCATGAACGCATCGGGCCGCTAACTCTAGATCATGAGTAGGATAATTCCTCTCATACTCTTTTAAGTTTCGCGAGGCATAAAGCTATGACTTTCCCACGCTGCATGAGAACACATCCTAACCCTTTGCTCGAAGCATCGTTGTAGATAACAAATCCATCCAAACCAGATGGTATTGTTAGAACAGCCAAATGAGTCTCTCTCGAGCTCTTGGAAACTCTTCTCGTATTCTTCGCTCCAAACGAATTTTGTATCTTTCCGAGTTAGTGGGTTAATGGAGTAGCGATTCGAGAAAACCCTTCCACTAATCTCCGATAATAACCACTAGACCCGTAAAGTTACGTGCTTTGGCCACCGACTTTGGTGCTTCCTAACTTTCAGATTGCTTCAATCTTCGCCGTCCACTTGATACTCCATGTTTTGACACTGACGTGCCCAAGAAATGCTACTTCCTCGCCGTAACTCGCATTTCTTCAATTTGGCATATAGTTTGTTTTCACGAAGCCTTTCGAGTACCACTTCAAATGGTGCTCATGATCTTCACGATTTTGGAATATATAAGGATGTCATCAATAAAGACAACAACAAAATGATCCAAATATTCCTTGAATACTTGGTTCTTTATATCCATGAAAGTCATAGGAGCATTAGTCAATCCGAAAGACATGACTAAGAATTCATAATGCCCGCATTCGAGTTCTAAAGCGGTCTTTAAATATCCTCGCTTCTAATCTTCACCGATGATATCCGTAACTAAGATCGATTTTTGAAAAGAATCAGGCCCTTGCAATCGGGTCAAACAAGTCATCAATACGAGGTAGAGGATACCTATTCTTGATAGTGACATGGTTCAATTCCGATAGTCAATACAAAGTCGCGATACTCCCCGTCTTTTCTTTTTACGAATAAAACAGAGCACCCCAAGGAGATGTATCAGACGAATGAAACCGATGTCCAACAATTCCTCGTAGTTGGACCTTTAACTCCTAAAGTTCAATAGAAGCCATTCGATATGGGGTTTTAGAAATGGGCTTTGTACTCGTGTTCAAGATCAATAAAGAATTCAACTTCACGCCTCGGGTGTAACCGAAGTTCTTCGTGAAATACGCCAGAAAGTCAATAACAACAGAATATTATTCAAATTTGACGGTCTTTATTCAAATCCATAACATGGGCTAAGAAAGCTCGACATCCATTTTTCAATAAACGAATAGCTTTATGATTAGATATGACGGTGATTGATTTTAATGGTTTAGTTGCTTGAATTGCAGACAACAGTTGGTTAGGAATATGAAAACTAACAACCTTACGAAAACAATCAATTTTGACATGATGATGAGAAGTTAACCAATCAATCCCTAAAATCACATCAAAAGCAAGTATCTTTAAAGAGATAAGGTCAATGTGTAAGGTGATGGTGCCAACTTGAATCAAACAAGATTTCTAAGCAGTGGATGTGATGAAAGTTTCTCCTAACTGAGTTTTCACAGATAAGGTCAAAGTCTAATTTCTCCTGAGTCAAGTTTAAACGTTGAGCACAAGCAGGAGAGATAAATGAATGGGTAGTAATAGATTATCAAGTAAGGTATAAACTTCGCAAGAATTTATAAATAGCTTACCCGTGATCACCTCGTTTGGGTTCTCGCATTATGACTGGTCATAACAAACGCTCTTCCGGAATCGCTGACTTTGACTTTTCGGGACGATCTTTTGAGTCACATCCCCTCAATTGAACTAGGTTTCGCCATCGCACAATCTCGAGCGATATGTCATTCCTTTCCATAATTATAGCATACCTTGAACTGCTAGGCGCGTTTTGACTCGATATGTCCTCTTTTCCGTGATTTATAAGATACGACCGGTGGTCGTTTCTCTCCTTAGAACGATTCTTTGTCACAAGCATGTCGCCTTCACACATGGTCGTTGTTAAATCTCTCTTTTTAAAATCTCCTCCCGACTCGCTTTTCTATTTTTATGGCCATGATTACCACCGTAGTGGTTACCATTTTTGTCCGTCTTCATTTCTTTCTCCGCCGGTTATCATTATTCTATTGATCGCTATCTCTAGAACAATCTCAAGTTATGGTCCTCGGTTGAACATACTCGTTATCTCGCTTCTAACAATTGAGCCCTCGTTAACAACATCTGAATAGAGAGAAATTTTTGAGAAATGAGATATTGTCGTATCTGGGGTTTCAAACCTCTCGTAAACATCCGCCATACGCTCCTCATTCTCCACCAAATGAGGTGCAAACTCGGATAACTCGCAAACTTTGCCTCGCATTAAGACAAGACACCGCCATGTTGTTTTGTTCTAACTCGATGAACTCCACTTCCTTTATATACGACGAACACTTTCAGAAAGTATTTGTCATTAAATAATTTCGAAATGTCTCCCAAGACACGCTGGGTAAGTACTGGATGGGTACGCTTCATGCACTCCACCAAGAGTTTGCCTCGCCACGGAACATAAAGGTGGCGAATGGAACCTTATATCTTCCGCATCCCAAGACATCGAATATCTTGGTAATTTGCTTGACCCATGATTCCGCCATGATCGGATCTCGCTTTCCTTAAATTCGTGGTCCCAACTCTTTGAAGCTCTTTGGGTGTGACAACCCGTGAATCGCTATCATTTCCTCCTCGTATTTTGAACACGAAGTCTCCTCGTTCGATTTTGCATGAATCGCAAAAGCTTCTAAACATCCCTCGCTCATCATCTCGCTTCGGTGGTGTTGTTCACTGGGAGGAACATTGCCAAACTGCTTCACGCGCTTTTCTCGTTGGTGAGTAAAGGCGCTCCACAATCTCATTTCCATTGTTAATATTCTCTCATCGACATTCTCAAATAATCGCCATAAAACAAGGGTTAATTAAGAAAATCAATATATCACATAATATCCTTATATACTAACCAACTAACAATTAAGCTTAGGTAGGACACACTAGCGAAGGATTTACTCGTCTCTCCCCTCCTAGTTCTATTCCCCGATCTCCGCCAGAGATCATATCCCTAAGCTCTGATACCAACCGTGACGCCCCCAAAATAGGTATACATCACCCATTCTCGAAGTTGTCAATACATGGTATGTAAACAACTACAACTTTATTATTACAACAAGAAATCTGAGTTTGAATACAAATATTATCTTCTAGACAATATCTATACTCAAATAAATTCTCATCACATTTATTGATACATTATTTTACAAAATGATGAGGACTACTAAAAACTCTCTCTAGAACTTTCATTCCATACCCGACTGCACTCGCTATATTCTCGCCTCGAGAAGAAAAATGGAACAAAAGGAAAAGGGTGAGCTCAACTAGCCCGAAAGAAAGAATATTATGACTAAGATAATATACAACAAATTATCGTTAGTCTTCAACAGGAAAAATCTAATAGTAATACAATGACAACAAATTTTAAATCAATATTCGCAATTGAAATAATAATTCATTAGAAGAGTTAAGTAGAGAATGCAAACTACTATCTTCTATGTATGAATTTAAAAGTTCATCGCTCATCTTTTATCCCTCGTAACATCAATCAATATATATCTCGAATCAAATATTCATCTTGCACTACTGTGCCAAAGATATTCATCAATGGTCATGTTCATCTAAACACTGCTCATCTTCGCACTACAAAGCCAAAGATATTCTTCAGAAATCATTCATCTTTGCACTACAGCCAAAGATATTCCATAATATCATCATTTAAGACCTCAAGATGATGAAAATATTTTTAAAGAAACGAATCCAGTGAAACAAAATTACAAGGATTAAGGATTAAGGATTCGTACTTTGTTTTATCCACGTCCAAAATACCTCAAAAATAATCACAGTGGTGTAAAATTCAAGAATGATCAAAACATGGATACAATCAAAGCTAGTATCCGTATTAATAGATATTTTGGACTAAAAGAAAATTTTTCATTTTTTGATGAATAGTGTCAGATTCGTGAATAAGGTCGATAATGCTGAATAAGCTGTGATACGTGAATAAGGTCGTGATACGCGAATAACAGATACGTGAATAAGAATCTCGACACCAAAAGTTCCAAATTTGATAAAAACTTCAGATCAATATTTCAACATAATGATATTGAAGAAATAATATCATTACGAAAAAAAAAATATCCCTTACCTCGAAAGATTAGTACTTTAATGGAATACCGGTATAAAGTCTTGAAGGAACTTCAGACCGCCTAACAATACTCAAAGTATACTCAAAATACTCACAAGAATACGCTCGATAATATAGAGAGAAAACTTCAGCCAGTGTGATTTTCAATTCTAACCTAAGACCCTATTTATAGGAAAATGCTTAGAACAACCAAAGTAGAAAATTTAATAAAATATTAATATATATTATAAATTTCCTTAGCCCATCTTTGAAGATCTGATTTCAAAGCAATTAATATCACATGTTAGCCCACTTAAATGCAAAAAAACGTTTTTCTTTAAAATAATAATTAAAACTTCCAAAAATCAATTATTTTGAGCTTCCTAACTTCAATAATTCACAATAAATAGCCCTTTTATCGTAAAAATTGAAACTCACGACTTTTTATAGGAATTTCAATTTTCTACAACTTTACGTAAGAAAGTTTTTCCAAATTCCAAATGTAAATTGACCAAATCCACAAACCAAGCATTTTATTGTGCTATAATCAAATTTCAATCAATAAATGGGTCCACCGACATGTTTAACATGTTTTAAAACATTTATTGCAACAAAATACTCTTCCTCCTCAGATACTCATATATTCCACATTCGTTGTAAAAATATCACCATTATTATATATTTAAAATATAATAATACATTTAAACGAATTATTTTATCGTAAAAAGATAAAATTTAAATTTTCAACAATTGTCACATAAAAAATTTTCTCCATCTATATCCACATAAAATCAATATTTTTCTCATCATATGAATCAATAATTATTTATTCACAAATAATATTACGTAATCACAATATCGATAACCGTGCGCTTCCTCAGAGCAGGGGCTTTCCAATAAGAATTTCTCCTTCATTGGTGCAATAATTAGGTGACCAAACCTCTCCTTAGATGTAACTTTCTAGACATTGCCAATAATATTATCTAATAATATTATTCAGATAATATAAATTATTGCATCGATAATGAAAAATAGTGTGTAATGACAATTATCAAACAACAAAGAATATAAAATATCAACGCAGCAATTATTAAATCAATAAAAAATCGAATAGCGAATTCTTTGTAACCATTATCGAAAAGGCTTCTTCACGTAAGAATCAATAATTGGTGCAATACCGTAAAGCATCTTGTGTTTTAACCACCAGTATTTTAACAAGATAATTCTTGTGAATAACTACTGTTATTATTTTAAACAACTTATATTTGCGCTTTCTTCATCCAATCGCTTTAGCATTGGGCCCATAAAAATATCGCTACCGTCGCATTTAATATTCCCCTATGCTAAAGAATATTCCACCACCAAACTAATATTCCCTCGACAACAATGTATATAATTTATAACCACTTGCTTATTTTGAAATATTTCATGTATTTTACCCCTAACCATCCACATTAATCAAATCAACCCTTACTATTTCAAAATAATAAATAGAGAAAATTAAATTTCATTAATAATAAAGTTGGGGTCTTACAACCCCCCTCTTTATGAAATTTCATCCTCGAAATTGACGTGACGACTGGTGTTTCAAAAGGTGAGGATACCTCGCTTTCATTTCCGTTTCCAATTCCCGTGTCATTTTCTATAAGATGATTCCTCCACAAAACTTTAACTTGTGGTATGACCTTCTTGGCGTAGGACATGCTTCTTCCTATCCAAGATCTTGACAGTACCACTCATACGTTATGTCTTGGCTATATCGTCCTTGGTTCTAACTCTATAACGTGGTTGGGTCTTTCACATATTTACTGAAGTACGAGATATGTGAAACACATTATGAACACGAGACATACTTTGAGGTAACGCGAGTCATAGGCTACATTTCCTACTCTGGTCAAGAATTTGAAATGGACCAATAAATCGTGGATTGAAGTTTTCCTCTCTTCCTAAATCTTATAACTCCTTCCATGGAGCAACTCGCAACAATACATGATCCCCTATACTAAATTCCGTTCTTTTTCGATGAAGATCCGCATAACTCTTTTGTCGATCTTGTGCCATTTGTATACGTTAATTTAATCATTTGGATCTTTTCGTAGTCATACGTATTAACTTCGGGTCCCAACAATGTTGCTTCACCCACCTCATCCCAACATATTGGAGAAACGACATTTTCGATCCATATAATGCTTGAATGGAGCCACACCTATACTTGCTCGATAAGCTGTTGTTGTAGGAGAATTCCACCAATGGTAAATATTTATCCCAACCGCCTTGAAGTCTCAGGACACGAGTCTTAATAGATCTTCAAGAGTTTGAATAGTCCTCTCGATTGTCCGTCCGTTTGGGGATGGTATGTCGAACTAAATCGCAAATCTGTGCCCATAGCTTTTTGCAAGCTAACCCAAAATCTTGAAGTGAATCTTGGGTCACGATCCGAAACTATGGATCTTGGCATGCCATGCAACCTCACAATCTCATTCACGTACATACTAGCAAGACGTTTAAGGGAATAAGTCTCCGTATCAAGAAGAAATGAGCGGAACTTGGTTAATTTATCAATAATAACCCAAATAGCATTGATGCCTTGAGAAACCGTTGGAAGACCCGTAACAAAATCCATGGTAATGTGTTCCCACTTCCATTCGGAATCTCAAGTGGTTGCAACGGACCCTTAGGTACTAGATGCTCGCCTTTACACGTTGACAAGTTAAACACATTGAGATAAACTTTGCAATCTCTCTTCATATTGTTCCACCAAAATGTATGTCGAAGATCACGATACATATTAGTGCTTCCGGGATGGATTGCAAATGGTGTATTGTGTGCCTCCATCATAATCTTGTACTTCAAATCGAGTCGTTAGGGACTGAAAGTGCAGGTGGACTCAAGTATTCCTTCTTCATCAATTCTCGCCGGAATAGCTCCTTCTTGTACTTTCTTCTTCAAACGCATCATCTCGGATTCGGTGGCTTGAAGCAACCTTAACTTTTTCTATTAAAGTTGGCTCTGTGCGTATACTTGACATCATCGCACTCATTCTCGTGATATGATCTTCTACTCAGCGCGCGTACGACTCCCGTTCACTTTTCCGGGATGGTATTGAATAGTGTGGTCGTAGTCTTTCAATAGCTCGAGCAAACGTCACCATTGCACGCGTGTTGAGTTCTTTTTTTGAGTGAAGAAAAATTTAAGGCTTTTATGGTGCAGAATATATCTCCACTTTCTCCCATATAGATAGTGCCTCCATATCTTTAAGCGTGAAAGCATTGATCACCGCTAACTCTAGATCAAAGTAGGATAATTCCTCTCATACTCTTTAAGTTGTCATGAGGCATAGGCTATGACTTTCCACGTTGCATGAGAACACATCCTAACCCTTTGCACGAAGCATCAGTAGATAACAAATCCATCCGAACCAGATGGTATTGTTAGAGCAGTGCTTGAAATGAGTCTCCTCTTGAGCTCTTGGAAACTCTTCTCGCATTCTTCGCTCCAAACGAATTTTGTATCCTTCCGAGTTATTTGGGTTAATGGAGTAGCAATTCGAGAAAACCCTTCCACGAATCTCGATAATAACCACCACGTACTTGATCCGCAGGCCGGTTGCTCAACTTTGTATTGCTTCAATCTTCGCCGAGTCCATGGATACTCCATGTTTTGACACCACGTGCCCAAGAAATGCTACTTCCTCAAGCCAGAACTCGCATTTCTTCAATTTAGCATATAGTTTATTTTCACGAAGCCTTTGGAGTACCAGCTTCAAATGGTGCTCATGATCTTCACGACTTTTGGAATATATAAGGATGTCATCAATAAAGACAACAACAAACCGATCCAAATATTTCTTGAATACTCGGTTCTTCATATCCATGAAAGCAAGCAGAGCATTAGTCAATCCGAAAGACATGACTAAGAATTCATAATGCCTGCATCTGAAGTTCTAAAGGCGTCTTTGGAATATCCTCGATTCTAATCTTCAAATTGATGATATCCGAATCGAAGATCAATTTTTAAAAGAATTGTGCCCTTCTCACATTGGTCAAACAAGTCATCAATACGAGGTAGAGGATACCTATTCTTGATGGTGACATGGTTCAATTCGATAGTCAATACAAAGTCGCATACTTCAATCTTTCTTCTTTACGAATAAAAACAGGAGCACCCGAGGAGATGTACTAGATCGAATGAAACCGATGTCCAACAATTCACGTAGTTGGACCTTTAACTCCTGAAGTTCAATAGAGCCATTCGATATGGGGTTTTAGAAATGGGCTTTGTGCAGGTTCAAGATCAATAAAGAATTCAACTTCACGTTACGGGGTAGACCGCGAAGTTCTTCAGAAATACGTCGGGAAAAGTCAATAACAACAGGAATATTATTCAAATTTGAAGTGTCTTTATTCAAATCCATAACATGGGCTAAGAAAGTTTGACATCCGCTTTTCAATAAGCGAATAGCTTTATGATTAGATATGAGCGTTGATTGATTTTAATGGTTTAGTTGCTTGAATTGCATAAACGGGTTGGTTAGGAATATGAAAACTAACAACCTTACGAAAACAATCAATTTTGGCATGATGAGTAGTTAACCAATCAATCCCTAAAATCACATCAAAAGCAAGTATCTCTAAAGAGATAAGGTCAACGAGTAAGGTGATGGTGCCAACTTGAATCAAACAAGATTTATAAACGGTGGATGTGATGAAAGTTTCTCTAACTGAGTTTCCACAGATAGGTCAAAGTCTAATTTCTCCGAGTCAAGTTTAAGCGTTGAGCACAAAGGAGAGAGATAAATGAATGGGTAGCACCCAGATATCAAGTAAGGTATAAACTTCGCAAGAATTTATAAATAGCTTACCGTGATCACTTCGTTTGGGTTCTGCGCCGCCGCATTTAATATTCCCCGACAAAGAAGAATATTCCACGACCAAACGAATATTCCCAAACAACAATGAATATTTTATAACCACTTGCTTATTTTGAAATATTTGCGTATTTTACCCCTAATTATCCACATTAATCAAATCAACCCTTACTATTTCAAAATAATAAATAGAGAAAATTAAATTTCATTAATAATAAGTTGGGGTCTTACAGTCCATACTCGATCGAGGATTAAAAATGGGCCAATGAATCGAGGATTGTACTTTCCTCTCTTTCCAAATCTCGTAACTCCTTTCTATGGATCAACACGTAACAACACATGATCTCCAATATCGAATTCCACGTCCTTTCAATGAAGAATAGTATATCTCTTTTGTCGATCTTGTGAGGTTTTTATATGTTGTCGGATCGTTTGAATCTTTTTCGTAGTCATACGTACCAACTCCGGTCCCAACAACGTTGCTTCACCCACCTCATCCCAACATACTAGAGAACGACACCTTCTTCCATACAATGCCTCAAATGGAGCCATGCCAATACTTGTTTGATAATTGTTGTTGTAGGAAAACTCCACCAATGGTAAGAACTTGTCCCAACTTCCCTTGAAGTCAAGGACATAGAGTCTTAATAAATCTTCAAGAGTTTGAATAGTCCTCTCTGATTGTCCGTCCGTCTGAGGATGATATGTCGAACTAAATCGTAAATCCGTGCCCATAACATTTTGCAAACTAACCCAAAATCGTGAAGTGAATCTTGGGTCTCGATTAGAAATTATGGATACTAGCATACCATGCAGTCTTACAATCTCGTTTATGTACATACGAGCAAGACATTCAAGTGTATAAGTTTCTCGCATTAGTAGAAAATGAGCAGACTTGGTCAATCTATCAATAATGACCCAAATTGCATCTATGCCTTGAGAAACCTTGGGAAGACTAGTAAAAAATCCATGGTAATGTGCTCCCACTTCCATTCTAGAATTTCAAATGGTTGCAATGGACCTTTTGGTACTTGATGCTCCGCCTTGACTCGTTGACAAGTTAGACACCTTGAGATAAACAGCGATATCTCTCTCTTCATATTGCTCCAACAAAATGTATGACGAAAATCACAAAACATTTTAGTACTCCCAAGATGGATTGCAAACGGTGTGTTGTGCGCCTCCATCAAGATTTTATACTTTAAATTAGGGTCGTTAGGAACACAAAGTCTGGAGTTGACTAGAAGTATTCCTTCTTCATCGATTCTTGCTTCCGGTATAACACCTTCTTGCACTTTCTTCCTCATACGCATCAGCTCCAAGTCTGTAGTTTGAGCAGCTTTAACTTTATCAATTAAAGTCCGTTCTACTCGTATGTTCTCCATCATCACATGGGTCCCTAGAGTCTTTAGCTCTATCTCCATCCTTTGTAAGTCACACAAAATGGGCCTTTACGTTGACAATATCGCACTCGTACCCGCATATGATCTTCTTCTTAATGCGTCAGCTACCACGTTCGCTTTTCCAGGATGGTATTGGATGGTATGATCATAATCTTTCAACAGTTCAAGCCAACGTCGTTGTCGCATGTTGAGTTCCTTTTGAGTGAAGAAATATTTGAGGCTTTTATGATCCGTAAAGATCTCCACTTTCTCCCCATACAACTGCCAACTCTAGATCATGGGTAGAATAATTCCTCTCATATTCTTTGAGTTGCCGAGAGGCATAGGCTATGACTTTCTCATGTTGCATGAGAACACATCCTAACCCTTTTCCCGAAGCATCACTATAGATGACAAATCCCTCCAAGCCAGATGGTATTGTCAGAACAGGTGCTGAAATGAGTCTCCTCTTGAGTTCTTGAAAACTCTTCTCACATTCCTCGTTCTAACCGAATTTTGTATCTTTCTGAGTCAGCTGTGTTAATGGCGTAGCGATTCGAGAAAACCCTTCTACGAATCTCCGATAATAACTAGCTAAGCCGAGAAAGCTACGTACTTCGGTCACTGATTTAGGTTGCTCCCAGCTTTGAATAGCTTCAATCTTTGTCGGGTCAATAGATATTCCATGACTTGATATTACGTGCCCAAGGAATGCTACTTCCTCCAGCCAGAACTCGTATTTCTTCAACTTGACATAAAGCTTATATTCACGAAGCTTTTGGAGTATCAGCCTTAAGTGTTGCTCATGATCTTCACGGCTTTTGGAATAAATAAGGATGTCATCAATAAAGACGACCACAAAGTGATCCAAATATTCCTTGAATACTCGGTTCATCATATCTATGAAGGCAGCAGGTGCATTAGTTAATCCAAAAGACATGACTAGAAATTCATAATGCTCATACCGAGTTCTGAAAGCCGTCTTTGGAATGTCATCGGTTCTAATCTTCAATTGGAAATATCCTGAACGAAGATCAATCTTTGAAAAAAATTTGGCACCTTGCAACTGGTCAAACTGGTCATCAATACGAGGCAATGGATATCTATTTTTGATAGTGACATGGTTCAACTCCCGATAATCAACTCCCGATAATCAAAAAATGGCTTTGGTAGCATTTTTTAGCCCACAAAATTCCAGGCCTTTTTATTTGGTCCGTCCATCTTTGACCAGTCCGTTCACTCTTGGGCCAAAAAAATGTCAAAAAAATAGGCATAAAACACCCTTGGTCTGGTGGCGGCTTAAGCCGCTTGCTGAACTTTGGGCTTCAATTTTATGGCCCGCAAAAAACTGGCTGTTTTTGGCCCGACAAGTAGGAAGCTTGCCGCTTATGGCTTCGACGCGCCTTACTTGCCGTCCGTTTGTCGGTGTGATAATTAATACATAGTCGCGATACTCCCATCTTTTCTTCTTCGAATGAATAGAGCAGGAGCACCCCAAGGAGAAGTTCTAGGGACGAATAAAGCCAATGTCTAACAATTCCTGCAGTTAGGTCTTTAACTCACGAAGTTCATATAGAGCCATTCGATATGGGGCTTTAGAAATGGGTTTTTAACGACCCCAAAATAGGTCCATTCCATCCAACCCATTTCGAAGTCGCCAAATATATGGTACGGAAAACAACTACAACTTTATTACAATAATTGTCGTGCAAAATACAACAACACATATCTTTGTGAGTTTGGATACAAATATATACCAATCAGAAGACGTCACAATGACACCTTACATAAAGGTATAGTCAAAAGCTGCTTTTAGAAATTAGAATCTTTGGGAAGTGCTCAGAGAAACCTTCGTATACATGGGAGGCCATGCTTTTAGGTTATGGTAGATATCATATGGCCACAGAATTATCCTTGGTTGACCTAATAGACCCCAAAAGAAAAAAGAAGATTACTATCATATTCTTCCCAATGGTGAGTCTTCTCTTGACATATCATTATCTCCACTGTCTCTAATTGGGTATTATACTCCAAACAAACACCAAGATTATATAGGTAGTGCTTGTAAATATACTCAACAAGTGGATGAGCACAACCATGTCTTATGATGAGACATCTTGTATGATAGTGGCAAAACACCCTTCCAAGTTAAATTCACCTCACCCTCAACATCTATAGACCACCATTCTATTCCCTCGGTATCCCCCGCTCGACCCAGCTACACTTTTATTACCTGAAAGGAATTGTGAAGTAGAAGGGTGAGCATAAATAGCCCAGTAAAGAATATCATGACTAAAGATAATTAAATTATCAATAGCCTTCGTTAGTAATAAATCAGAGATTTAGAACATATGGTAGATGATAAAACTTTTCAACCATAGTTGCAGCGGAACGAGCAATCCATTAGAAGAGTAAAATAGATCATAAAGTCTTTTATCTTCTCCATGTTAAAAGTCCACCAACAATGTTTTATCCCTGTAACATCAATCAACAGTTCATGTCCGTAATCATGTGACTAACTCATAATTGTAATTCTAAATTCCTCTTCTCATCCAGGACGAAGATAATTTCATCACCTGTCTTTACCTGAAACATCAAATATCATGGTTATACCAAATCACAGTTCCTGTTCATAATCATACTAATAAATTCATCTTTGCACCACGGGCCAAATATATTCATCAATAGTTCATCTTTACACTACAGGCTAAAGATATTCAACAACAGTCATCTTTGCAGACACGAGCCAAAGATATTCATCAATAATTCATGTTTGCACTCTGGGTTAAAGATATTCAACAACAGGTCATCTTTGCATTACTGAAAAAGATATTCATCAATAATTCATCTTTGCACTCTGGTGCTAAGATATTCATCAACAAGTCATCTTTGCACTACGAGCCAAAGATATTCATATATCAAAGAAATACATAGTCATTTCGGAAGTTATATAACAATAATTATAACCGTGTTGATCAATTCACCTTTTGCACTTAAGCTAAAAATATTCAATTGTAAATTCAATGGTCATGATCATACCAAATCAATAATTCAACTTTTGCACTACTGACCAAAGAGAACCTATAGTCACGATCATACCAATAATCTACCCATCTTTACACTCAAGTCAAAGAGAAATATCATCATTAAGGTTATAAGAATGTTATATAAAAACAATATAATCAAAACATGGTTTTAATTTCAAGAGTAAGATTCATAAATCAACGATAATTTGGTCAGAGAAGAAACCAATTTGTCGTGAATAGTACCTCGTATTAAATACATAGTACCGTATAATGCGTAAATAAGAATCCTCGATACACGAAAAGATAAAGTTTCATAATAAAATCCATATCAATATTTATAACACCTTAATCCAAATGTTATAAAATCACTTAATAATATCAAAATCTTAATATTCTTAATATTACAATAATATTTAATAATTTCTAAAACTTATAAACAATTTAATTAAATTGTTTACACTTTACTAATTAATGCATTTAATCATCATAAAATGCCAAACTCATAAGATTTCATCACCAATAACCAAAACCCTCATCAAAAATCTGATATACCTCATATATGATTCTCAAGCCATAAAATCATATTTTTAATTTTCTTACTTCACATAACATATTTAATTCATTTACTCATAACTAGAATATTTTCATGAAAATACCAAATCGGTTCCAAAAATATTTCTTTTCTAGGATTTAGCATAACATAGTCCCATATTGAACATATATTTTCTTGAAATTTTAAAATTCATTTACTATTTTTCATATGGCCAAAACCACCAAATATTTAAACATTTATCATAAATTATACTTTTATCCAAAAATTCTAAAATTTACACGGTATCTTGATATTTTATAGATGTACTCCTAATAAAAATTTCATCAATTTTAGAGTTAATCACAAGGAGTTATAAGTAGTTACTTTTAAAATAGTCTTTTCTCATAAAATCCATAACTCTAATCTATACATCCAAAATCGCCATTTTTGGACACAATCTACAAAACTCATCAAAATATCATTTTAAATTTTTCCAGAATTTTTGAAGGTCCGAAAAAATACAAAACTGAAAAATATAATCACCCTTAAAAATTCCTTACTATCCCTTACCTCAAAAGAGTAGTCTTTGGAATGTGGGATATAATTATCGAATCGAACTTGCACCAGATATAGTAATACTCAAAGTATACTCAAAATACTCACAAGAATACGCTTTCGATAATATAGAGAGAAAACTTCAATTTCGGTGTGATTTTCAATTCTAACCTAAGACCCTATTTATAGGAAAACGCTTTAGAATAAAAGTTAGTAAAATTTAATAAAATATTAATATATATTATAAATTTCTTAGCCTATCTTTGAAGATCTGATTTCAGCAATTAATATCACAAGTTAGCCCACTTAAATGCAAAAAACGTTTTTCTTTAAAATAATAATTAAAACTTCCAAAATCAATTATTTGAGACTTCTAACTTCAATAATTCTGATAAATAGCCCTTTTATCGAAATATTAATATTAATATTAATATTATTATTTATTAAAATATTAATATTAATATTACAATTCCTACGCCCACTTCTAAGGATCTGAATTTAGCCACTTCTAAAACATGTAAGACCCACAACAATGACAAAAAACGTTTTTGTCATTTTTAATATTTTATACTTCCAAAAATTAATTATTTTGGAACTCTGAAACTTCAATAATTCATAATAAATAACCCTTTTATCAGAAAATTCGAATCTAGCGAGTTTTTATAGGAAATTAAATTCTCTACAACTTTGCAGAAGAAAGTTTTTCCAAATTCCAAACAAAAATTGACCGAAATCCACAAACGGGTGATTTTACAGGCTATAATCAAATTTCAGTCAAGAAATGGGGTCCACCGACACATAAAACATGCTTTAAATATTTTTGGTAACAAAAATACTCCTTCTCCACATATACTCATATATCCCACATTCATCGTAAAAATATCATCATTATTATATTATAAAAATATAATAATATATTTAAATGAATTATTTTATCAGAAAAAGATAAAATTTTAATTTTCAACGATTGTCACATTAAAAAATTTCTCCATCTATATCCACATAAAATCAATATTTTCCTCATCATATGAATCAATAATTAATTATTCACAAATAATATTACGAGAATCACAATATCGACAACCGTGCGATTCTCCAGGAAAGATGTGGTTTCCAATAAGGATCTCTCCTTCTTGGCTTGCAATTAGGTGACCAAACCTCTCCTTGCAGACGAACTTTCTAGACATTGCCAATAATGTTATCCAATAATATTATTCGGATAATATGAATTATTGCTCAGATAATGGAAAATCTTGTGTAATGACAATTTATTGAAACAACGATAATATAAAATATCAACGCAAAGAATTATTGAATCAATAAAATAAAATCTTGAATAGTAATTCTTCGTAACAATTATTGAGTAGTGACTTCTTCACGTAAGAATCAATAATTGGTTCAATACTGAGTGTCTTCTTGTGTTTTTAACCACCGAGTATTTTAACGATGATTAAGCAGAATAACAACTTCTGCAAGTCATTTATAAACAACTTATATTTATGCGTTTTCTTCATCCAATCGCTTTTAGTTATGGGGCCCACACAAAGTCTGCGTCGTCGTCTTGATATTCCGACAAAAAGAATATTCCACGACCAAACGAATATTCTCCGAAAACAATGAATATTTTATAGCCATTTGCATATTTTGTAAAATTTGCATATTTCACCCATAACTTTAAACTTTTATCAATTTAACCATTTACTAAATAATAATTATAAGAAAAATTGAATACTTTTATTTCATAAAATTCGAGGGTCTTCTGAGGTTTTGTCTAGGGTTCAAGGTCGATACAAAATTCAATTTCACGCCTTCGGGGTAGGCAGAAGTTTTTTCGAGGGAATACGTCGGGAAATTCATTAACAATAGAAATATCATTCAAAACTGACGTATTTTTGTTTAGATCCGTGACATGAGCTAAGAAAGCTTGACATCTGTTTTTCAATAAACGAATAGCTTTACGGCTTGAAATGACATTGATTGATTTTAATGTTTTGGTTGCTTGAATTCGTATAATAGGTTGGTTAGGAATATGAAAGCTAACAACCTTACGAAAACAATCAATTTTTGCATGATGAGTAGTTAACCAATCAATCCCTAGAATCACATCAAATGCAAGTATTTTCAAAGAAATAAGATCGACAGGTAACGTACGGTTACCGATTTGAATCAAACAAGACTTATAAACCGTGGATGTAATGAAGGTTTCTCCCAATGGAGTTTCAACAGATAAATTAGAGTTTAATTTCTCCGGAGTCAAATTTAAACGTTGAGCGCAAGTAGGAGAAATAAAATAATGGGTAGAACCGGTATCAAATAAGGTATAAACTTTGTGACGCCCCCAAAATTAGGTATACATCACCCATCTTGGGTAGTCAGATACATGGTACAGAATTTAAATACAACTTACTAATATAACTGTCGTGTACAATACGACATAAACTATGAGTTTGAATACAAATATTGTCTACTAAAGATCATACAAACTCAAAAGGAGTCCTCATTACAATTATTATCACACTATTTCACAGAATAGTGAGGACTACTAATGCTATCCTCTGGACCATTACTCCGTTCCTCGACTCGTCCCGGCTATATTCTCATTTCCAAGAGAAACAAGTGAAAGAAAGGGTGAGCTCAACTAGCTCAAGAAGAAATATTATGACTAAGATAATGCGAATAAATTATCATTAGTCTCAAATGATGTTAAAGCGATAAAATATAATGAACATCAAGTTTAACTACAACGGAACCAAAGAATCCATTAAAAGAGTCAAGTAGAAAATAAAATCTACTATCTTTTATGATTTTAAAAGGTTTTCATCATCGTTATATATTTGAGACTCACTTTAATAAATATTCCACATCATCGAATCCTTTACACTTACTACTGCCGAGGATATTCTTTAGTATCACGACCACAATTATTCATGCACTACGGGCCGAGAATATTTGTGTATTCATTAATGGTCATGATCATGCCAACAACTGTCCATCAATACACTTCTACGGGCCATTGAGGATTTTTACCACATCATTTGTAACATTACGGTCATGATTATATTAGAATAGTCTCTCAGTCATAATCATACCAAGTCCATCTACGCACTATGTGCCACGAGATGACTTTCAACATAATATAAACATGAGGATGATGACAATGATATAAGAATTCAATAAAACAAGTTCAAGAATTATATTATCCAAGAATTATTAACGTCCAAATTATCAACATGATCATTGTTTTGTAGAGTAAAATTCAAGAAATATCGGAAGAATATTTTCATGAAAAGGATCTTTGGATGAAACGCAAATATCAAGGATATTCCACTAATTTCATGGAGTATAGAAGTCAAAGTTTTAACCATTTGGGTATAATAAAGAATGGAATAACAAAAGAAATCACTATGCATGCGATGTAATCCAGCACAGCAAAAGTTATTCCAACGAATAATAAATAACGGAACCGGTCCGGCGTAAAAGCATACAAACGAGGATATTCCAACGAGAATAATAAAGAATGGAACCGGTCGTGAAAAACACACAGTACATGATGTTCCAACATAATAATAATAAAGATTTTAACCAGTCGGTGTAAAACACACATGCATGGATGTTCCGAATAATAATAAAAAAGCGGAACCAGGTGGGTGTAAAACACATGCATGACGAGGATGTTCCAGCGAATAATAGAAGAATGTCACCAAGTATAGGTAAACCACGTATACAAAAGTTATTCCAACATAATAATAAGCAATGAAATAACAACAATTCTCTTCATGAATAAGAAAGAATAACACCCCTTACTTTTAGTAGAGATTGAATCGCAAGAAGTGTAGTAACAAAATACTCTTCTTCTTTCTCTCTTATTCTCTCTATACTTTCTCTCTCTATAGCTTGAATGAATTCGTGAAAATAATGAAGCACTAGGCCTCTATTTATAGAAGATTTCTAGCTTAAAGACCGCCATGTGAAAAGGCAGTGGCTTGACGATTTGGTGATGTGAAAAAAAAAAGTGGTTTGGCGCTCAGTAATGTGAAGCGACAAGTGGTTCGGCCTTTGTAATATGAAACGACGAGTGGTTCGATGCTCGTAATATGAAACGGCAAGTGGTTTGATGTCCGGTAAAGGTAATTACTATCGGCGAAGGTAATTCTTATTCACAAAGGTAATTACCATTCCAAAGGTAATTACTTATTGACGAAGGTAATTACTATTGTGTGAAGGACTCTTAGATGATGACATATGGGCCCCCATAAAATAATCAAACTTACCGCAAACGTCTCATGAGGACTCTTTATATACATCAAGGATTGAATAAATATTACCACAAATCATTTTATTTTAATCAACACATATTTAATCTTTCAACAATTATTAATCATTTATAACTTGTCGCCTTAATTATTGATTTAATACTATAACATATTATATACGGATGATCTTTGTGACAATAATTGAATCAATAATATATGAGATATGATGTAGCAATTATCATGTAGCAATAATTGAGCATAGGTGAGTGACTTCTCACGTAAGCATCAATAATCAATATCGTGTCTTCTTATCTACAACCGTATTCTTTGTACTTTTTTACTAGGGTAGTTCAACGGTTTTAATGTAAGACCCCAACTTATTATTAATGAAATTTAATTTTCTATTTATTATTTTGAAATAGTAAGGGTTGATTTGATTAATGTGGATAGTTAGGGGTAAAATCATAAATATTTCAAAATAAGCAAGTGGTTATAAAATATTCATTGTTGTCGAGGGAATATTCGTTTGGTCGTGGAATATTCTCTTCTTTGTCGGGGAATATTAAATGCTGACGGTAGAAGATATTTTGTGGGTCCCATAATCTTGAAAGCGATTGGATGAAGAAAACGACAAATATAAGTTGTTTAAAAATAACTAGGCGTAGTTGTTATCGATTAATCTTGTTAAAATACTCTTTGGTTAAAACACAAGTAGCATTAGCAGTATTGCACCAATTATTGATTCTTACGTGAAGGCACTACTCAATAATGGTTACGATGAATTCTTGTTCAATATTTTATTGATTTAATAATTCTTTGCGTTGATATTTTATATTATTGTTGTTTCAATAATTGTCATTACAAAGTATTTTTCATTATCGATGCAATAATTCATATTATCTGAATAATATTATTAGATAACATTATTGGCAATGTCTAGAAAGTTACATCTAAGGAGAGGTTTGGTCACCTAATTTGCGGCGCAAGATGAGGAGATATTCTTATTGGAAAGCCCCTCTTTTCTGGGGAATTGCACGGTTGTCGATATTGTGATTACGTAATATTATTTATGAATAAATAATTATTGATTCATATGATGAAGAAAATATTGATTTTATGTGGATATAGATGGAGAAAATTTTTATGTGACAATTGTTAAAAATTTAAATTTTATCTTTTTACGATAAAATAATTCATTTAAATGTATTATTATATTTTAAATATATAATAATGGTGATATTTTTACAACGAATGTGGGATTTATGAGTATCTGAAGAGGAAGAGTATTTTTGTTGCAATAAATGTTTAAAACATGTTAAACATGTCGGTGGACCCCATTTATTGGATTGAAATTTAATTATAACTTTTGTAAAATCGCCCGTTTATGTATTTTGGTCAATTTACATTTGGAATTTAGAAAACTTTCTTTGCAAAGTTGTAGAGAATTGCATTTCTATAAAACTTCATGAGTTTGAATTTTCTGATAAAGGGCTATTTATTATGAATTATTGAAGTTTCAAGCTCGAAATAATTGATTTTTGGAAGTTTTAATTATTATTTTAAAGAAAAACGTTTTTTGCATTTAAGTGGGCTAACATGTGATATTAATTCTTTGAAATCAGATCTTCAAAGATGGGCTAAGAAAATTTATAATATATATTAATATTTTATTAAATTTTACATTTCATGTATTTACGATTTTCCTATAAATAGGGTCTTAGGATAGAATTGAAAATCACACAATTTAAAGCTGAAATTTTTCTCTCTATATTATCGAGCGTATTCTTGTGAGTATTTTGAGTATACTTTGAGTATTGTTAGGCGGTGTGAGTTCCCTTCAAAGACTATATCATTAGTATTCCAAAGTAAGTATTAATCTTTCGAGGTAAGGGATATTTTTTTTTTTGTAATGATATTATTTCTTCAATATCATTATGTTGAAATATTGATCTGAAGTTTTTATCAAATTTGGAACTTTTGGTGTCTGAGTTCTTATATTCATATTCTGGACCTTTATTCATATTGCACATTATCGACGTACTACGTAAGACCAAAAATTTTTTAAATAAAAGGAATTTCCTTTATTTATTATTTTTGAAATAGTAAGGGTTGATTTGATTAATGTGGATAGTTAAGGGTTAAATCTGTAAATATTTCAAAATAAGCAAGTGGTTATAAAATATTCATTTTGTCGGGGAATATTAGTTTGGTCGTGGAATATTAAATCTTTGTCGGGGAATATTAAATGCGGCGAAGTAGCGACCATGTGTGGGCCCATGTGAAGCGATTGGATGAAAGCGACAAATATAAGTTGGTTAAAAATAACTTGGCGTAGTTATTCTGAATTAAAATTTGTTGGAATACGGTGGTTAAAATACGATGTCTGGCGTGGTTGCCGATGATGCTGCGGTATTATTGCGATTGTTGAATTATTGATCCTTACGTGAAGGCACTTTACTCGATAATTTTTTCACGGTGAATTCTTATTGATATTTTATTTTATTGATTGATAATTCTTTGCGTTGATATTTTATATTATTGTTGTTCGATAATTGTCTTTGCATTATCTCCATTATCGGATCAATAATTCATATTATTTTGAATAATATTATTAGATAGCATTATTGGCAATGTCTAGAAAGTTACATCGAGGAGAGGTTTGGTCACCTAATTGCGGCGCGATGAGGAGAAATCCTTATCGGAAAGCCCCTCTTTCACAGGAGCGGCTGGTTGTCATAATTGTGATTACGTAATATTATTTGTGAATAATTAATTATTGATTCATATGATAAAGAAATATTTATTTTATGTGGATATAAATGATGGATTTATTTATGTGGTTATAAATGAAGAAATTATTGTTGAGGTGTTTTATCGGTATTTTGCAGTTGGAGGTATTAAAAATTAAATCGGGGTTTTGAGATATATTGCGGGGTTATAATTTTTAATCAAATAGTTGGATTAATAGTAATTTTTGGGTATATTATACATACATAAGTTGAGTATATGTCCACAAATTTTGAGCCGAATTAAAAATGCACGAATGATTTGTTATGAATTTTAAGAGGTGTGCGATTAGGAAATTAGGGTTATAATTGATTTTGGTGGAAAATTCTAGAATTGAGTGGGCCCCACTTGTGGTTGGTGAAGAAATGTGCTGAATTTTATTTCAAATGTGGTGGGTGGCAATAGTAGCGAGTAAAAGCCATCGGTGCTTGGTCGAAATGCCTTGGTGGGCTAACATTTTCTATAAATAGAGGCTAAGTTAGAATTGAAAATCACACGAAACAAAGTTTTTCTCTTTCTCTCTCTATATTATTGGCGTATTTTGTGAGTATTTAGATACTTTGAGAGTTCTTTATTGATCTACAAGTTTCATTCGACATCACTTGAGCCTTTCCTTAGAAATCTTGATTCTTTGAGGTAAGGGATATTATTTTTTTCGTAATGATATTATTTCTTGATATCATTATCTTTGAAATATTGATCTGAAGTTTTTATCAAATTTGGAACTTTTTCATGTCGGGGTTACTATTCATGAGTTCTTATTCACGAGTTACTATTCATGAGTTCTTATTCACGATTCTTATTCACGAGTCTTATTAAGTGAAGCGTGAAAATGTTTTTTTGTGGAATTTCTATCTTTTTTGGTGTATTCATTATTCTTATTCACGTATCGGCCTTTATTCACGTATCTCTGACTTTATTCACGTATCTGACCACTATTCATAGAAAAATAAAATTTCTTCTTTTTGTCCAAAATATCTATTACGGATACTAGCTTTGATTGTATCCGTGTTTTGATCATTCTTGAATTTTACACCTTATGATTATTTTTGAGGTATTGTTGGACATGGATAAAACAAATACGAATCCTTAATCCTTAATCCTTGTCATTTTGTTTCCTTTGGATTAGTTTCTTTAAAAATATTTTTCATCATCCTCGGTCTTAAATGATGATATTATTGAATATCTTTGGCTGTAGTGCAAAGATGAATGATTCTGAAGAATATCTTTCTTTGGAACGTATAGTGCAAAGATGAGCAGTGTTGAGATGAACATGATGGTGATGAATATCTTTGGCTGTAGTGCAAAGATGAGCAGTGTTGAGATGAACATAACCCATTGATGAATATCTTTGGCACTGTAGTGCAAAGATGAATATTTGATTTGAGATGAATATTGATTGATATTCTGAGGGATAAAATATTGATGATGAACTTTTAAATTCATAGATTATAGTAGATTTCATTCTCTACGTAACTCTTCTAATGAATTATTATTTCATTGCGAATATTGATTGAAAATTTGTTGTCTATTGTATTCTATTAAATTTTTCCTGTTGAAGACTAACGATAATTTGTTGTATATTATCTTAGTCGTAATATTCTTTCTTGAGCTAGTTGAGCTCACCCTTTTCCTTTTGTTCCATTCTTCTCGGGAGGCGAGAATATAGCGAGCAATGCGAGTCGGGGTATGGAATGAAGGTTTTAGAAAAGGATTGTTTAGTAGTCCTCACCATTTTTGTAAAATAATGTATCGATAAATGTGATGAGGATTTATTGAGTATAAATATTATGCAGAAGATAATATTTGTATTTAAACTCTGATTTCTTGTTGTAATAATAAAGTTGTAGTTGTTTACGTACCGTGTATTGACAACTTTCGGAATGGGTGATGTATACCTATTTTGGGGGCGTCGCGGTTGGTATCGAGCTTAGGGATATGATCTCTGGCGGAGATCGGGGGGAATAGAACTAGGAGGGAGGCAGAGTAAATCCTTAGCTAGTGTGTCCTACTAAGCTTATTTGTTAGTTAGTCGGTATATAGGGATATTATGTGATATATTGATTTCCTTAATTAACCCTTGTTTTATGGCGGTATTTGAGAATGTCATTGAGAATATTATGATGGAGTAAATGAGGCCAGTGGAGATGCTGTGCTTTTTACCAGCGAGGAGAGCGCAGCGTCTGTGGTGGCAATGTTCCTCTGTGAACAACACCATGAAGCGAGATGATGAGCGAGGGGATGTTTAGAAGTTTTTGCGGTTCATGCAAAATCGGAGACGAGGAGACTTCGTGTTCAAAATCTGAGGAGAAATGATAGCAATTCACGGGTTGTCACGCCATGCGATTTGAAGTTGGGACCACGAATTTAAGGAAAGCGGATCCGATCATGGCGGAAACATGGGTCAAACAAATTACCAAGATATTCGATGTCTTGGGATGCGGAGAACGAAGGTTCCATTCGCCACCTTTATGTTAAAGTGGCGGACTCTGGTGGAGATGCGTGAAGCGTACCCATCGGCCGCTTTTCGGCATGTCTTGGGAGGCGTTTGAGACTATTTAATGACAAATACTTTCACGAAAGTGTTCGTCGTATGAAGGAAGTGGAGTTCATGATTAGAGCAAAACAACATGGCGGTGTCTCGATGCGAGGCAAAGTTTGCGAGTTATCGAGGTTTGCACCTCATTTGGTGGAGAATGAGAGCGTATGGCGGATGTTTCTTAGAGGTTTGAAACCCGGCGTCGTCGATATCTCATTTCTCATAAACTTTCTCTTTATTCGGATGTTGTAATGAGGGCTCAATTATTAGGCGAGATACTTGAAATGCAGTCGTTGAGGACCATAACGAGGATCGTACGAGAGATAGCGATCAGCGAGAATAATGATAACTGCGGAGAAAAGCAGAACGGACGAAATGGTAACCACTCTGGTGGTAATCATAGTCGTGAAAAGCGAAGAAAAGCGAGTCGGGAGGAGATTTAAAAGAGGAGATTTAACAAGCGACTATGTGAAGGCAGCGGTCTTGCGTGCGACAAGCGGTTTAAGGAGGAGAAGCGACCACCGGTCGTATACTACAAATCACGGAAAAAGAGGACATATCGGTCAAGCGCCCTAGCAGTTCAAGGTATGCTATAGTTGTGGAAAGGAAGGACATATCGCTCGAGATTATGCGATAGCGAAACCTAGTTCGGTGGGACGGTGACTCGAAAAACATCCCGGAAAAAGTCAAAGTCAGCGATTAGGGAAGGCGTTTGTTGTATTTGGTCATAATCGAGAGAACCCAAGCGAGGTGATCACGGGTAAGCTATTTATAAATTCTTGCGAAGTTTATACCTTACTTGATCTGGGGTGCTACCCATTCATTTATCTCTCTGCGTGTGCTCAGCGTTTAAACTTGACTCAGGAGAAATTAGACTTTGACTATCTGTGGAAACTCAGTTAGGAGAAACTTTCATCACATCCTTTGTTTATAAATCTTGTTTGATTGAGTTGGCACCATCACCTTACACATTGACCTTATCTCTTTAAAGATACTTGCTTTTGATGTGATTTTAGGGATTGATTGGTTAACTACTCATCATACCAAAATTGATTGTTTTCGTAAGGTTGTTAGTTTTCATATTCTAACCAACTTTGTTTATGCAATTCAAACAACTAAACCATTAAAATCAATCACTATCATATCTAATCATAAAGCTATTCGTTTATTGAAAAGCGGATGTCAAGCTTTCTTAGCCCATGTTATGGATTTGAATAAAGACCGTCGAATTTGAATAATATTCTGTTGTTATTGACTTTCTGGCGTATTTCGAAGAACTTCGGTCTACCCCGAGCGTGAAGTTGAATTCTTTATTGATCTTGAACTGGTACAAAGCCCATTTCTAAAACCCCATATCGAATGGCTCTATTGAACTTGAGGAGTTAAAGGTCAACTACTGAGGAATTGTTGGACATCGGTTTCATTAAATCTAGTACATCTCCTTGGGGTGCTCTGTTTTATTTTAAAAAAAAAAAGCGGGAGTATCGACTTTTGTATTGACTATCGGGAATTGAACCATGTCACCATCGAGAATAGGTATCCTCTACCTCGTATTGATGACTTGTTTGACCCGATTTGCAAGGGCACAATTCTTTTCAAAAATCGATCTTAGATTACGGATATCATCGGTGAAAATTAGGCGAGGATATTCAAAGGCGCCTTGAGAACTTCGGTATGGGCATTATGAATTCTTAGTCGTGTCTTTCGGACTAACTAATGCTCCTATGACTTTCATGGATATGATGAGCCAAGTATTCAAGGAATATTTGGATCGATTCGTTGTTGTCTTTATTGATGACATCCTATATATATTCAAAAGTCGTGAAGATCATGAGCACCATTTGAAATTTGGTACTCGAAGGCCCGTGAAAACCAACTATATGCCAAATTGAAGAAATCACGAGTTACGGCTTGAGGAAGTAGCCTTTCTTGGGCATGTAGTGTCAAAACATGGAGTATCTGTTGATCCGTGAAGATTGAAGCAATACAAAGTTGGGAACAAGCCAAAGTCGGGTGGTTGAAATGCGTAGCTTTTGGGCTTAATTTGGTTATTATCGGAGATTAAGTGGAAGGTTTTCTCGAATCGCTACTCCATTAACTTCGGCTAACTTTCGGAAGGATCAAAATTCGTTTGGAATGAAGAATGCGAGAAAAGTTTCAAGAGCTTAGAGGAGACTTATTTTGGCTGTTCTAACAATACCATCTGGTTCGGATGGATTTGTTATCTCTGATGATGCTTGAGCAAAGGGTTAGGATGTGTTCTCATGCAGCGTGGGAAAGTCATAGCTTTATGCCTCGCATGACAACTTAAAGAGTATGAGAGGAATTATCCTACTCATGATCTAGAGTTAGCGGCCCGATCGTTCAGCGTTAAAGATATGGAGGCCTTATCTATATGGGGAGAAAGTGGAGATATATTAGGACCATAAAAGCCTTAAATATTTCTTCACTCAAAAAAAGAACTCGACATCGGCGGCGTGACGTTGGCTCGAGCTATTGAAGACTACGACCACACTATTGATACCATCACGGTAAGCGAGCGTGGTGGTGGCGCGTTGAGTAGAAGATCATATCTTGAGGAGCGAGTGCGATGATGTCAAGTATCGCGTAGAGCTGACTTTAATAGAAAAAGTTAAGGTTGCTCGAGCCCAGGCCGGGCAGGGTCGTCGTATGAAGAAGAAAGTACAAGAAGGAGCTATTAGGGCGAGAATTGATGAAGAAGGAATACTTGAGTCACTCTAGACTTTGTGTTCTAACGACTACGATTTGAAGTACAAGATTATGATGGAGGCACTGATACACCATTTGCAATCCATCACGGAAGTACTAAAATGTATCGTGATCTTGACATACATTTTGGTGGAATAATATGAGAGAGAGATTGCAAAGTTTATCTCGATGTGTTTAACTTACCAGCGTGTAAAGCGGAGCATCTAGTACCTAAGGGTCCGTTGCAACCACTTGAGATTAGGAATGGAAGTGGGAACACATTACCATGGATTTCGTTACGGGTCTTCTTCTACGGTTTCTCAAGGCATCAATCTTTATTTGGGTTATTGTTGATAGATTAACCAAATCTGCTCATTTTTCTTGCCGTCACGGAGACTTATTCCTTGAGCGTCTTGCTAGTATATGCGTAAATGAGATTGTGAGGTTGCATGGCATGCACTGTATCCATAGTTTGGATCGTGACCCAAGATTCACTTCAAGATTTTGGGTTAGCTTGCAAAAAGCTATGAGCGCAGTTTGCGATTTAGTTGACGGCATACCATCCCCAAGCAGACGGACAATCGAGAGAGGACTATTCAAACTCTTGAAGATTTATTAAGACTACGTGTCCTAGACTTCAAGGCGGTTAGGATAAGTATTTACCATTGGTGGAATTCTCCTACAACAACAGTTATCGAGGCAAGTATAGGTGTGGCTCCATTGAAGCATTATATGGGCCGAAAATGTCGTTCTCGATATGTTGGGATGAGGTGGGTGAAGCAACATTGTTGGGACAGAGAGTTAATGCATTATATGACTACGAAAAGATCAAATGATTCGACAAGCGTATACAAGCGGCTCAAGATCGACAAAAGAGTTATGCGGATCTTCATCGAAAGGGCGTGGAATTTAATGTAGGGGATCATGTATTGTTGCGAGTTGCTCCATGGAAGGAGTTACAAGATTTGGGAGAGAGGAAAGCTCGATCCACGATTTATTGGTCCATTTCAAATTCTTGGCCGAGTAGGAAATGTAGCCTATAGACTTGCGTTACCTCAAGTATGTCTCGTGTTCATAATGTGTTTCACATATCGTGCCGTAAATATGTGAAAGACCGAACCACGTTATTGAGTTAGAAGCCGGGACGAGATAGCCAGAAGACTTAGCGTATGAGGAGAGGTACTATCAAGATCTTGGATAGGAAGGAGCATGTCCTACTGCATGAAGGTCGTCATACCACAAGTTAAAGTTTTGTGGAGGAATCATGCTTTATAGAGGAAATGACACAGGGAATTGGAAGCGGAAATGAAAGCGAGGTATCCTCACCTTTTGAAAACACAGTCGTCGTCGTCGATTTCGAGGGCGAAATTTCATAAGGAGGGGAGGTTGTGTAAGACCGAAATTTTTTAAATAAAAGGAATTTCCTTTATTTATTATTTTGAAATAGTAAGGGTTGATTTGATTAATGTGGATAGTTAAGGGTTAAATCATAAATATTTCAAAATAAGCAAGTGGTTATAAAATATTCATTTTGTCGGGGAATATTAGTTTGGTCGTGGAATATTAAATGCTTTGTCGGGGAATATTAAATGCTGACGGTAGCGACCATGTGTGGGCCCATGTGAAGCGATTGGATGAAGAAAGCGACAAATATAAGTTGGTTAAAAATAGCAGGCGTAGTTATTCTTACGAATTAAGGCATTGGAATGCCGGTGGTTAAAATCTGATGTCTGGCGTGGTTGCTGCGATAGCTGCGGTATTGCAGTATTGTTGAATTATTGATCCTTACGTGAAGGCCTACTCGATAATTTTTCACGATGAATTCTTATTCGATATTTTATTTTATTGATTGATAATTCTTTGCGTTGATATTTTATATTATTTGTTGTTCGATAATTGTCCTTTGCACATTATCTCCATTATCGGATCAATAATTCATATTATTTGAATAATATTATTAGATAGCATTATTGGCGATGTCTAGAAAGTTACATCGAGGAGAGGTTTGGTCACCTAATTGCGGCGCCCGATGAGGAGAAATCCTTATCGGAAAGCCCCTCTTTCACAGGAGCGGCTGGTTGTCATAATTGTGATTACGTAATATTATTTGTGAATAATTAATTATTGATTCATATGATAAAGAAATATTTATTTTATGTGGATATAAATGATGGATTTATTTATGTGGTTATAAATGAAGAAATTATTGTTGAGGTGTTTTATCGGTATTTTTGCAGTTGGAGGTATTAAAAATTAAATCGGGTTTTTTGAGATATATTGCGGGGTTATAATTTTTAATCAAATAGTTGGATTAATAGTAATTTTTGGGTATGTTATACATACATAAGTTGAGTATATGTCCACAAATTTTGAGCGAATTAAAAATGCACGAATGATTTGTTATGAATTTTAAGAGGTGTATACGATTAGGAAATTAGGGTTATAATTGATTTTGGTGGAAAATTCTAGAATTGAGTGGGCCCCACTTGTGGTTGGTGAAGAAATGTGCTGAATTTTATTTCAAATGTGGTGGGTGGCAATAGTAGCGAGTAAAAAAGCCATCGGTGTGTGGTCGAAATGCCTTGACGGGGCTAACATTTTCTATAAATAGAATTTAAGTTAGAATTGAAAATCACACGAAACAAAGTTTTCTCTCTTCTCTCTCTATATTATTGGCGTATTTTGTGAGTATTTAGATACTTTGAGAGTTCTTTATTCGATCTACAAGTTTCATTCGACATCACTTGAGCCTTTCCTTAGAAATCTTGATTCTTTGAGGTAAGGGATATTATTTTTTTTCGTAATGATATTATTTCTTGATATCATTATCTTTGAAATATTGATCTGAAGTTTTTATCAAATTTGGAACTTTTTCATGTCGGGGTTACTATTCATGAGTTCTTATTCACGAGTTCTTATTCATGAGTTTCTTATTCACGATTCTTATTCACGAGTACTATTAATGAAGCGTGAAAATGTTTTTTGTGGAATTTCTATCTTTTGGTGTGGAGATTCTTATTCACGTATCGGCCTTTATTCACGTATCTGACACTATTCACGTATCTGGCACTATTCATAGAAAAATAAAATTTCTTCTTTTAGTCCAAAATATCTATTACGGATACTAGCTTTGATTGTATCCATGTTTTGATCATTCTTGAATTTTACACCACTTATGATTATTTTTTGAGGTATTGTTGGACATGGATAAAACAAAGTCACGAATCCTTAATCCTTAATCCTTGTCATTTTGTTTCCTTTGGATTCGTTCTTTAAAAATATTTTCATCATCCTCGGTCTTAAATGATGATATTATTGAATATCTTTGGCTGTAGTGCAAAGATGAATGATTTTGAAGAATATCTTTGGCACGTGAAAAGATGAATGATTTCTGAAGAATATCTTTGGCTGTAGTGCAAAGATGAGCAGTGTTTAAATGAACATGAGGTGATTGAATATCTTTGGCCTTTAGTGCAAAGATGAGCAGTGTTGAAATGAACATGATGGATTGATGAATATCTTTGGCACTGTAGTGCAAAGATGAATATTTGATTTGAGATGAATATTGATTGATGTTACTGAGGGGATAAAATATTGATGATGAACTTTTAATTAAATTCATAGATTATAGTAGATTTCATTCTCTACGTAACTCTTCTAATGAATTATTATTTCATTGCGAATATTGATTGACGAAATTTGTTGTACATTGTATTCTATTAAATTTTTCCTGTTGAAGACTAACGATAATTTGTTGTATATTATCTTAGTCGTAATAATATTCTTCTTGAGCTAGTTGAGCTCACCCTTTTCCTTTTGTTCCATTCTTCTCGGGAGGCGAGAATATAGCGATGCAGTGGGGTATGGAATGAAGGTTTTAGAAAGGATTGTTTAGTAGTCCTCACCATTTTGTAAAATAATGTATCGATAAATGTGATGAGGATTTATTTGAGTATAAATATTATCAGAAGATAATATTTGTATTTAAACTCACATTTCTTGTTGTAATAATAAAGTTGTAGTTGTTTACGTACCATGTATTGACAACTCGGAATGGGTGATGTATACCTATTTTGGGGCGTCGACTAACGATAATTTGTTGTATATTATCTTAGTCATAATATTCTTTTACCTGGCTAGTTGAGCTCACCCTTTTCCTTTTGTTCCATTTTTCTTCTCGGGAGGCGAGAATATAAGCGAGTATGCAGTCTGGGTATGGAATGAAAGTTTAGAGAGAGTTGTTTAGTAGTCCTCACCATTTTTGTAAAATAATGTATCAATAAATGTGATGAAGATTTATTTGAGTATAGATATTATCAGAAGATAATGTTTGTATTCAAACTCGCAGTTTTCTTGTTGTAATAATAAAATTGTAGTTGTTTACGCACCATGTATTGACAACTCAGAATGGGTGATGTATACTATTTTGGGGGCGTCACATTTAAGCAGTAACACCTCTGCTTAGTTATTTTTATAGAAAGATAATTTTGTCGTTTTAACTAACGACAATACTTCCGATTAATAGGGTCCACCAATGATTGGAGTCATCATACGAATATTCCCCGACAAAAAGAATATTCCCGACCAAGCGAATATTTTATAACAACTTGCTTACTTTGCAAAATTTATAAATATTACCCACAACTAAAACATTATATCAAATTTATTCCATAATATTTCAAAATAATATTTATAGAAAAATTCATCTTTATTTATAAAAGTTGGGGTCTTACAAACTTCGCTAGAGTTTATGATAAGCTTACCCGTGATGACCTCGTTCGGATTCCTTGCTTTCGGGAGGTCACGACAAACGCTCTCCCTTGCACTATTAGCTTTGACTTTTACGGGACGTCCTTTGGTGCCTCCATCCTAGTTGAACTTGTCTTCGGTGAGCGATAAAATCGGGCTAGGTGACCTTCTCTTCCACAATTATAACATGCTTTGGACGACATGTGCAGTTTGGTGATGTCTCCTCCCTCCGAATTTGAAGCATATGATAGGCGGTCGTTCTCCTTCCTTAACAACGAGTCTTTGGTCGACGCGTCTTTCCATCATTGTTGAATCTCCTCTTCTTGAAATGTCCATTCTTATTGTTTTGGCCATGATTACCACCGAATGGTTACCATTTTGGCTGTTGATTCCTCCACGCTTGTTGTCACCGCTTCGATGTTATTTCTCCTTTGGTATTATCATTTTTAGAATTGCTCTCTTTTAGTTGGGTTGACTCATTATCACGTTCTAATAACTGAGCCCTATTAACAACATCTGAATACAAACATAGTTTATGAGAGATAAGATATTGACGTATCTCAGGTTTCAAACCTCTTAAAACATTCGCGTCATTCTCTCCTCATTATCAACCAAATAGGATGCAAATGGGACAATTTGGCAAACTTGGCTTTATCTTTGCGATACGGTCATGTTGTTTTGCTCGGCTTGATGAACTCTACGTCTTTCATGACGAATACTTTCGGGGAAAGTACTTGTCGTTGAACAGTTCTTGGAACTTCTCCCAAGACATCCTCGATGGCAAGGTGGGTTGAGTGCGCTTTCTGATTCCCACCGGTAATGGCCTGCTGCACATGACATGAAGGTGACAAAGGAACCTTTTGCTCTTCGGAGCATCCCAAGACATCAAATATCTTGTTGATCTGCTTAATCCACGTCTTCGCCTTAAGTGGTTTTGGCTCTCCAAAAAACTCCGATGGTCCCAGTTCCTTAAACTGCTTGGCGGTGATCGTTCGAGAGTTGCCAGTATTTCCACCTGCGTTTTGGATAGGAGCCACTCTTTCCTGATGTTGCATGAATTGCATAAAGCCTCTGAACATTCCATCGTTCATCATTTGGTTAGTGTTGTTGTTTGCCTGAAGAATGTCGCCTTCCTGATGCACATTATCCTGATTATTGATCTGTGGAGACTCAACGGTCTCCTGTGCTCCATTAATATTCTCAACATTCTTGGATGTCATTTTCAAATACTGCCACAAAACAAGGGTTAAATAACTTATCACATATTATCCATATACTCTGACCGACCAATTAAATACCAAATAAATTTAGGTAGGTCATACTAGCGAAAGAATTCCCCGTCCCTCTCCTCCTAGTTCTTATCTCACATCTCAGCCAGGGATCATATCCCTAAGCTTTGATGATAATCGTAATGACGCGCCCCAAAATAGGTATACATCACCTATTCTGAGTGGCCAAATACATGGAACAGAATACAAATACAATTTTTAATATACCACAAAAGAGCTGTGAGTTTTAATACAAATACTATCTTCTAGACAATATCCACTCTCAGAATAAGTCCTCATTACATTTATTATCACACTATTTAACAGAATAGTGAGGACTACTAATACTATCATCTGGACCGCCACTCCGCTCCTGGACTAGTAGTCCGCTTATGTTCTCATTTCTCAAGAGAAGAGCGGTGAAAGAAAGGTGAGCTCAACTAGCCCAAAGGAGAAATATTATGACTAAGGTAATGCAGAATAAATTATCATTAGTCTTCAACAATGTTAAACTGATAAAATACAATAGACATCAAGTTTAACTGCAGTGGAAAAAGCAATCCATTAAATCAAGTAGAGAATAAAATCTACTATCTTTTATGATTTAAAAGGTTTTCATCACTTTTATAATTTGGTACTCAAACAATAAATAATCCACATCATCCCCTGCACTACTGACGAGGATATTCATTAGTATCACAACCACAAAATTATCCATGCACTACGGGCCAAAGATATTCGTGTATTCATCAATGGTGATGATCATGCCAACAACTGTCCATCAATGCACTACGGGCCAATAAGGACTTTTACCACATCATTTGTAACATTACGGTCATGATTACACCGAATAATCCATTGTCATAATCATACTAAGTCCATCTATGCACTACAGGCCACAACTGACTTTTAACAAAAATAAACATGAGGATGATGACAATGATATAAGAATTCAATAAAACAAGTTCAAGAATTAATTTATCCAGGAACTAATAACGCCCAAATTTTCAACATGATATTTCTTTGTAGAGTAAAATTCAAGAATGCTCGGAAGAATATTTTCATGAAAAGATATCTTTGGATGAAAGCGCAAATATCAAGGATATTCCACTAATTTCATGGAGTATAGAAGTCAAAACTTTAACCAATTTGAGTATAATAAAGAATGGAATAACAAAAGAAATCACTAGGCATGCGATAGTACCTTACAGACGAGGTTATTCCAGAATAATAAATAACGGAACGGGGATGAAGCGTAAAATGCATGAGATGAGATATATTCAAATGAATAATAAAGGCGGAACCGAGTCCGGCGTAAAATGCATGAGCAGGATATTCCAACGAGAATAATAAAAGCGGAACCAGTCCAAGGCGTAAAACGCACAAAAACATGATATTCCAACGAATAATAAATAATGGAATAATGGAAGAATTTCACCAAGTATAGGGTAGCAGCGTATATAGGTTATTCAACGAATAATAAATAATGGAATAACAGAAGTTCTCTTCATGAATGCAAAAGAAATAATACCCCTACCTAGTAAAAAGAAAAGTATTCCGATTGGTAGAGCGAGGATATTCTTAAAGAAAACTTGCACTACGCTCAAAGCTTCTTAAAACTCTAACGAAATACGCTTAAGATTATGAAGAGAATTTCTCTGAATTTTTGGTGTGATTTCAATTCTTACTAAGCATCCTATTTATAGGAGAAATAGAAAGTCTTGTTTAGAAAAATATCACGTATAATGCTTTTTTTTGAGACAAAATAATTTGCAGAGTCACGACTTCAACGATCCAACGCATCGATAATATTTTCAAAGAGTTGTCAATAAAAATGAACACATGCCAATTTAAAAACCTTGACAATTAAAAAGCTCCCTTAATAACAAGCTAACAATAATCTTTGCATGATTGAAGTTTTGGCCAATAATGACCAAGCTTGGAAAATCATTCCAAAACCGCCAAAATATTCACGGGACCGGGACCACCATCACCCACATGTTACATTATATATATATATATATATATATATATATATATATATTTAAAAATAAACCACTGAAACAAACATCATTTTCCCACCATTTTCAATTCATACCATATATATATATATATATATATATATATATATATATATATATATATATAATACTAATACTCATCCCACCATTTCCACTTTTCACCAAAATTCTACTTTTCACCATTTTCCACTCACACACACACATAATATTATATATATATATATATATATATATATATATATATATATATATATATATATATATTCCACCACCAAAGACATTACAAACTTATATATATAAATTCCTCAATATTTTTAACAATATTTATCATCGATATTATAATTCACAATATTAATCGACCGAGGTCGTTTCTTGGAAAGAGGGCTTTCAATAAGGATTTCTCCCTATTGGCGTATGATTAGGTGACCAAACCTCTCCTTGACAGAACTTCTAGATATCGTTAATATTGCAAATAATAATATTAATAACTTCGTCGTTTCAATTATTGATTTAATAATATATAAAAATATTGACAATAATTGAATCAAATAACGTGAGATACTATACAACAATTACTATAGCAATAATTGAACAAAAGCGAGTGACTTCTCACGTAAGCATCAATAATCAATACCGTGTGCTACTTGCAACGACCGCCAGATATTACTTATACTTTAACAAGGTGTTTCAATAGTTAACAGTAAAACTTCCGCCGTTATTTTCATAAAATATTTTTGTCGTTTTCTCAATCCGACAATAATTCCGCTGTGGGGTTCATCAATGATTGCGCCGTTGTACAAATATTCTCTGTTAAAACGAATATTCTCCGACCAATCGAATATTATATAACAATTTGCGTACTTTGTAAAATTTATAGCTATTACCCACAACTATAACATTATATCAAATTCATTCCATAATATTCAAAAATGATAATTATAGAAAATTCATCTTTATTCATAAAAGTTGTGGTCTTACACGTAGAATGCTCTACGATTCTACTTTAACATTGTGTGCACTTGATTGACTACGATTTTCATTGGTGACGATTTGTAGACTCCACGATTTCAAGCAAAGCCTATGATTCTTGACTTGGCTCGGTAGACACCTGGCAAACTGTCTCTACGATTTCGAGAGTGACTTTCTTTGACAGACTGTTATTTTGAGAGAGGTTTTCTTGACAGACTATGATCCTGCCTTGGTTTCTATAATTTCTTGGTTGGCTCGTCAGACTACGATTTTGATTTGTAACGACGTGTAAACTTTATGATTTCGAGTGAGACCTACTATTCTTGTTTTAGCTCGACAAGCACTATGCAGGCAGCTTCTACGATTCCAAGTGTAATTTATGATTTTGTCTTGATAGACTACGATTCTGCCTTAATTCTCTTGGCAGACTATGATAGTTGGCGAAGTGCTTTTCGATCAAACAAGGCTATCTATTTACATTTTATAAGATCAACCTAACAAGTTTGATCTTTCTATTCATAGTTCTTGTACATTATGATCTTTTGAAGGACTTCACAAAACTATTCATTCATATCAAATCAACCTAACACATTTAATCTTTTCAATCTAACTCCTTGTCCATATTGTCTATCATCTATTAAGGACTTTACAACTTTTATAATTTGCATATTCATTTATTGATTTTATCACTTTCATCATCAAATTATATAAATAAGAAATAATATTCACACATATATTCCTGAGAGACCTTTTAATATAAAGATGTAGCATGTTAAGATGCATTAAAAGATAAATTGTTAAGATAGATTAAAAGGCAATCAAACACCACCTTAGCTAAAGTAAATAACTTAGGAGCAACTCAAAAAATTACCAAAATAACACCATAAAGAATTTTAAAAAACAAGTTTTGCATCCCTATATAGTATATTCTAACAGCTAGTTACACTAGCAGCAGCGATTGATTCAAAATATTTGTAGTCATTACTAATGCATGAAATATATTTATTATAAATTATGCCATAGTAGTTTATTATTGATTTTTGAAAATGTTATTCAACATATTCTTCTCGTTTACTAATTTATTATCTCAATTGATAACAAAATGATTATTATTAAATTATTATCTCAATTAACTTCATCAAATTTTCGTAAGACCCCCATTTAGTATACATGAATATTATTATCTTATTATTAGGACCAAATGCCTTATATATTATTAATTTATTATCTCAATTTATAATAAATTATTATTATTAAGTTATTATCTCAATTAACTTAATCAAATCTTGTAATAAAGTTAGTGGAATACTAAAATAATAATATTTATTCATTATAAATTGAGATAATAAATTAATAATATATAAGTCCTTTGGTCCTAATAACAAATATATAAATGACTTCAAATAGTTTGAATCACTCCACTGCCGAGCGGCTAGAATATAAGGATGCAAAAGTGATTTTTTTTAAAAAAAATCCTTTGGGGTTTGTTTTGGTAATTTCTTTAACCGCTACCAAGTTTTTTTTATTAGTGATAGACTATTTGTCTAATCAATTATTCGCGGATAGATTTATAAATACAGAAGGTTAGAGACGAGATTGTTGGAATGATGTCCATAGCAAATTATTATTGTGAATCACTTATATATATATATATATATATATATATATATATATATATATATGAGGATCAAAGATACTTTTTATCTTATTCATTCAGTTTCACCTCCCTTTGGCGGCCGGATACGGTGGCGGTTTTGGTCAATACAACAAGTAAATCTATCTTTTAGTGACAGACAACATATAGCGTCGCTAAAGTATGAGCGATCATTATATGATCGAATCCGCCGCCAGTCCGTCGCTAAAAGATGATTTATGAATTGAGTAAGATAAAGTATATCTTTGATCCGAATTATATATATATATATGAGAAAATATATATATATAATTTGTATAAGACGTAATGATTATAGCGATAGTTTTTTGAGTTATTATGACGGTTTTATCGAAGCTATTCTTGTGATTATTCTGATTACTACGGTGGCGATCGCCATAACTTAACTCATATATAAAACACAATGCTGTGTATATATATATATTGTGTATATATATATATATATATATATATATATATATATATATATATATATAACTCTCTCTCTCTCTCTCTACATATATAAATATGTATGTATATATGATGCACAGGTGAAGGCGGAACGGCAGGGATGAGATATTTGAGTGAAAATTTATTTTTCTTAAAAACTACTCTATACAAGATTAAAGTAAAGATAAAATCATTATAATTAATAATAATAATAATAAACAAAAGAATACAAAGAGATGAATATAAAAAAAGTATAGGGATAAGGAAAGAGAATTAATATTTTTATATATATTTTTAATAATTTTATATTAATTCTCTTTCGTATGAGTATACACCTACTACCTTGAGTTAATAAATAAACAAGTAGAAATAGTGCTCTTTTAGGGAAGGGAAATGGTTGATTGACCGAAGTATGAGTTCGGCCATTAACCTTACGAAAGCATATTGATTGAAATTGGGTTTACTTTAACGGAAACACGTTGATTGGATGTGTAAAGGTGGAGCCCATGCACGCACGCACGCATGCATGATGGTTCCATAAGCCCATGCAGACAGTGTGACCATTGACCGAAACCCAAACCCATCATCATATCAACCCTCTCTCGTTTTAGAATCACACCATTTTTAAAAAATAATGGTACTATTACATAAAAATGATAACATAAAAATTATATATTATTGACGTGACAGTATATAATTTATTATTAAGTTAAGTGAGTTATATTAACAACAAATTATATACTGTCACATCAGTAGCATGTGAGCAATGTATAATTATTTTATGTGAAAGTAGCATTATTAATTTTTGTGGTGGTGACTAACTTTATGGGAAGAAAACATCATTTAATACTATACTTCTTTTCCCTATTATCAAAATTAAGAGATTAAAAAAGAAGTACATCATGTTTTTGGTAATTATAAATGTTGGAGTCATAATTGGGCCTGGATGGGCTCATTCTCAGACAAGATAAAGCTGGTTAAAATTGGAGGAGAGAGAAAGAAATACGAGAGGAATGGGTGTTTGTGTTCCAAGTTCTACTGCATATTAGTACTAATCTAACTGCCGTATTAATTCCACTAATAATAGTGGACAAAATAGTTGAAAAAAATTATATATAAATACGTACGTTGAGGCTTTTCCTTTTAGTGACAGCTAATAATTAAAAGTTTGACGTAGAATTAGAAATTATATATAAATGCACTACTTTCATCCCTGAAATCACGTTGTTATACATTCAGTTTTTCTTTGTCTTGGAATCCTCTCTATCTCTCTTAAGTACCCCGCTGTTAAGATGACTTTAACTTGCTCAAAATAATCAATTAGTATTAACTAGCAAGGGAGTGTAGTATATCTTTACCCTTGAATACAAGTGGACTGGTGTTGTGGTGCATGCATTTTCATGTCCATATATATTTTACTGTGCCTCATCTTTCTATATGATGCAATCATTTTGTCTATGGTTCTATATTTTTTAAATGAGAATTCATATGATAGCGGATCCATGTGATGTGAGAGAAATATCAAATTTATTTATAAAAATATTTATTAATCATCCGGATGTAATACAATTGGCTTGTTTAGTTGTTTGTTCACATAGCGTTAAAAGAGTAACATAACTTAACTTAAAAAATAGTATTCATATTACACGACAAAAACTAGTTAGGTTCACTAATGATAAATTTAGAACACTTTTTGGTCTAATTTTTTATTTTTTTTTATAATAAAAGAAGTAAATATTTTAGGACAAATACTTGTCGTGATAAAATATAGTTGTAATTTATCTTGGATACAATAAATGAATTCGAGAGTTTGAGAAAGGAAAGCCTTGTAGAACATTTGATATTATTTTCCTCAGCTCCTCCTCCTACAACACATTAGAAAGCAATGTATACATTTGTTTATCCTTGATCACTCGACTCATATAAACATCTTGTTAATTTTAGAACATTAATTTACCATGAATTATGTATTATATATTTCTCATTAGAATAGATAGACTCAAATGGACCATATATATATATATATATAAATGAATTAAAGTCCACATCCACATGTATTCCAAAGTTTGTGATGAATGAGAAATCCAAGTACTAGTGGTCCAAGCCCAATTACAGTCGGAAAAGAAGATTAGAAAGGGGGAGGGAGAGGGGGGACCAATCCCATTTTGTCAAATCTTTTGTTTGAAAGTCATGGGCTTGCAAATGGGCATGTTCCCTCATCTTGTACTTGTAGAAGCAGCCAAATAAGCCTAAGTTTTTAGAAGGGTGTCCAAGGCCATAACTAACAGCATGAGGACTATCCTAAAATTTGCTAGAGGGTGGGTACTACTACCTAATGTAATGTATGTTATGTGTAGACGACACAGAACAAGACATTAGGATTTTGAGTCCTTTTCAACTTGTATGTATGTATGTATCTAATCGATGGATACAAACAGTGAAATAGGGCAGCTACTAGTCCGTCCTGAAGAATTCCACTGCACCCCAACAAACCACCATCCAAAGCGAGTTCTTCTTTGCACTTGCGTAATATATTGACTAACTAAATTCATCTATTTATATTTTTGGTTTGCCAAAATATAAATATATAAAAGTTAACACATTCTATCCAATATTCTGTAACTTTTTGTGTCCATATTAACGCTGCATGTTAGTGATTTGTAACAAACAAGATCCGTCTGTTAGTAGGTACAAAATATCTTTGCTAAATGATTGACTCGTACAAAATTAAATTCAGACTTCACCAGGACTCATAATTTTGGAAAACATCAAAGAAAAATTATGTCTAGGCTCCAAAAAGTCTCTCAGACATCAAAATTGTTGTACACTAGTTCCGAATAATACTTTTACTATCTAGGAATTAAGAATCTGGATTATTAATATGGGATTGTGAAGCAGCAAGAAAGATAGCACCAGCTCCAGGTCCTCCATGAGAAGGCTGAATAATCACATTTTCTGAAAGAAAATTCCCCAGCATCTCCCATACACTGCTGTGGAGATAGTTCCTGAAGACTCGGTAGTGCTCGTAAAGCCCGCCTTCCACAGTAACTACACTTTTCTTGTTAGATATTCTTCCCAGCTTCTTTATAATCCCCACTATGCCAGCTCCAGCTAGACGAGCTCCTCGTTCTGCTACAATGTCACACACCTCCACTACTACTTCTCTCACCATTGGAGTAGAATTACTAATCTGGGATTCGTACACTTGTGTTAATCAAATCAAACAGATTATATAAGGATCACCTCACCTTTTTCTGCCCCTCAATGACAACAAATAATTTTACTCTATCTAACAAAACAAAACCTTGTAAATACCCGCTCTTTGTCATCCTGATGTAGTTACGCTTTCTAAGATGATTAATGTAATCAAAGGAAGCTTAAATTAATCAAAGTGTACGTACCCCAAAAATTTCTTTCAGTTTCTCATCAACAACTTCATGATCTTCTGATGTATCTTGATGCATTGCAGCCATATCAGGGGACCTATTCATAGGTCAAATTTGATGTTATTTCAGAATTGGTAAGCCTAAATCAAATGAAGGTCAAGGGGGGGATTCTGCTTCTAAATTTATACCTCTTTTTAAAGCCTATGGAGAAGTAAAGCTTCATTAATCAACCTATCAAGGAGGAGTATAATTTATTTCTAAATCATAAACTATGCGGATGATCTTTGTCTTCAAGTACAATAAATTAGATTTTTAACATAAAAGGCTCGTTACTTAGAGCAATCTATCCTCCTCCTTGAAAAACAGAGGATGCTAATGCATCGTGACATGAACTACTTCATACCTCAACAAGTATGGAGTAGTAAGTTTTTGTGGCACACTATCTCCAAATAAAGCTGCCTCTTGGGCCATTTTTAGTAACACTCTTCTAACAATTTCTCCTAGATGCATCCCTGAAATTAGCTTTTCAAAAATCTGAGAGAAAAATAATTAAGATATAAATGAATCAATCCCAATTCCCACATATATGTCTATAAATAGACAGCCTAACTACCTAAAGCCTATCGGTACCTGGCTGCCAGGATTTGAGCTTTCAACATCTAAACAAGTATCAAACTCGGTTATTGGAAGATGAGGAGATTTGAAATTTCCCCATTCTATGTTAATAACCTGAAAGTTAAAATCATTAGTAATTAGATCTTATTTCTTGTATGAGATAACTAGGCAAATTACTGACCATTTCTCCAGATTCAGGGGATGGACCATGCCATTTGGGAACTTCTTGAGGTGGTTCTATGTAAGCAGCATTGGTGGTCATACCTAGAGTAATTGCTGCTATGCTCTCATTGTTGTAGTATCTACCTCCAGCCAAATCTGCGGTGGTATCATCAACCTACACGAGCGCACAACTGTATGAACTTTTTTCAATCAAGTTAGTTAGTTAGTTTGATGAACTTGTTTCAATAAGTTGCAAAATAGTAAAACTATTTGGATTAAACGCATTAGAGATTAGTTACCAGTGCTAAAGCACGCAAATCAACACCATATTTCTCCAAAGCCTGATTGATTTCATTTATCAATTCCTTTTCGACCTGATCAGGAATGGAAGTGAATTGGCCTTAATTTGGCGGTGAAGGCTTGAAAACCAGTACACAATGCGTGCAGTCCAACAACAAATCATAATCATGTTATTTTTTTTCTAACATTAGTTAGACAATATGATTAAGCAAAGTGTAATTAAGTATAGTCAACCATGTCACCGGCAGAGAAACTCTTCCATTTGATGGCTGAGGCTGCAGCTTGATCCACCGGGTAAGATATGCTTACACCTAAATTATTTGTGGTTGCTTGTGCATCTTTGGTACCCTCTGTATCTGCAGAAACAAACATTGCTAGCTGCAGGGCTACATATTCAAACAATTCCTGAAAAAAGAGTAATTAGAACAGTTGATTTGTGAAGAAGAAATTCATATGCTAAACGGATTAATGCAATCAATTTAACACAGAATGCAATTCTGATAATTGTTGGGGAAAAAATGAATGGACATTATTTCAAAACTTTCCAGGAAACCAGCTTTTCTGAATTGAACACAACCTTGTGAAAGTCCTTTGGATAATCACATGTTTTCAAACCAAGTCTTGACTAGATCTTTTTCTTTGCACAAAAGTACCTCAAGAGCAGCTTTATTGTATATAAATCAATTTAATATTTTCTTAACCGATGTGGGATTTAGACGACCACCACCACCACCACCACCACCACCACCACCACCACCACCACATGGATGATCTATGGGAGTTAATTAATATGTGAATTCATTTCAAATGATTAATGAAACTCATTTTAATTTTTGGCTCACATTCTAATAATAATATGATTTAGTTATTAAATTAGAAACTTAAAAATGTCAAATAGTAAAATACTATTACTAATTAATTAATCCACCTTAGAAGAAGTGAGATGGGAGGGAATAGGAACCTCCTCCCTATGCAAATCAGAAAGGGGTTCAGTCTTCCCTCCAAGTCTGGCTCGCAACATCAAGAAATTCTCACCACGTAAATTCAACCCATAGTACAATCCTTTCTCATCACTGCATACATAATATGAAATAATTAATTCACAAGTCCTTACAAACAAATTTCTCTTGTATTATAAAGATAAAGATTAATACCCGGTGGGTAGTGGATGAACGTAAGAAGGAAGCATGGCGAGATTATTAGGAAGGGCTAGGCCATGGCCCAGGCCAGCTTTCATGTGAGAAATCATTTCATTAGCAATGTGCCATAGCTTTGGGACCGGAGTAGCGCATTCTCTGGCGAATTCACGTACAATGCGTTGGGCGTGCCTCCACCGTCTCTGGCTCCGCTTCTTCCACTGCCTCACTAGCACCCCCACAGCCACAACCGTCGCAACTGCCGCAACCACCGTCCCCTTCCTCATCTCTCTTCGGATCTCTTAGTTTGTTTCGTCCAACATAGATCACAACAACACATAACTGATCACCGTTATTCGTGCAAGAGAAGAGCGAGTATGATGCTTAATTTGAATAATAATCACTTTATTTATTTATCAAGCTTAGATTCAATTTCTAAAAATTCCATAAAATTATCCAAGCTTCACAAGAAAGAAAAAATTAAAATAAAATCCCTACAAAGAACAGATTCGGAGGACAATCTATATTTATGTTTTCAAATTCATTGTAGTCCAAGTCTTCCCGAGTCTATTTCAAAAATTTATTAATATCTGAAATTTGAGATAACTTATCAACTTCAAAAATTTAATATTGGATACAAAAGTAATGCTATGAGATCTTGGGAAGTTAATTTGTGCATCTGATCTGTAATAGATGGAACATATATATACGCCTTGTTATACTTACAATTATTTACTTATTATGTTATGTACAAATGAACTTATATATTATTATAGGTACGTATATGCCACTTTATTATACTATACTACTCATATACAAATACAAATTATGTAACAATAATTTGAAACAATCCTACTCAGAAGTGAATAGAACCTAGCTGGTTTTATATATATATATATATATATATATATATATATATATATATATATATATATATATAATCGATAAACCCCTTGTATATATAGATAGATAGATAGGCCTAGTTACTCGGGGATGTATTGCCCTTTTTAACTTTTGTTATTTCGTTATATTTTGTTAATTATTGGTTAATTATTGTACCCTTCTTTAGTTTATAATTTTCTTTTATTAATTTTTGTGATAACTTTCCCTTTAACCTACCCAGTGCCAAATTACATTTGCTGCTTTAGGAACCAGATCAAACCCACAAATCACATTTGCTGCTTTAGGAACTGGATCAAACCCACCATGTCTGACTATTATGTATACACATGTGATAGCAAGATTCAACCGTCAAGGATAAAGGGTGGCTGGCTGGCTCCTTCAACTACACACAATTAATGTCATATATAGATCAGAATTAAAATAAATTTTATAGTATATTATTAATTGTTAGACTAAGAAACTCAAGTGACAATGCAATTAGACTAAGATAGATGATTAGGATTAATTGTTAAATAAAATTTATAATATATTATTAATTATGTATATATATAATAAAAGAAGCATTCTTAAAATAGATCATAAGTATACATGTAGAAGCCAAAATAGAATAGCATTAATGACAACAAAGACACAAAAGAAACAATTCACTGACCTTTTCATGGCAAAAAGACTATTGCGTCACAAAATTCACTCAAGTCCAAGACGATGGGAAACTAAGGCTTTCTTTTTATTTTTTTAAAAAGAAGGAAAAAATGGTACAGCTTTGTCAATAATGGTTAGAATATTTTAATTTAAAAAATATTAAAAAAGAATATTAATATTAGAATATTTTAATTTAAAAAAGAAGTAAAGTATTGGAGAGTGGTCCGTCCATAAGCAGATAATCAATTTAAGCGGGCGAAAAGGACAACGTACCAGACCAGACCACCTGTTCGTACCTACCTTATTCAGTGGCAATAATTTTTTTTTTAAAAAAAGGAAGAAGTTTAACCATAGCTCTACGTACATAGCTATTTTAATCACAAATGATAAAAGGGGCACTATTTAATCTAATATCCAATTAACTATTATAATTTTTATTATTTTAGATTAAAATTTTATAAATAAAATTAATTTTTAATTTTGTTTAAAATAACTAATATATATATATATATATATATTCTATTAATCTATACTCAAATTAATAAGGATATAATATTATTGTTATTAGTAAAAAGTATATAATAGTCTAAATGGTAAGTTTTAGATCTAATCTTTTAAATAATTTTAGACAAAATAAATATAATATTAGATTATTTTAAGTTATCTTATAAAAAATAAATATGTGATGACTATGACTATTTAATTTTAGAATTAATAATCATAAAATTATAATACAGAATATATATATATATATATATATATATATATATATATAATTCTGGAATTATAATTTTTATATGCAAACATATCACAAGGAAAAAAAGAAACGAAGGTCGTCATATAATTAGCAATATCCTGTTCATATATATGAAAACCCAATGTCTACACCTTGTCGATATATGAAAATTAGAAGTTAAGAATTTAATAATCTAACTCGCGAATCATCATCATGTGTAAGCTTGACTATAATAAAACCACCACTCCATAATTCTAGAAGAAAAATAAACACATAATAGCCCGATCGAGTCAAACTACAAGAAATATAAATTTATTTATTAATTTTTTTTTGCTAATTAAGATCGAAGATAAATTTCTAATTTTCTTTATTCGACTTTTCACATTAAGAAACCAGAAGAGATAAATAAGGGTGTGTAGCTAGCTAGGTTGAGGAATTCTTGTTTAGGGTCTAGCATGCATCTACCCACGTACTATTACTAAAGCTTAATTCTAATATCGGGTGCATAATATATATATATATATATATATATATATATATATATATAGAGAGAGAGAGAGAGAGAGAGTCAACAATTTGGAATCACTTGAAAACAAATTAAACTTGATCAGCTTAGTGTTTGATTTCATCATTCAAGATAAACAAGGCAAATCAAGGATGCCTTCCATTTGAACTTAACTAATTAAAACAACCGGATTCAACTCTGGTATATATGAGATCAAGCTAATTAGGCTAGTTTTTCATCACTCCCTTCAATTCATCCAACAAAAACAATTTTTATCGACCTTTTTTTGTTCAAAAAAAAGTCCCTTTTCTCTTGGTCACAATTTCATCAATCACTAATAAACAAATTTATTCATAATTTAAGTTCAATAAACATGGACCAAAAATATATTCTTTAAATATTGCAAATTTTGTAAATAAAAACTTTTCTCTCACCATCTGTAGTTTATGTCACACCGATTAATTGTTACAAAGGTGGGATTTTACTGAGTTGGATCTCATGATAATTAAGACGTATAAGATGTCTTGTTATTTTTAATTGTGTCCTGTCCAACTTTGTGTGCAAAGTAAGTAATTAACGCAACCTAAATATTTTATTTCAAGGATCACATTATTGGATTGGAGTAAAGAGAATTACATGCTAATATATATATATATATATATATATATATATATATATATATATTACATGGAAACATCATCACCTGAAAAAGACTCCGAGGGCAAATTAAACCCCTCGAGTCCAAAAAACAAGTGCCCTAGTTATTTTTGTCTCTAGCTCCAAGTAATATGAACAAAAAAAGACCATTTATATAGCACATGGGTTTGAACGTGGTCAACCACACAAAAAAGATACAAACAAACCCCATGGCTTAAAAAACAACGAAACTTCAATCTAAAAAAGAATTAAAGCCTCGGTCCAAAACTCCAAATACTCGAGGAGGAGAGATTAGAAGACATAAATTTGTTTCTTCAGGGAGGTCGGGAAAATTAAAGTGTGATGGTTGTACGTATGCTTATATATTTAATTTAGCTTCTAATTAGTGAGTTTATAATTAGGATGATTGCATGTGAGTTCGAGTAGAAGCTTGCAAACTTTTGGCCAGATCATTCGCATTCATGCAGAATTCTGCGTCCATCTGCATGTGGAAAGCATGGATATTAATTAATTGGAATGGATCAATTTTAAATTTATTTTTCCTTCTAATTAAATATGGAATGAGATGTACTACTTAAATGCATAAATTTAATTAGTTACTAAATCTGCCTGCATAAGTTAATTAATTATAGTGTATTGATCATAGTTTTCATTACGCACATATATAATGACGATACGACAATGATATCATATATATATATATATATATATAATGACATATATATATATATATATATATATGTATTTGAAAGTAACTTATTTCGATCGTACATATTTTTATCTCGCCGCTAAAAGATACTACTAATTAAGAAATATAGTAAAGAAATGACATCTTTCATATATATATATATATATATGTATTTGGAAAGTAACTTATTTCGATGGTATATATATATATCTGATACTACTAATTAATTAAGAAATATAGTAAAACATTAGTAGAATATATATAAAATAACTAGAAAGGATGAATATAATTGGTTAAAATACCTTAGCAGTGATGATGACATGGAGATAACTGTTGGCAAATGGCATGGCACAACTACTAATGATAGTCATATGAAGCTTCTCTATCTCGCTTAACATTCTCACGGTGAATCCTGGAATTTTCTTGCTGTGGACTCTAAAGAGCACATTCCTCTCCCAAATTCGTACTTCAATCTCTGGAATATTAATGGACTCATTTAGGCTGCAATCAAAGTTCCCATCCGATGAAGAGGATCCTTCATCAAGATGGATCCTAGATCTCTTTACTGACACAACCGCCTCTGATCTATCTTTTTCTCCAGCCTTTAAATATTCCTCAAGCGTCTTCACTCGTTCTTGAAGCTGTTTTATATATTTAGTTGCATCTCCAAGTACAGAAGCCTTGTCCATCTGTAAATATGTAAATTAACAATTAAATTTAAAGACATTGCAAAAGTACTTATAAATAACATACATTTGTTCATCTATAGCTAGCTAGTGACCTAATAATTATCTCTCTATTGCACTCTTTTGAATTCTGCAACTCTTTTGTGATTGTTTAAGTTATTTTGGTGAAAACTATTAACAAACATAACAAAATTAAATAACTAATTAGGTGATCTAGCCTAAGTGGAGACAATTATAAAACAGAAAAATGGTTAGTTAATTAATTAGTACCTTCTTTAGACTAGGAACGAGAGCAGACAGAGCAATAAAGCGCTGGGTTAGCCTCTCTCGTCGTTTTCTTTCAGCAAGAACGTGGTCTTGAGCCTGTAATGGGGTTCTGCTAAAGGTGGAAACCCTTTTGTTCCCTTCAGAAAATCCTAATACCTCATCCCCGTGAGAAATTGTATACGAGAAGTCTCCATTCCCATAATATGGAGCCATGATCTCTTTCTTAGGCTTGATAATATTGCAGTTGAGATTTCCATATAACTCATTTGAATGTGAATTTGCCTTGTCAAAAGATATAATCATGGCCGAGGAAGACTGCTTCGGAATTGTCTTCTTAGGGGTACTACAAGAGTTCCAATTGTTGGTCTGGAGCATTTTGGCAGCTGGCTTTTGATGAATTACAGATTGAAAAGAGTCAATAATTGGGATGCTTTTTGGAGGACTGAAACATGGATAAACTGAGTAGCTGTCGGAAGATATAGTTGACTCAAACGTAAACGTATCATAATCATCTAGAGAACTCATTCGGCTTTCATGGCTCCAATGGGATCATCCATTTCCTACATATCAATTGAGTGATCAGAATTAAGTGTTATTGATTGAATCCAGTTGTTTATTATTTAATTCCTTCTGTTTGTGTATCTATATCACTAGTTTTAATTAATCGACGACAAAACAAAATTCTTACCAGTTCCGATAACCATAATGCTGATGAGATGTCCATTAATTAGTACAGATTCTTATTGCTTATAAACTCAACTCAACTTTAAGTGGGAGTATCCTGGATTACTGCAAATAAACATGAACATAATTATATACTGCAACAGACAACTAGCTAGATGAGAGTAAAATTTTAAGTACTGGAAAGAAAAGAAAATTTCAGAAGAGGAACTGAATTGAAGTCAAATTTTTTGGCAACTGATAAAAAGCTTATGAACTGAAAATCAAATTACAGCACAATCTATAAAATTATCTGGTTCTTGATGAATTTCCAGACATTAAGAAAGAAAAAACATCATATATGCTTTACATTATATATAAAAATCGAGTCCGAATGGTTTTTGGAAATTAAGATGGAAATATATATATATATATATATATATATATATATATATATATATATATATATAATTAAACTTTATGGTGTTACACTGGGATTAGTAGAAAAGTGTTTAATAGAAGCTTGAATGTTTACTACGTACCTTTAAAGGGGAGTGGAATAATAAGCACAAGCTTGCTAGTTTTTTGCAGATTATAATTAATAATTTCACCTCCTCTGAGTCCCCTCTTCTTTATATAAAGATGAAAAAGAGCTGTACGTACCACCAGCTGGCTTAAGACTAATATTAAGTGCCTCTCACTGCACGTGTGAAAATGTTCATGTATTCAAATGGTGGCGCGTTTCTCTCTCCATTTCATTAATTTCTGTAAATTGCTTAAGACTCTAAAAAAGGGAATTAGGATTCTTTTCATTTTAAATGAATTAAAATTTTTTAATTTTATGTTTCAAATTTAAAATGTATTAGAATGTGATATTACGATGATAAAAGGGAGATAATGATAAAAAATATAGTGTTTACTAAGTTAAAATTATATTAATATATAATACTCCCTCCGTCTCAGGATAAAAGTCCATTTATTTTTTACGCATATTAAGAAAGATGATAAAATGACAAAATTGTCCATATTTAAATTACTCCCTCCGTCCCATAGTTATAGGCTGATTTTTCATTTTGAGATGTCCCAATATACAGGCTACTTACTATTTATAAAATTTAGTTGGTTCATTATTTTACTTTTATGCCCTTATAATATATATTCAACCATTACTCTTTTTTTGAAGAAACAATCTTCAATGTCATTATTTTTATCATCACATTTAATGTTATTGTATTCTCAATAAAAAAATTTAACTTTTTAGGCTTTACTAGTTTAACATATTTTGTGTATAAAAGACAATTGTATCAACAATCAATGAAGTTAAGAGTTCCAATGTGATAAGTAAGGAGTAATTAATTTATTCATTAATTCCATATTAAGGGGTATATGTGGAAAATTTGTGTTAAAATTGTCACTTGAACTAATTTTTTTAAACTAATCTAGAAAAGAAATCATTTTATATATATGGGACGGAGAGTATCATTTAATTACATTATTTTTCTTGACATTACTAGTGATCTTTCATAAATATTCATAAAGAATATAAATATAACAATTAATAATAAAGGTATTATAAGCAAATTATTGTAAAAAATAGATCGTTTTAAGGTAAGTAGGCGTTTAACTCTGGTAATAAAAACTTTTATTCGGGAATAAAAGGAGTATAATATATATATATATATATATATATATATATATATATGGTCAAAGATGGTTTCTCCCGTGTTGCGGTAGCTCCCATTCTTTTGGTCATCAGGTATGTACCGTAACTACTGCATTTATGCGTCAATCACATTATTCACATGGCGTTTAAGTAAATTATGACAATAATAATTGCTCATGCTGTCATGCATTCTTTTTCTTTTTTATTTTCCTTCTCTTTTATTCCCTGTGTTAATCTCTATTTGTTTTACACACAAAAAAAGTTTCATTTATTCACAACAAGAGCTTATTTTTTGTGATAATAATATAAAATGAAGCAATATTTTTAAATTATTATTATAATTATATTATTTTAAAGGATATAAATCTAATGAAAAATATTTCTTTAATAATTGCAAAATTTGTAAATGAGTCTCTTTTAATGACAAAAAGGAGTATTATTTTTCCTCTGTTTCAAAATTAAATATAGGATCAATTTAGACCTTTTAATTTAAAATATCATTACACTCAAAATTTATATGAAATAATTTAATTTTAGATAGTACAATTGTTTTGAAAATTAAAAAGTGTTTCAGGAGTTCGTAATAATTAATTTGGTTGTTTTCATAAATTATATGAATATCTCAAATTATATTTAAAAATAAATTTGATCTTATATTTTAAAATAATGATGACATCTTCTTTCGCTCTACGATAACCACAATCTCCTAAAGAAATAGAAATATAATAAACTATTTTTTCTAAGCTCATTTGTAAGTTGGTTATATAGTTAGGGTCTAGAGGTATAGAAAAAGAAAAAAAAAACACAATTTTACTGTTCTTTAAAATTTTCTTCTATTTAATGGTCAAATCACTCTATTACTAGTATAATTAAAATGGGTAAAGGAGATTAAAGATAGTGGGCTGAATCATCAAAACTTTACACTCTATTACTAGTAGAGTATAAACTGAGGGAGTAGTAATGAATCTTTATAAATGCCTCTTGTAATTAATAGTAATGAATCTTAGGGCGCAAAACTTCATAAAAATTAAGAGCTTTAGACTTTGAGGTTGCAACTGGCTACTCAATGAAAAGAAGTAGAAGAGGAAATATTAAGTTTGAATGGAAGGAATGAATGACGGAATAAAATAATTTTAAGATATTTTAAGTATATATTTGATTGTTATTGATGGTGGGTGTTGTTATATAATGACAAAATTATCACATATATTTTTTCTATTAGAATGGATTTTATTACACATTCTCCACATGGAATAAAAAAACAGAGATGAAATGAATTTTCATTTAATTGGAATAATTTATTCTCCAACATGATCACCAAATACACTATTTTTATTTCATTCATTCATCTATTTCATTCTCTCAATCCAAACATATTGACGATGATGAGTCAATTAGTAAAGTCATATCATATTTAGAGTTATATATTTAATGATATATGTAGAGAATTGATATTTTACAAGTAAATTTTATAGTTTACAAGATCTTATTCACATGAATAGTAAGTGGGGTCCACGCTTATGTGAGAGATTATCTTGTGAAACTAACAATTTTACTTGTAGAAATATAAATTTCCTAGGTTGTGTAATATATATGTTAACATTATACATGAGAATATCCGTAATAATATATATATATATATATATATATATATATATATATATATATAGTATACCTAGATCTTAATTCTACAAGTCCTTATTTAATATACATTGCTCATCCCACTTTAGCGACGGACCGGATGACGATTCGGTCCATTGCTATATATAGAATCGTCGTCTTAGCTTTTAGCTTTTGTGACGGACATACATATAATCATTAACAACAACATATAACGACGGATCGAATCAATAATAGATCGTCATCTCATCACTAAAAGGGAGTGAGTAAAGTATATTAGATAAAGAGGTGAGCTTAAAATCCGACCCGATATATATATATATATATATATATATATATATATATATATATATATATATATATATAACTTAAGTTTAAGAGTGATTCATTCTTACTAATGTAAACCCCAAATTTTTATAAATAAAGATGAATTTTTTTTATAAATATTATTTTGAATATTATGGAATAAATTTGATATAATGTTATAGTTGTGGGTAATATTTATAAATTTTGCAAAAGTAAGCAAGTTGTTATAAAATATTCGTTTGGTGGGAGAATATTTTTTTGTGGGGAATATTCGTATGACGACTCAATCATTAAGTGGACCCCTAACGGAAGTATTGTAAGTAGTTAGAAAGCGACAAAATTATTTTTCTATAAAAATAACGGCAGAGGTGTTACTGAAATAAAAGCATTGAACTACTACCTGTAGTAAAAGTACGAATGTCAGCGTCAGATTGTATAGTACACGATATTGATTATTGATTCTTACGTGAGAAGTCACTCACTATGCTCAATTATTGCTATAAAGAATTCTTTGCATCATATCTCTTATATTATTGATTCAATTATTGTCACAAAGATCATCGTATAATATGTTATAGTATTAAATTATTAATTGAGACGACAAGTTATAAATGATTAATAATTGTTGAAAGATTAAATATGTGTTGATTAAAAATAAAATGATTTGTGGTAATATTTATTCAATCCTTGATGTATATAAAGAGTCCAAGTATGAGACGTTTGTGGTAAGTTTGATTATTTTATGGGGGCCCATATGTCATCATCTAAGAGTCCATTCATAGTAATTACCTTTGTGAATAGTAATTACCTTTGTGAATAGTAATTACCTTCAATAATAGTATTTACCTTCATCAATAGTAATTACCTTTGTGAATAGTAATTACCTTTGTGAATAGTAATTACCTTCGTCAATAGTATTTACCTTCGCCGATAGTAATTACCTTCTTCAATAGTAATTACCTTCGTCGATAGTAATTACCCTTCGCAAATAGTAGTTGTCCTTCAATATTACCAAGAGTTAAGCGCCTTTCTTGATTGTTCAAGGGTTAATTACCCTTCACAAATAGTAGTTGTCTCTTCAATATTACCAAGAGTCATTTTGACCATTCGTTAAGACCAAGAGCCACCCCCGCTTTTTCTATAAATAGAAAGCTTATTCCTTCATTATTTCTTTTAATTCAATTGAAACTCTAAAGAGAAAACTATAGATAGAAAGAAGAAAAGTATTTTGCTACTTCACTTTTCCAATATTCACAAATTTCTTCTAAGGTAGGAATATTATTTGTTGTACTCGTAAGGGTTGTTATTTTTTTATTCATGAAGAGAGCGTCTGTTATTCCATTCTTTATTATTACTGTTGGAATAACTGTAAAAGTGGCATACCCTATACATGAATTGTATACGGAATACCCTATACTTGGTGAAATCCTTATATTATTCCATTCTTATTTATTCATTGGAATAACCTCATATATCGCGAATCCCTATACTTGGTGATATTCTTCTATTATTTTATTATTAGATTTGGAACATCCCCTTCTGCGCTTTCGCTGGGATTGGTTCCATCTTTATTATTCTGTCTTTATTATTCTATTGGAATATCCATGCTCGTGTGTTTTACAAGAACTTTTGGTTTCGTTTTTATTATTACGTATTTATTATTCTCATTGGAATAACTCGCATCATGCTAATACCGCATGCATGGTGATTTCTTTTGTTATTTCATTCATTTATTATACTCGGTTGGTTAAAATTTTGACTTCTATACTCCATGAATTTAGTGGAATATCCTTAAAATTTGCGCTTCATCCAAAGATTTTTAGTGAAAATATTTTTCCTACGAGCATTCTTGAATTTTTTACTCTACAAAGCAAAGATCATGTTGACAATTTGGACGTTATTAGTTCTGAATAAATTAATTCGTGAACTTGTTTTATTGAATTATTATGTCATTGTCATCATCCTCATGTTATATTATGTTATCTTTTGGCTTACGTGCATAGATGAACTTAGTATGATTATGACCGAGGATCATTCTAGTATAATCGTGGCTTGATATAAATGTTGTGACAAAAGTCCTCGGTGGCTGTAATGCGTTGATGGATAGTTTTTGGTATGATTATGACCAAGGGGTGATTCGGTATAGTCATGACCATTGATAATTTGATGAAAATCCTTGACCGTAGTACATGGATGATTAGATATTGTGGTTTATTCATTAAACCGATCGATCTTAGTGATAAAATTGATGAAAACCTTTAAAACCTAAAAGATAGTAGACTTTATTTTCTACTTGACTCTTTTAATGGATTGCATATTCATTGCAGATTAAACCGGTTGTCTATTGTATTTTATCGGTTTAACATTGTCAAGACTATTGATAATTTATTCGCATTATCTTAGTTATAATATTTCTTCTTTGGGCTAGTTGAGCTCACCCTTTCTTTCACCGTTTCTCTTCGTGAAATGAGAATATATTTGGGACGAAAGTCGTGTAAGACCCCAACTTATTATTAATGAAATTTAATTTTCTATTTATTATTTTGAAATAGTAAGGGTTGATGTGATTAATGTGGATAGTTAGGGTAAAATACGCAAATATTTCAAAATAAACAAGTGGTTATAAAATATTCATCATTCAGAATATTCAATTGGTCGTGGAATATTCGTATCTTTTGGGAATATTCGTACGATGACCGGTAAAACCATGTGTGGGCCCCATAACTAAAAAGCGATTGGATGAAGAAAACGCACAAATATAAGTTGGTTAAAAAAAAATAGCGGCAGTAGTTGTTACCATTAATATTGTTAAAATACTCGGTGGTTAAAACACAAGAATGAGACACAAGATTGCACCAATTATTGATTCTTACGTAAGAAGGCACTACTCAATAATGGTTACGATGAATTCTTCGTTTAGTATTTTATTGATTCAATAATTGTTGCGTTGATATTTTATATTGTCATTGTTGTTTGATAATAATCACATTACACAATATTTTTATTATCGAAGCAATAATTCATATTATCTAAATAATATTATTAGATAACATTATTGGCAATGTCTAGAAAGTTCATTTAAGGAGAGGTTTCAATACCTAATTGCGCGCCAAGAAAGAGAAATTCTTATTGAAAGCCCCTCTTTCCTAGGAACCGCACGATTGTCAATATTGTGATTCTCGTAATATTATTTGTGAATAATTAATTATTGATTCATATGATGAGGAAAATATTGATTTTATGTGGATATAGATGGAGAAAAATTTTAATGTGACAATTGTTGAAAATTGAAATTTTATCTTTTTCTCGATAAGATAATGTATTATTATATTTTAATAATATAATAATGGTGATATTTTACAACGAATGTGGGATATATGAGTATACGAGGAGGAAGAGTATTTTTGTTGCAATAAATGTTTAAAACATGTTAAACATGTCGGTGGACCCCATTTATCGATCGAAATTTGATTATACCTTTAAAATCGCCTCTTGTGGATTTCATCCAATTTCATTTTTGAATTTGGAAAAACTTTCTTCTGCAAAGTTGTAGAGAATTGAATTTCCTATAAAAACTCGCGAGATTGAATTTTCTGATAAAAGGCTATTTATTATGAATTATTGATGTTGAAATTCGAATAATTGATTTTTGGAAGTTTTAATTATTTTAAATAATAAAAACGTTTTTGATTTGTTTGGTAGACTTATTTGTTGTCAAGCATGGCTGAATTCAGATCATAGAGAGGAATTTATATATAATATATTAATATTATATTAAATTTTCTGCTTTTGTTCTAAGCAATTTCTATAAATAGGGTCTTAGGTTAGAATTGAAAATCACACCTTAAATCAAGTTTTTCTCTCTATATTATCGAGTTTATTCTTGTGAGTATTTTGAGTATAATTTGAGTATTGCTATTGAGTGCAAGTTCAAGTCATAGCCTATATCCGGTGTTTCAGCTAGAAGTACTGATCTTTCGAGGTAAGGGATATTTTTTTTTTTGTAATGATATTATTTCTTCAATATCATTATGTTGAAATATTGATCTGAAGTTTTTATCAAATTTGGAACTTTTGGTGTAGGAGTTACTATTCACGATACTCAAACTATTATTCACGATATCGATACTATTCATTCACGAATACGGACTATTCATCGAAAAATGAAAATTTTTCTTTTCGTCAAAATATCTATTCGAATACTAGCTTTGATTGTATCCATGTTTTGATCATTCTTGAATTTTACACCACCGCGATTATTTTTGAGGTATTTTTGGACGTGAATAAAACAAAGCACGAATCCTTAATCCTTAATCCTTGTCATTTTGTTTCACCGGATTCGTTTTTTAAAATATTTTTCATCATCTTGATCTTAAATGATGATATTATGGAATATCTTTGGCCCAGTAGTGTGCAAAGATGAATGATTTTTCAAGAATATCTTTTGGCTCAGAAGTGCAAAGATGATGTGTGTGTTTAGATGAACATGATTAATCGATGAATATCTTTGGCACCAGAGTGCAAAGATGAATATGTGATTCCAGATATATATTGATTGATGTTACAGGATAAAAGATAGACGATGAACTTTTAAATTCATACATGGAAGATAGTAGTTTGCATTCTCTACTTAACTCTTCTAATGAATTATTATTTCATGAATATTGATTTAAAATTTGTTGTCTATTGTATTCTATTAGATTTTCCCCGTTGAAGACTAACGATAATTTGTTGTATATTATCTTAGTCATAATATTCTTTATCGAGCTAGTTGAGCTCACCCTTTTCTTTTTTTGTTCCATTTTTCTCGTGGAGGCGAGAATATAAGCGAGTACTTAGCCTGGGTATGGAATGAAGGTTCTAGAGAGAGTTGTTTAGTAGTCCTCACCATTTTGTAAAATAATGTATCAATAAATGTGATGAGGATTTATTTGAGTATAGATATTGTCTGAAGATAATATTTGTATTTAAACTCACGCTTTTCATTGTTGTAATAATAAAGTTGTAGTTGTTTTGCATACCATGTATTGACAACTCGGAATGGGTGATGTATACCTATTTTGGGGCGCCATGTTGGTATCGAGGGCTTAGGATATGATCTCCATGTGAGATCGGGGAATAGAACCAGAGAGGAGAGACGAGTAAATCCTTCGCTAAGTGTGTCCTACCTAAGCTTATTTGTTAGTTGGTCAAGATATAGGGATATTATGTGATATATTGATTTCCTTAATTAACCCTTGTTTTTTTTATGATGATTTGAGAATGTCGATCGAGAATATTAACAATGGAAATGAGACCGTGGAGACGCCTGTACTCACCAACGAGGAGAACGTGCAACAGTTGGCAATGTTCCTCCCGTGAACAACACCATTGAAAGCAGATGATGAACGAGGGATGTTTAGAAGTTTTTGCAGTTTCATGCAAAATTAGACGAGAGGAGACTCGTGTTCAAAATACAGGAGGAAATGATAAGAATTCACGGGTTGTCACAAATGCAAGCAAGCTTCAAAGAGTTGGGACCACCGAATTTAAGGAAAGCGATCCGATCATGGCGAAACACGGGTCAAGCAAATTACCAAGATATTCGATGTCTTGGGATGCACGGAGAACATAAGGTTCCATTCGCCACCTTTATGTTCCGTGGCGAAGCAGATCATCGGTGGGAGTCTGTGAAGCGCACTCCATCCGCCACACTCAAAGATGTCTTGGGAGACGTTTCAGAAAGTTATTTAATGACAAATACTTTCCGAAAGTGTTCGCAAATATATGAAGGAAGTGGAGTTCATCGATTGGAACAAAACAATATGACGGTGTCTCAAAGACGAGGCAAAGTTTCAGAGTTATCCGTGTTCAGCACCTCATTTGGTGGAGAATGAGGAACGATGACGCGGATGTTTTCGAGAGGTTTGAAACCCCAGATACGACAATATCTCATTTCTCATAAATTTTCTCTATTCAGAGATGTTGTTACATGAGGCTCAATTGTTAGAGCGAGATAACGAGTATATTCAACCAAGAGACCATAACCTGTGGATCGTATCGTAGATAGATAGCCAATGTAATAATGATAACCCAATGAGAGAGAAACAGACGGACAAAATGGTAACCACTCCGGTGGTAATCATGGCCATAAAAAGAAGAAGAAGTGAGTCGGAGGAGATTTTAAAAGAGGAGATTTAACAACGACCATGTGAAGACGACATAAAGGCGGTTTAAAGCAAAGAATCGGTTCTAAGTGGAGGAGAACGACCACCCATTATATGCTACAAATGCGGAAAAGAGGACATATCACCAAACCGCCCACAATACAATTCAAGGTACGCTATAATTGTGGAAAGGAAGGACATATCGCCGAGATCAGACACAGAATAAACCTAGTTCAATGGGACGGTGACTCAAAAGATCGCTCCGTAAAAGTCAAAGTCAACGATTCCGGAAAAGCTTGTTGTGATCGGGTCAAAATGCGAGAAACCCAAACGAGGTGATCACGGTAAGCTATTTATATATTTCTGCTAAGTTTATACCTTTACTTGATACCGGCATACCCATTCATTTATCTCTCCGCATGTGCTCAACGCTTAAACTTGACTCGAGAAATTAGACTTTGACCTATCTGTGGAAACTCCGCTAGAGAAACTTTCATCACATCCAATCGCTTATAAATCTTGTTTGATTCAAGTTGGCACCATCACCTTACCCGGTGACCTTTATCTCTTTAAAGATACTTGCTTTTGATGTGATTTTAGGGATTGATTGGTTAACTACTCATCATGCCAAAATTGATTGTTTTCGTAAGGTGTTAGTTTTCATATTCCTAACCAACCCGTTATACTTAATTCAAGCAACTAAACCATTAAAATCAATCACTATCATATCTAATCATAAAGCTATTCGCTTATTGAAAAACGGATGTCAAGCTTTTCTTAGCCCATGTTATGGATTTGAATAAAGACACGCCAAATTTGAATAATATTCCGCTGTTATCGACTTTCCGACGATTTCAAGAACTTCCCTGGCCCACCCCGTAACGTGAAGTTGAATTCTTTATTGATCTTGAACCCGTACAAAGCCCATTTCTAAAACCCCATATCAAATGGCTCCTATTGAACTTCAGAGTTAAAGGTCCAACTATAGGAATTGTTGGACATCGGTTTCATTGGCCCCAAGACATCTCCTCGGGTGCTCCTGCTTTATTCAGAAGAAGAAAGATGGAGTATGCGATTTCAGATTGACTATCGGAATGAACCATGTCACCATCAAGAATAGGTATCCTCACCTCAGATTGATGACTTGTTTCGACCAACATTGTAAAGGGCACAATTTTTTTCAAAAATCGATCTTCGCTCGATATCATCACCGAAGATTAGAATCGAGGATATTCCAAAGACCGCCTCGTAACTCCCAGAGATGGGCATTATGAATTCTTAGTCATGTCTTTCGGACTAACTAATGCTCCTACGGCTTTCATGGATATGATGAACCGAGTATTCAAGGAATATTTGGATTAATTCGTTGTTGTCTTTATTGATGACATCCTCATATATTCCAAAAGCCGTGAAGATCATGAGCACCATTTGAATTCGGTACTCCAAAGGCTTCAGTAAAACCAACTATATGCCAAATTGAAGAAATGCGAGTTCGCTTCGAGGAAGTAGCATTTCTTGGGCACGTGGTGTCAAAACATGGAGTATCCGTTGATCCGACGAAGATCAAGCAATACAAAGTTGGGAGCAACCAAGCTTTGATCAAGACGTAGTTTTTTTGGGCTTAATGGTTATTATCGGAGATTCGTGGAAGGGTTTTCTAATCGCTACTCCATTAACCCAACGCCTAACTTTGGAAGGATACAAAATTGTGGAGTGAAGAATGCGAGAAGAGTTTCCAAGAGCTTAAGAGGAGACTTATTTCTAAGACTGTTTCTAACAATACCATCCGGTTCTTGGATGGATTTGTTATCTACGATGATTCGTGCAAAGGGTTAGGATGTGTTCTCATGCAACGTGGGAAAGTCATAGCCTATGCCTCATGACAACTTAAAGAGTATGAAAGGAATTATCCTACTCATGATCTAGAGTTGGCAAGCAATGCTTTTCAAGGCTTAAAGATATGGAGGCACTATCTATACGGGGAGAAAGTGGAGATATATTCGCACCATAAAAGCCTTAAATATTTCTTCACTCAAAAAGAACTCAATACGCGGCAATGACGTTGGCTCGAGCTATTGAAAGACTACGACCACACTATTCAATACCATCCCTGAAAAAGCGAACGTGGAAAGCCGACGCGTTGAAAGTAGAAGATCATACGCGGAACGAAAGTGCGATGATGTCAAGTATACGACAGAGCCAACTTTAATAGAAAAGTTAAGGTTGCTCAAGCCACCACCCTTGAGCCGATGCGATAAAGAAGAAAGTACAAGAAAAAGCTATTCCTAAGTTTAGAATTAATGAAGAAGGAATACTTCGAGTCCACTCTAGACTTTGTGTTCCTAACGACTCGATTTGAAGTACAAGATTATGATGGAGGCACACAATACACCATTTGCAATCCATCCGAAGTACTAAAATGTATCGTGATCTTGACATACATTTTGGTGGAACAATATGAAGAGAGAGATTGCAAAGTTTATCTCGATGTGTTTAACTTGCCAACGTAAAGGCGGAAAGCATCTAGTACCTAAGGGTCCGCAGAACCACTGAGATTCCAAATGGAAGGAACACATTACCATGGATTTTTACGGGTCTTCCTACGGCTTCTCAAGGCATCAATGCTATTTGGGTTATTGTTGATAGATTAACCAAGTCCGCTCATTTTTTTGCCGACACGGAGACTTATTCCTTGAACGCCTTCACAGTATGACGTGAATAAAATTGTGAGGTCAGTATGGCATGCCCAGTATCCATAGTTTCGGATCGTGACCCAAGATTCACTTCAAGATTTTGGGTTAGCTTGCAAAAAGCTATGGGCACGGATTTGCGATTTAGTTCGGCAAGATACCATCCCAAACCAGATTTTGACAATCGAGAGGACTATTCAAACTCTTGAAGATTTATTAAGACTCTATGTCCAGACTTTAAGGCGGTTGGGATAAGTATTTACCATTGGTGGAATTCTCCTACACAACAACAGCTTATCAGCAAGTATAGGTGTGGCTCCATTCAAGCATTATATGGAAAAAATGTCGTTCTCCAATATGTTGGGATGAGGTGGGTGAAGCAACATTGTTGGGACCCGAAAGTTAAGACGTATTTATCACCGAAAAGATTCAAATGATTCGACAACGATACAAACGGCACAAGATCGACAAAAGAGTTATGCGGATCTTCATCGAAAGGACGTGGAATTTAGTGTAGGGATCATGTATAAGACCCCAACTTTTATAAATAAAGATGAATTTTTCTATAAATATTATTTTTGAATATTATGGAATAAATTTGATATAATGTTATAGTTGTGGGTAATATTTATAAATTTTGCAAAGTATGCAAGTTGTTATAAAATATTCATTTGGTCTGGGAATATTCTTTTGTTAGGGAATATTCAGATAACTACCAATCATTGGTGGACCCTATTAATGTAATTATTCATTTGATCGAGAAAACGACAAAAATATTTTATATAAAATAACTACGGAGGTGTTACCGTTAAAATCATTGAACTACCCGGTGGTAAAAGTACAAGAATAATGCATGGTTGCATAAGAAGACACCAGATTGATTATCGATGCTTACGTGAGAAGTCACTCACCTATGCTTAATTATTGCTACAAGAATTGGCCGTGATCATATCTCTTATATTATTGATTCAATTATTGTCACAAGATCATCTCAGATAATATGTTATAAGATTAAATCAATAATTGAGACTTACAAGTTATAAATGATTAATAATTGTTGAAAGATTAAATATGTGTTGATGAAAATAAAATGATTTGTGGTAAGTTTGATTATTTTATGGGGGGCTCATATGTCATCATCTAAGAGTCTCTTCAATAGTAATTACCTTCAGGAATAGTAATTACCTTCACAATAGTATTTACCTTCGCCAATAAGAATTACCTTCGCCAATAGTAATTACCCTCAATGAATAGTAATTACTTCTCAATAATAGTAATTACCTTTACCAACGTCGAACCACGCTGTCGTTTTACATTACAAAGCGCCGAACCACTTGTCGCTTCACATTACAAAGCGCCGAACCACTTGTCGCTTCACATTACAGTGCGCCAAACCACTTTTCTTTTACATCATCAATCGTCAAGCCACTCGCTTTTCACACGGCAGTGCTAAGCTAGAAATCTTCTATAAATAGAGGCCTAGTGCTTCATTATTTTCACTTAATTCATTCAAGCTTATAGAGAGAGAAAGTAGAGAGAATAAGAGAGAAAGAAGAAGAGTATTTTGTTACTACACCACCGCAAAGATTCAATCTCCTACCAAAAGTAAGGGGTGTTATTCTTTCTTATTCATGAAGAGAACTATTGTTATTCCATCGCTTATTATTCGTTGGAATAACTCAGATACGCGGGTTTTACCCTATACTTGGTGACATTATTCTATTATTCGCTTGGAACATCCCGCTCGTGTTTTACACCGACCGGTTTCGAACATCCTCGCTTTTTATTATTCTTGGAACATCCTGTCTGTGTGTTTTACACGGAACCGGTTTCCGCCTTTTTATTATTATTCGCTGGAACATCCTCTGCCTCGGTGTTTTACACCGGACCGGTTCCGCCTTTATTATTATTTCGCTGGAACATCCTGCTCAGGTGTTTTACACCGGACCGGTTCCATTCTTTTTATCATTCTCGTTGAATATCCTATCATCTGTGTGTTTTACACCGGATCCGGTTCCATCTTTATTATTCTCGTTGAACATCCCGCTTGGTGTGAATTTCACCGACTCGGTTCCGTTATTTATTATTCTCGTTGAATAACCGTCTGCATGCGGCCTATCGCACGCACGGTGATTTCTTTTGTTATTCCATTCTTTATTATACCCAAATTGGTTAAAACTTTGACTTCTATACTCCAAGAAATTAGTGGAATATCCTCGATATTTGCGTTTCATCCAAAGATCTTTTCATGAAAATATTCTTTCGATATTCTTGAATTTTACTCTACAAAACAAAGATTCATGTTGATAATTTGGACGTTAATAATTTTTGGATAAAATAATTTTTGAACTTGTTTTATCAATTCTTATATCATTGTCATCATCCTCATGTTTATATTATGTTGAAAGTCATCTCGTATTCAGAAGTATGCATAGATGGACTTGGTATGATTATGACCAGAGACTATTCTAATGTAATCACGACCGTAATGTTACAAATGATGTGATAAAAATCCTCAAAGGGTCAGAAGGCATGATGGACGCTTGTTGGCATGATCATGATTATTAATGAATACACAAATATTCTCGCCCGTAAGGCATGAATAATTGTGGTCGTGATACTAAATAATATCCTCGGCCGTCAGAAAAGTGGTGGGTGATTCGATGATGTGGAATATTTATTAAAGCCGAGTCTCAAATATAACAAAGATGAAAAACCTTTAAACCTAAAAAAAGATAGTAGATTTTATTTTCTACTGACTCTTTTTAATGGATCAGATATTCATCCGCAGCTTAAACCGGTTGTCTATTGTATTTTATTAGTTTAACATTGTCAAGACTATTGATAATTTATTCGCATTATCTTAGTCATAATATTTCTTATCGGGCTAGTTGAGCTCACCCTTTCTTTCACCGTTTCTTCGTGAAATGAGAATATAATGGGACGAAGCCTGGGAAACGAGTGATGGTCCGAAGATAGCATTAGTAGTCCTCACTATTCTCGTGAAATAGTGATAATAATAATGAGGACTTTTTGAGTTCAGTATAATATCTAGTAGATTTATATTTGTATTTAAACTCACGCTTATGTCGATTGCATACTATACGCTTATGTTAGTAAGTTGTATTTAAATTTCGCACTACGTAAGTGGCGCACCCAAGATGGGTGATGTATACCCAATTTTGGGGGGCCATTGGTATCGTAAAGCCAGTAGGATATGATCCCCGCTAAGATGTGAGAATAGTACTAGAGGGGAGAGACGGGAATACCTTCGCTAGTATGACCTACCTAAGTTTATGTGCTATTTTATTGGTCGTCGTAATATAGAGATAATTTGTTATACGTCAATTAACCTTTTGTTTTGTGGCAAGATTCTAAAATGACATCCGAGAATGTTGAGAATAAGAATGGAGCGCAGCGATCTTTGATTCACCACATATCAATAATCGTGATAATGTGCATCAGAAGGCGATAATCCTTACGCAAACAACAACACCGACCAAATGATGAATGATCAAATGTTCGTGAGGCTTTATGTAATTTATGCAACAAAGCAAAAGAGAGAGCGACTCGCCCAAAACGTAGGTGGAAACACGGAAAACTCTCAAGCGGTCACCGCTAAACAATTCAAGGAGCGGGACCACCGGAGTTTAAGGGAGAGCTAAAACCACTTCCGCGGAAGCATGGATAAAGCAGATTACCAAGATATTTGATGTCTGGGATGCTCCGAGGAGCAAAAGGTTCCTTCACGCGCTTTTGTTGCGCGGAGAGGCGGAGACATCGGTGGGAATCCAGTAAAAACGACTCAACTCATCAGATCAAGATATCTTGGGAGAAGTTCCAGAGTCGCTCAACGACAAATACTTTCCCCGAAAGTATTCGCCACATAAGGAAGGAGGTGGAGTTTATCAAGTCGAACAAAACAATATGACCGTGTCGCAATACGAGGCAAAATTTATGAGTTATCACTTTTCATATTCCCCACACTGGTGGATAATGAAGAAAGAATGGCGCGAATGTTTTTAAGAGGTTTGAAGTCGAGATACGCCAACATCTTATTTCTCATAAACCGTGTTTGTATTCGATGTTGTAAATAGGCTCAATTAGTGGAGCGCGATAACGAGTCAGTCAACGAACTAAAAGAGAGAAAAATTTAAAAATTATAATACCAAATGAGTAGTAGTCATCAAGCGGTGACAACAAGCGTGAGAGGAATCAACAGCCAGATATGGTAACCACTTTGGTGGTAATCGTAACAAAACAATAAGAATGGACATTTCAAGAAACGGAGATTCAACAATGATGGAAAGACGTCAAGACCAAAGACCCGTTGTTAAGGAAAGAGAAAGACCACCTATCATATGCTTCAAATGCGAGGAGAGGACACATCGGCCCAAATCGCGCCATGCCATCCAAAGCATGTTATAATTGTGGAAGAGAAGGTCACTTAGCTCGATTTTGTCGCCATCAAGACAAATTCAAATTTAGGATGGAGGCACCAAAGGTCATCCCGTAAAAGTCAAAACCCAGAAGGTAAAGGAGAGCATTTGTTGTGACCTCCCAAAGAGCAAGGAATCCGAATGAGGTCATCACTGTAAGCTTATCATAAACTCTAATGAAGTCTATACTTTATTTGATACCGGTTCTACCCATTCTTTTATTTCTCCTACATGCGCCATCGATTAAATTTGACTCGAGAAATTAGACTTTAACTTATCTCGTGGAAACTCCGCTGGGAGAAACCTTCATTACATCCAATCGCTTATAAGTCTTGTTTGGTTCAAATCGCACTTCACATTACCCGTCGATCTTATTTCATTAAAAATACTTGCATTTGACGTGATTCTGTGGATTGATTGGTTAACTACTTATCATGCAAAATTGATTGTTTTCGTAAGTGTTGTTAGCTTTCATATTCCTAATCAACCTATTATGCTAATTCAAACGACCAAACCATTAAAATCAATCACGGCCATCTCAAGCCATAAAGCTATTCGCTTATTGAAAAACGGATGTCAAGCTTTCTTAGCTCATGTCACGATTTAAACAAAAATACGCCGCTTTTAAACGATATTTCTATTGTTAATAAATTTCCGACGTATTCTCAAGAACTTCCCGCCTACCCCCAGAGCGTGAAATTGAATTTTGTATCGACCTTGAACCCCAGACAAAACCTATTTCCAAAGCCCCATATCGAATGGCTCCTATTGAACTTCGTGGAGTTAAAGACCCAACCGCAGGAATTGTTAGACATGGCTTTATTCGTCCTAGTACTTTCTCCTCGGGTGCTCCTCGCTCTATTCGTGAAGAAGAAAGATGGGAGTATGCGATTTTGTATTGATTATCTGGAGTCAATCATGTCACCATCAAAAATAGGTATCCATTGCCACGTATTGATGACTGTTTGTTTGACTTTGCAAGGAGCCAAATTCTTTTCAAAGATCGATCTTCGCTCCGGATATCACCAATTGAAGATTAGAATCACCGACATTCCAAAGAGACGGCGTAACTCCTCAGACGGCATTATGAATTCCTAGTCATGTCCCTTCGATCGACTAATGCTCCCCGCCGCCTTCATGGATATGATGAACCGAGTATTCAAGGAATATTTAGATCACTTTGTGGTCGCCTCTTTATTGATGACATCCTTATTTATTCCAAAAGTTATGAAGATCATGAGCAACACTTGAGGTCGACACTCCAAAAGCTTCGTGAATATAAGCTTTATGCCAAGTTGAAGAAATGTGAGTTCGTCTTGAAGAAGTAGCATTCCTTGGGCACGTGGTATCAAGTCATGGAATATCTTGCTGACCCAAAGAAAGATCAAGCTATTCAAAGTCGGGAACAACCTAAATCAAATGGATCAAGACGTAGCTTTCTGCTTAATTGGTTATTATCTGAGATTCGTGGAAGGATTTTTCTAATCGCTACTCCATCGACTCAATTGACTTTGAAAGATACAAAGTTCGCTTTGAGCGAAGAATGTGAGAAGAGTTTTCAAGAACTCAAGAGGAGACTTATTTCAAAGACTGCTCGACAATACCATCCGCCTTCGAGGAGGATTTGTCATCTACAAGTGATGCTTTAGCAAAGGGTGGGATGTGTTCTCATGCAACATGGAAAAGTTATAGTTTATGCCTCGCGACAACTCAAAGAATATGAGAGAAATTATCCTACTCATGATCTAGAGTTGGCAAATGTTGTCCTTTTTGACTTAAAATTTGGAGGCATTACTTCATGGGGAGAAAGTGGAGATCTTTACGGATCATAAAAGCCTCAAATATTTCTTCACTCAAAAGGAACTCAACACGCGACAACGACGCTGGCTTGAATCATTGAAAGATTATGATCATACCATCCAATACCATCCCGAAAAGTTTAACGTGGTAGCCGACGATCGAAAGAAAAAATCATATGCAAGTACGAAAAGCGATATTGTCAACGCAAAGGCCCATTTTGTGTGACTTGCAAAGGATGGAGATAGAGTTAAAGACTTGTGGACGCATGTGATGATACGAAGTATACGAGTAGAGAACCGACTTTAATCGATAAAGTTAAAGTCGCTTTCAAGCTACTGCACTGAGCCGATGCGCGATGAGGAAGAAAGTGCAAGAAGGTGCTACGCCGGAAACAAGAATCGATGAAGAAGGAATACTTTGAAAGTCAACTCTGCACTTTGTGTTCCTAACGCACTCGATTTAAAGTATAATATCATGATGGAGGCGCACAACACACCATTTGCAATCCATCTCGGGAGTACCAAATGTATCATGATATTCGCTATACATTTTGGTGGAGCAATATGAAGAGAGAGAGATAGCGTTGTTTATCTCAAGGTGTCTAACTTGTCAACGAAAGTTAAAAAATGAGCATCAAGTACCAAAAGGTCCATCAGAACCACTTGAAATTCCAAAATGGAAGTGGGAGCACATTACCATGGATTTCGCTACGGCCTTCCTAAGGTTTCTCAAGGCATTGATGCGATTTGGGTCATTGTTGATAGATTGACCAAGTCTCCGCTTCATTTCTTACCGACACGAGAAACTTATACACTTGAACGCTCGTCAGATGTATGTACATAAACATAGATTGTAAGATCGCATGGTATGCCAGATCCATAGTTTCGATCGAGACCCAAGATTCACTTCACGATTTTGGGTTAGTTTGCAAAAAGTTATGGGCACAGATTTCACGATTTAGTTCTAAGATATCATCCTCGCATTTGACGGACAATGGAGAGGACTATTCAAACTCTTCAAGATATATTAAGACTCGTGGTCCTTGATTTCAAGGAGTTGGGACAAGTTCTTACCATTGGTGGAGTTTTCCTACAACAACAGCTTATCAAGCAAGTATCGCATGGCTCCATTCAAGTGTCAGATGGAAGAAAGTGTCGCTTCCCGAGATCTTTGGGATGAGGTGGGTGAAGCAACGTTGTTGGGACCGAGTTGGTACGTATGACTACTAAAAGATTCAAACGATCCGACAACGATAAAAACCTCACAAAATCGATAAAAGAGTTATGTTGATCTTCATCGAAAGGACGTGGAATTCGATATAGGAGATCATGTGTTAAGAGAGTTGCTCCATGGAAAGGAGTTACAAGATTTGGAAAGAGAGGAAAACTTCAATCCTCGATTCATCTGGCCCATTTTAATCCTCGATCGAGTAGTAGAATCGTGGCCTATAGACTCGCTTTCTACCGCCAAGTATGTCTCGTGTTCATAACGCTTTTCAAATATCCATGTTACGTAAATATGTGAAAGACCCGAACCACATTATCGAAGTTAGAACCGGACGAAATAGCGGAAGATTTGACGTATGAAGAGGTTCCCTGCTCAAATCTTGGATAAGAAGGAACATATTCTACGCCCAAGGTTATACCTCAAGTCAAAGTTTTGTGGAGGAACCACGATGTTGAGGAAATGACTTGGGAGTTAGAATCAAATGAAATCAAGGTATCCTTACCTCTTCGACATACCGTGTATCGCACTAATTTCGAGGGCTTAAATTTCATAAGAAGGGAGGTCAGAAGACCCCAACTTTTATAAATAAAGATGAATTTTTCTATAAATATTATTTTTGAATATTATGGAATAAATTTGATATAATGTTATAGTTGTGGGTAATATTTATAAATTTTGCAAAAGTATGCAAGTTGTTATAAAATATTCGCTTGGGCTCTGGAATATTCTTTTTGTTAGGGAATATTCGCATAACGACTCAATCATTGGTGGACCCCATAATGTAAATTATTATTTGATCGAGAAAACGACAAAAATATTTTATAAAAATAACGGTGGAGGTGTTACCGTTAAAACCGTTGAACTACCCGGTGGTAAAAGTAAATGAAGAATACGCTGTGGTTGCATAAGAAGACACCAGATTGATTATTGATGCTTACGTGAGAAGTCACTCACTATGCTTAATTATTGCTACAAGAATCACGTGATCATATCTCTTATATTATTGATTCAATTATTGTCACAGATCATCTCAGATAATATGTTATAGTATTAAATCAATAATTGAGACGACAAGTTATAAATGATTAATAATTGTTGAAAGATTAAATATGTGTTAATGAAAAATAAAATGATTTGTGGTAAGTTTGATTATTTTTATGGGGGCCCATATGTCATCATCTAAGAGTCTCTTCAATAATTAATAGTAATTACCTTTGTGAATAGTAATTACCTTCGTTAATAGTATTTACCTTCAGAATAGTAATTACCTTCGCCAATAGTAATTACCTCGTGAATAGTAATTACCTTCGCCAATAGTAATTAATTAGTATTTAAGTCGATAGTTTACCTTTTTACATTAGACGCCGAACCACTTGTCGTTTCACATTACAAAAGGCCGAACCACTTGTCGTTTCACATTACAAAGCGCCAAACCACTTTTCTTTTTACATCATCGTCCGCAAGCCACTTGCTTTTCACACATCAAGAAAAGCAAGCAAGAAATCTTCTATAAATAGAGGCCTAGTGCTTCATTATTTTTCATTTAATTCATTCAAGCTTATAGAGAGAGAAAGTATAGAGAGAATAAGAGAGAAAGAAGAAGAGTATTTTGTTACTACACCGTCCGCAAAGATTCAATCTCCTACCAAAAGTAAGGGTGTTATTCTTTCTTATTCATGAAGAGAACTATTGTTATTCCATTGCTTATTATTCTCGCTGGAATAACTCGTGATACGTGGTTTACCCTATACTTGGTGACATTCTTCTATTATTCTATTGGAACATCCTCGTCTGCGTGTGTTTTACACCGGACCGGTTCCTTTTTTATTATTATTCTGCTGGAACATCCTGCTCTCATGTGTTTTTACACCTAATTCGGGTTCCGCTCTTTTTATTATTCTCGCTGGAACATCCCGCTCGCGGTGTTTTACACCGGACCGGGTTCCGCTTCTTTATCATTCTCGTTGGAATATCCTATCTGTGTGTTTACACCGGATCCGGGTTCCATCTTTATTATTCTCGCTTTCGGAACATCCGCTTGTGTGAATTTCACCGACCGGTTCCGTTATTTATTATTCTCATTGGAATAACCCGTCTCATGTGTAAGGGTCTATCGCATTTATGGTGATTTCTTTTGTTATTCCATTCTTTATTATACTCGGTTGGTTAAAACTTTGACTTCTATACTCCATGAAATTAGTGGAATATCCTCGATATTTGCGTTTCATCCAAAGATTCTTTTTTCATGAAAATATTCTTCTCGATCATTCTTGAATTTTACTCTACAAAACAAGATCATGTTGATAATTTGGACGTTAATAATTCTTGGATAAAATAATTCTTGAACTTGTTTTATTGAATTCTTATATCATTGTCATCATCCTCATGTTTATATTATGTTGAAAGTCATCCGTGGGCATTCAGAAGGTATGATGGACTTGGTATGATTATGACCAGAGACTATTCTATGTAATCATAACCATAATGTTACAAATGATGTGATAAAAATCCTCGAGGGCCGAGTGCATTGATGGACGATTGTTGGCATGATCATGATTATTAATGAATACACAAATATTCTCGGCGTAGAAGGTATGAATAATTGTGGTCGGATACTAAAGAATATCCTCGCCAGAAAGTGGGTGATTCGATGATGTGGAATATTTATTAAAGTCGAGTCTCAAATATATAATGTTGATGAAAACCTTTAAAACCTAAAAAAGATAGTAGACTTTATTTTCTACTTGACTCTTTTAATGGATCAGATATTCACCGCAGCTTAACCGGGTTGTCTATTGTATTTTATCGCTTTAACATTGTTCAAGACTATTGATAATTTATTCGCATTATCTTAGTCATAATATTTCTTCTTTGGGCTAGTTGAGCTCACCCTTTCTTTCACCGTTTCTTCTGTGAAATGAGAATATAGCCGGGATTTAGTCTGGGGAAAACGAATGATGGTCCCGAAGATAGCATTAGTAGTCCCTCACTATTCCGTGAAATAGTGTGATAATAATGAGGACTCCTTTTTGAGTTTCAGATAATATCTAGAGATTTATATTTGTATTTAAACTCACGTTTTTATGTCGTATTGTATACTACTTACGCTTATGTTAGTAAGTTGTATTTAAATTTGCACTATGTAAGTGGCGACCCAAGATGGGTGATGTATACCTAATTTTGGGGCGCCACATCATGTATTATTCTTGAAGTTGCTCCATGGAAGGGAGTTACAAGATTTGGGAAGACAGGAAAGCTCAATCCACGATTTATTGGTCCATTTCAAATTCTTGACCGAGAAAGTAGGAAATGTAGCCTATAGACTTGCGTTACCTCCAAGTATGTCCTGTTTATAATGTGTTTCACATATCTCATACTTCAGTAAATATGTGAAAGACCCGAATCACGTTATAGAATTAGAACCGGATTTAAATAACCCAAGACTTAACTTAATATGAGGAGGTACTGCCAAGATCTTGGATATGAAGGAGCATGTCCTACCACGCTAAGAAAGGTCATACCACAAGTTAAAGTTTTGTGGAGGAATCATGCTATAGAGGAAATGACCAGGAATTGGAAACGGAAATGAAAGCGAGGTATCCTCACCTTTTAAAAACACCAGTACGTACGCCAATTTCGAGGACGAAATTTCATAAGGAGGGAGGTTGTAAGACCCCAACTTATTATTAATGAAATTTAATTTTTCTATTTATTATTTTGAAATAGTAAGGGTTGATGTGATTAATGTGGATAGTTAGGGGTAAAATACATAAATATTTCAAAATAAGCAAGTGGTTATAAAATATTCATTGTTGTTGGGAATATTCGTTTTGGTCGTGGAATATTCTGTGATCATAGGGGAATATTCGTGACGACGAATGCAAGCAACCATGTGTGGGCCCCATAACGGAAAGAGATTGGATGAAGAAAACGACAAATATAAGTTGGTTTAAAATAATCTACAGAGTTGTTATTATTAATATCTTTGTTAAAATACTCGTTGGTTAAAACACAAGAAGATACTCAGATTGCACCAATTATTGATTCTTACGTAAGAAGGCACTACTCAATAATGGTTACAGAATTACCGCTCAAAGATTTTATCGATTCAATAATTCTTTGCGTTGATATTTTATATTATTCATTGTTTCAATAATTGTCATTACACAATATTTTTCATTATCGAAGCAATAATTCATATTATCTCGAATAATATTATTAGATAACATTATTGGCAATGTCTAGAAAGTTACGCCTAAGGAGAGGTTTGGTCACCTAATCATGCTACCAAGAAGTGAGAAATTCTTATCGAAAGCCCCTCTTCCTGAACCGCCTGGTCACAATATTGTGATTCGTAATATTATTTGTGAATAATTAATTATTGATTCATATGATGAGGAAAATATTGATTTTATGTGGATATAGATGGAGAAAAATTTTAATGTGACAATTGTTGAAAATTGAAATTTTATCTTTTTCTGATAAGATAATGTATTATTATATTTTAATAATATAATAATGGTGATATTTTTACAACGAATGTAGGATATATGAGTATACGAGGAGGAAGAGTATTTTTGTTACAATAAATGTTTAAAACATGTTAAACATGCTCTGTGGACCCCATTTATCGATCAAATTTGATTATACTTTGTAAAATCGCCCGCTTCAGGATTTCGGTCAATTTTTGTTTGGAATTTGGAAAAACTTTCTTCTGCAAAGTTGTAGAGAATTGAATTTCCTATAAAAACTCACGAGATTCGAATTTTCTGATAAAAGGGCTATTTATTATGAATTATTGATGTTCTAAAATTCCTGAATAATTGATTTTTGGAAGTTTTAATTATTTTAAATAATAAAAACGTTTTTGATTTGTTTGGTAGACTTATTTGTTGTCAAGCATGGCTGAATTCAGATCATAGATTGTGTGCGTAGGAATTTATATATAATATATTAATATTATATTAAATTTTTTCGCTTTTGTGTTCTAAGAATTTCTATAAATAGGGTGCTTAGGTGAGAATTAAAATCACACCGTAAATCAAGTTTTCTCTCTATATTATCGAAGTTTATTTTTGTGAGTATTTTGAGTATAATTTGAGTATTGCTATTCTAAGGCAAGTTCAAGTCATAGCCTATATCCTGTTTCAAATTTTAAGATCGATCTTTCGAGGTAAGGGATATTATTTTTTTTCGTAATGATATTATTTCTTCAATATCATTATGTTGAAATATTGATTTGAAGTTTTTATCAAATTTGGAACTTTTGGTGTCTGAGTTACTATTCACGATACACAAGACTATTCACGATAATCCTACATTATTCACTTAATACTAAGACTATTCATCAAAAAATAAAAATTTTTCTTTTCGTCCAAAATATCTATTCTCAATACTAGCTTTAATTGTATCCATGTTTTGATCATTCTTGAATTTTACACCACCGCGATTATTTTTGAGGTATTTTTAGACGTGAATAAAACAAAGTACTAATCCTTAATCCTTAATCCTTGTCATTTTGTTTCACCGATTCGCTTTTAAAAATATTTTTCATCATCTTGCCTTAAATGATGATATTATGGAATATCTTTGGCCTCAGAAAGCAAAAGATGAATGATTTCGAAGAATATCTTTGGCCCAGTAGCAGCAGATGATGAACAGTGTTTAGATGAATACTTGATTAATCGATGAATATCTTTGGCTCTCAAAGTAAAAGATGAATATGTGATTCCGTATATATATTGATTGATGTTACAGGGATAAAAGATAGACGATGAACTTTTAAATTCATACATGGAAGATAGTAGTTTGCATTCTCTACTTAACTCTTCTAATGAATTATTATTTCAATCTGCTAATATTGATTTAAAATTTGTTGCCTATCAGATTCTATTAGATTTTTCCCCGTTGAAGACTAACGGTAATTTGTTGTATATTATCTTAGTCATAATATTCTTTATCGAGCTAGTTGAGCTCACCCTTTTCCTTTTTGTTCCATTTTTCTCGTGGAGGCTAGAATATAATGAGTATTTAGCCTGGGGGTAATGGAATGAAGGTTCTAGAGAGAGTTGTTTAGTAGTCCTCACCATTTTGTAAAATAATGTATCAATAAATGTAATGAGGATTTATTTGAGTATAGATATTGTCAGAAGATAATATTTGTATTTAAACTCACAGCTTTTATTGTTGTATAATAAAGTTGTAGTTGTTTCTGTACCACGTATTGACAACTCAGAATGGGTGATGTATACCTATTTTGGGGGCGTCACAAGTCGGGGAAAAGAGTGATGGTCCCGAAGATAGCATTAGTAGTCCTCACTATTCTGTTAAATAGTGTGATAATAAATGTAATAAGGACTCCTTGAGTATGGATATTGTCTAAATGACAATATTCCTATTAGAACTCTCGTTTATGTATTGTTGTATGTTACACGACGTGATGTATAATTAAGTTTGTATTTGAATTTATGTACCATGTAAGTGGCGACCCAAGATGGGTGACGATACCTAATTTTGGGGCGCCACGGTTGGTATCAAAGCTTAGGATATGATCTCTCGCTAAGATGCGAGATAAGAACTAGGAGGGAGAGACGGGGAATTCCTTCGCTAGTATGACCTACCTAAGTTTATTTGTTATTTAATTGGTGATCAGAGTATAGGATAATATTTGATATATTAATTAACCTCTTGTGTTGTGGCGGTGTTTGGAAATGACAACTTAAAATATTCACAATGGAGTGAATGTGACCGTTGTGACACCTTTAATCACTAATCAAAGTTAATGCAAAGGTCGAGACGAGGAACAAATTAGAGATATCCACGTAGTGAATGAAGAACTAATTGTTGCATTTTTGAGCTAGTTGGCAGGTAGCAACCGAGAGTGAGGAAGAAGAGGAAGAAGAGGAACCGAGGAGAATTGGTTAGTAGAAATTTATGATCAAAACTTAGAATTACAAAATCGTGTTCGTGAGCTAGAAGAACAGTTGAAGAATCCAAGAAACTATCGTGGAACAAAGGGATACAACAATTCAAAATTGGGTTACCCGATATGTGATGCTCGAACAAAATCACGCTTTGGCGGTGGTGTAAGATATTAAAGTTGGAATATGAGAATTTAAAATCAAAGATCACCAAAAAAGAAGAAACAATGAACAAAAGGAATAATAGACGATGCATGGGTAAAAAGTCGCACAACGCGTTGATAGTGTAGAAAAAGACGTCCGATCCAATAAAGCCAAAATAGATGAAATGGACTTTGCTTTTGGATAAGAATTGGGAGAACCAACATCGAATTCTAATTACCGCATGCATGGCGGTCAACCCGAATTCGATATGGATCGGAGAATAATGATTCAAATCATGGATCAGAATGTGAAGAAGCACTTAAGGGTGGAATGTACCTATAGTAAAATCAAACTCAGTAATTTAAGCGAGAGAGTTTGTCGAGAAACCCGAACGAAGTTATTACGGGTAAATTAATTATAAATTATCATAAGTCTATACTTTATTCAATACAAGTTCTACCCACTCTTTTATTCTACCTAGTTGTGTTCAATGTTTAAATTTGACTCAAAAAAATTAGACTTTGATTTATCTATTGAAACTTCGTTGGGAGAAACCTTCGTTACCTCCACTGTTTATTGATCTTGTTGTTTCAAATAAACACTTTCACGATCTTATCTCTTTTAAAATACTTGTCTTTGAGGTAATTTTTGAAAACGATTGATTAACTACTTATTATTCTTTTTGTAAGGTTGTTAGCTTTTATATTCCTAACCAACCTGTTATACGAATTCAAAGTAACCAAACCCTAAAGTTAATCACTGTTATATCAAGCCATAAGTAAAGAGCCCCGATCCTTTCGTTGTTGACTTCCTTGTGTGGAATGCACCAAAGCCAGACTTTCTGTAGGCGACGTCGTGAATGACGATGACAAGTTGATAGGTATCATTGTGAGGTGCTTATCTAGGTTAAAGGATGAAGTCACGCTTGGTATCAATGTAACGTACTATCCAAGTCTTGGATAAGAGTAGTAGTTTTGAATGATATTTCTATCATTAATAAATTTCTTGACGTATTCTTGAAGATTTCCTAGCCTACCCTAGAGCGTGAAATCGAATTTTGTATTGACCCCAGTACAAAAACCCATTTCTTAAACCCTCAAATATTTCTTCAACTAAAAGGATCTGTTTACGAGGATTATGATGAAAGTCATAATAAAAGCATTGGACTAATAAAAATCATGGGTATATGAAGTATTAGTAAGTGTTATGATGAGTTATGTGGTTATTATGTGAAAACATGAAAGTTTCTTAGAAATCACAAAGGGTTGAAAAATCGATTTTGGTAAAAACGTAATATGAAATTCAATTGACCATATCTCCTATTATATTTTGAATTTTTGAGTGTGGTCAAGTCCTAGAGTTAGATCTATGAGTTTTGTAGTTTATCCAAGTGGAATCTTTGGAAAAGGTGTAGATTTTCGTGTGGACTGAATTTAGCAAAAGAGTCCAAAGCTGCAAATTACAAAAACGACATCGCCCAGAAACTTTAAGGGGCTGTTTGGCCACTAAATTTATGTGAAAAATTCTGGCCTTTTGGGACATGAAAATATATGTTATAAAGTACCTCCTGTCCAAAAATGAGTTCATTTTGACTTAAAATGAACAAGTTATGACCATTTTAATATTTAGTTTTTTTGATTGAAAAAATTCTATAACCGGAGTTCTATAACTCTCGATGACCATGAAATTTAAACTGAGAGGCCCACATTAACATGTGTAAGGTCCTGCCAAGATTTGGGAATTTTGGAGTTAAACTTGAGGTAGCTAATTTCTTAAGGAATTAATTAGAAATTGATTTTTGAAAAATAGTAAATGAATTTTAAAAATTCGAGAAAAATATATTTTCATCATGGGACTATATTATGCTAAATCCCAGAAAAGAAATATTTTTGGGACTGATTTGGTATTTTTCATGAAAATAGTTTAGTTACTGAACATATGAGTTAAATATGTTATGTGAAGTAACAAAGTTGAAAATAGGATTTTATGGCCTAGAGAATCCTATATAGTAGTATATGCATATTTTTTGATGAAGGATTTGATAATTGGTGATGATATCTTATGAGTATGGCATTTTGAATGATTAAATGCATTATATGGTAAAGCGTAAACAATTGAGATAAATTGTTTATAAATTTAATGAAGTGATTAAAATATTGTTATAATATTAATGATCTTAGATTATGAGATTATTAAGTGATTGATAACATGGGGATATTCTTGAATCCTCGGATAAATTATATTATAAATGTTTAATATTTATCATTTATCTCATTTGATTGATTCTTTATATCATTATCCTCACGCTTATATCAGGTCGAAAGTCATTTGTGGCTTTACGTGAATAGATGGACTTGGTATGATTATGACTTGTGGATTGTTCGCAGATAATCATAACCGTAATTGAAAACACGATTATCTTCGCCGTAGTAAGTGTATGGATAATTCGTGGTCGTGATACTAATGAATATCCTCGGCATAGTAAAGGTGGATGATTCGATGATATGGATTAATTATCGAAATTTGAGTCTCAAAGAATGAAATATTAATTCATGGATGTGGTAAAAGTCATCTTTGGTCAGTAGTATTGATAGACTTGGTATGATTATGACCAAGGATTATTCGTATAATCATGATCAGTAATTGAAAACACTAATATCCTTGGCCAAGAAGTGCATGGATAATTCGTGGTCGTGATACTATTAAGTCGCGTCTCAAAGATTATTGATTTTGATTGTATATCTTTATTCAGAAAGGTAAAGATGAATTGTTAATGAATATCTTTCGCCGGACATAAGATGAATTTAATATTTTTAACGATAAAGGTATTCAAGGTATCCTCACCTCTTTATCATATCGTGCACGCATTCTAATTTCGAGGGCAAAATTTCATAAGAAGGGAGGTCAGAAGACCCCAACTTTTATAAATAAAGATGAATTTTTTTATAAATATTATTTTGAATATTATGGAATAAATTTGATATAATGTTATAGTTGTGGGTAAAATTTATAAATTTTGCAAAAGTAAGCAAGTTGTTATAAAATATTCGTTTGGTGGGGAATATTCAGACGACTTACTCAATCATTGGTGGACCTCTATTAACTAAGTATTGTGTAAGTAGTTAGAAAACGACAAAATTATTTTCTATAAAAATAACTGGCAGAGGTGTTATCATTAAAACCGTTGAACTACCCTAGTAAAAGTACGAAGAATATGCCGAGTCAGATAAGTAGTAACACGATATATCGATTATTGATGCTTACGTGAAAAGTCACTCAAATTTATGCTCAATTATCACACAAGAATTCACGATCATATCTCTTACATTATTGATTCAATTATTGTCACAAGATTATCATCAGATAATATGTTATAGTATTAAATTATTAATTGAGACGACAAGTTATAAATGATTAATAATTGTTGAAAGATTAAATATGTGTTGATTAAAAATAAAATGATTTGTGGTAATATTTATTCAATCCTCGATATATATAAAGAGTCTCATTATGAGACGTTTGTGGTAAGTTTGATTATTTTATGGGGAAAATATATATGTCATCATCTAAGAGTCCTTCGTCAATAGTAATAACCTTTTGTGAATAGTAATTACCTTTGTGAATAGTAATTACCTTCGTCAATAGTAATTACCTTCGTCAATAGTAATTACCTTTGTGAATAGTAATTACCTTCGTCAATAGTATTTACCTTCGCCAATAGTAATTACCTTCTTCAATAGTAATTACCTTCGTCAATAAGTAATTACCCCTTCGCAAATAGTAGTTGTCCCTTCAATATTATCAAGAGTTAACCGCTCTTTCTGTTCCAAGGGTTAATTACCCCTTCATGCAAATAGTAGTTGTCTCTTCAATATTACCAAGAGTCATTTCGACCCTTCAAGGCCAAACCAAGAGCCCACCCCCGCTTTTTCTATAAATAGAAAGATCATTCCTTCATTATTTCTTACTTAATCATTTCAAACTCTCAAGAGAGAGAAACTATAGATAAAGAATAAAAGTATTTTGCTACTTCACTTTTCAATATTCAAATTTTTTAAGGTAGGAAATATTATTTGTTGTACTGTAAGGTGTTATTTTTTTTTATATTCATGAAGAGAACTTCTGTTATTCCATTCTTTATTATTCTGTTGGAATAACTTGTAAAAGTGGCATACCCTATACATGACCTGTATATGCGGAATACCCTATACTTGGTGAAATCCTTATATTATTCCATTCTTATTTATTCATTGGAATAACTCAGATATCGGAATCCCTATACTTGGTGATATTCTTCTATTATTTTATTATTCCATTGGAACATCCTGCTCATGCTTTACGCCTTTAATTCTGGTTCCGCCTTTTTTATTATTCTGTCTTTATTATTCTATCGAATATCCACATCGTGTGTTTTACAACCGGACCTCGGTTCCGCTTTTTATTATTCTCAGATTTATTATTCATTGGAATAACTACCATGCATCAAGCAATCGCATGCATGGTGATTTCTTTTGTTATTTCATTCGCTATTATACTCGGTTGGTTAAATTTTTGACTTATACTCCATGAATTTAGTGGAATATCCTCGATATTTGCGCTTCATCCAAAGATTTTTAATGAAAATATTTTTTCGAGCATTCTTGAATTTTACTCTACAAAGCAAAGATCACGTGTTGATAATTTGGACGTTATTAGTTCTGAATAAATTAATTCGTGAACTTGTTTTATTGAATTATTATGTCATTGTCATCATCCTCATGTTATATTATGTTATCTTTGGCTTACGTGCATAGATGAACTTAGTATGATTATAACTGGGATCATTCTAAGATAATCGTGGCTTGATATAAATGATGTGACAAAAGTCCTCGATGGCTCGTAATGCAATGATGATGGATAGTTTTGGTATGATTATGACCAGGGGTGATTCGTATATAGTCATGACCATTGATAATTTGATGAAAATCATTTACCGTGGTACATTGATGATTAGATATTGTGGTTTATTCATTAAACTGAGTCTTAGTGATAAAAATTGATGAAAACCTTTTAAAACCTAAAAGATAGTAGACTTTATTTTCTACTTGACTCTTTTAATGGATTGATATTTCATCGCAGCTTAAACCGGTTGTCTATTGTATTTTATCAATTTAACATTGTTGAAGACTATTGATAATTTATTCTGCATTATCTTAGTTATAATATTTTTATCGGCTATTGAAATTTCACCATTTTTTTTTCAATTTTTTCGTGAAATGAGAATATAATTTGGATTTAGGGGAAAAGAGTGATGGTCCGAAGATAGATTAGTAGTCCTCACTATTCGTTAAATAGTGTGACAATAAATGTAATGAGGACTTTTGAGTATGGATATTGTTTAAATGACAATATTCTATTAGAACTTGTCGTATGTTACACGACAGATGTATAATTAAGTTTGTATTTGAATTTATGTACCATGTAAGTGGCGACCCAAGATGGGTGACGTATACCTAATTTTGGGGGCGTCACAACTAATATTTCCAAACAAAAAATAAATAAATTAAAGAATACAATTCTTACTATTTTAAATTAATTTGTATTTAGTGGTATATATTTTGCATCAAATCTAAAAAGGGTTTCATAAAAAACTTGCTACAGATCTTATATGTGCCTGCACGATTCACCTGCAGCCTACCTCAATCCTTAGATATCTCTCTGATCAGGTCCCATTTGATCTCCAAAGATCTATTCATATTTCTTTAGAAGATGTTAGACGGATTTTTTTTTTTTACTAATTTGTGAGTATATATAAAAAAGGATCTTCTAGCTTCTCTTAATTATCCCAATTTTCCATTGTATATTTACTAATATCATGGGATGAGCTGATTAGGCCTTGTTCCCAATTACTCAATTATTTCCAGAACGATCATAATAAACTCTTAAATTCAAATGGCTTGGCTCGCTGTTTTGTCAGTCAAAATATCATGTAATTACCATATTTAATATTAACACTTATATGATAATTATCTTTTTCCTTCATACAAATCTACCATATTGAGCCGATATAGATAAACTGTAAATACAGGTGAATATTTTTTTTATTTTAATTTTTTTTTAATATTTGTACAAATTAACTTTGTTCATCTTTTAAGCAGAGAAGAAGTATTAATTATGGATGTCTAAGAATAATTAATCCTATAAATATAATAAAAAATAAAGACACAAGAAAGAAGAGGTAGAATCATAACATGGTTAAAAATATACTACTATCAAGATTTCATTACAAGAGTGTATCTTATAATTACTTTAATAATAAAATTATTAATATATACACCAACTTTGACTGCCCCTAAAAATATAAAAGTTTTTATATGAAAATTATGCTCCTTCAAATTTGCGCATCATTGTGAGATCATCATTGCGCATCACTCCTGAAGACTAGTAATTAAGTTGTAAATTTGGCCAACTTAACTTGGTCAAATCAACTGTGAAAAAATTAATTCTCCTCCGCCGTCCCCTCTGAAGAACAAAATATATTTAAAAAAATAAAAATAAAAGTAAGAGATTATTTTTTTTTAAATTTTTTCTTAATGACCTTACAAAATTATATAAAATGATAATTATATTTTTTATATTAATGAATTCTATTAAATGTCTTAATTATATTTTACTTTATATATATTATTTCGTCTTTTATAAATAAAATAAATTATACTTTTAATCTTCGTTTTGGGGTAAAAGAGTAATCCCCAATAGGAATGGTCTAAAATCATATTTTGGGTTACTTTTGTATTAATTTCATAAATACTAACCATTTTTTTGGAGTATGTTAATAGTATGATTATAATATGGAGAAAGGTAATACAAGATATGCATTAGCCATGGTTAAGGACGTTACTTAACAAAATGATGTAATTTTGTATAAAAATAATGATTAAAGATTTTTTTATATAAAACTCAAAAATGAAAAAGTTAACCCTGGGGTAAAACTACTTCATTTTACTAAGTAACCTTAGTCAAATTTGACTAAAACTTTTTCCTTATAATATTTATTTGTTAAAATTATTTTTGATCTATAGTAAACAATATATCAACTTTAATCGGTTTTTATTCTTTGTGATTTTAATAGTAACAATATATTTGTGTATGTAAGTTATTTAATGGACAGAATTAATTGTGTTTGGGCTGATTTGATAAGGGTTTATTTTAGGATGACCAGTTTGGATATAAGTTCATTTGAAATTACCTATGCGATTACATGAAAGTTTTTCTAGCAGTTTTAACGCAAGACAATTATTATAGCTAGAAATTCTTTCTCTAATATTTATTGAATATATTAAGGAATCTATTTAGTTGAGCAATCTGTTCTAATTTGAATTGAAGTCTATCAAGGAAACTGGTTTAGCTATTCAAGTTGTCTAGAGTATGGGCTCTAACAACCTTATCATACAATATCCTTTTGCTGCTTTAATTTAGTCCGATTCATATTCATATTTTTGACTTACTAAATTTGGAAAAATATTATAGCAGTTAGCATTATCAAAGATGTCGAAATCTCTATCTATTTCAATTGAATTAGACTCGGTCGAAAAATAAAAATAAAGAAAAGAGAGCAACAAATATCCAAATTTATCTATAGTATTGTTCTCACAAGATTATATAAAATAATAAATAATTTCAGTTGGTATTTATTTTAACTTTTGGATTCAAAAGTTACCCAAAGTTAAAAACTGAGTACAAGTAACTTAATGCATGAAAGCTCTTCTCAAATCAACTTCTTAGCTTTTCAACTCCTAAACAAATAATTTTTTTTGCCAAAATATCCTTAATTTCAACTATAAAATTACATAACTATGTCATTAATATTACATGAATACCATAAGAATTTAGCTGTCATTTTGTTGGACTAAATGTCATTAACTTTATATATATATATATATATATTATATATATATATATATATATATATATATATATATAAAATAATATTATACCCTCTTTCCTCCAAAAGGATGAGCAAATTAAGTATAACTTGTATAAAAAAAGTAAAAGTAAAAGAAAAAGAGTAAATTTTTTAAAATTTATCTTTAATAATCCCACAAGATTATATAAAATGATAAAATATTTTTTATTTTTTATATTAATGGATCACTAAATGACTTAGTGACCATACTTTATTATATAAAAGTAATTTTTTATTATATAAAAGTATATAATAAAAGTAGAAGAAAAAGAGTAATTTTTTAAAAATTTATCTTTAATAATCCCACAAAATTATATAAATTATAAATATTTTTATTTTTTTATATTAATGGATCACTAAATGACTTAGTGATCGTACTTTATTATATACTTTATCTCAACTTTTTAGGACAAATAAATTTGTAGCGTGGCCCACAAGTGTTTGTGTTAACACTTTTGAATTAACCTTCTTTATGCATGTCTATATATGCTTGCAAAAATCATGCAGTTGTTCAATGCAATGAGATATTGTATGTGCCTCTGTGTAAACTTAGCGGAATTGCCTATTAAACCTTTGTTTGAATCTGCAACACAAAAACAAAATTGGTTGTACAAGTACGTCCCAATTTATATACTACTAGCTTTCTTACACGGGTGTTATTTTATATTACGATTTTTAATAATTTGATTGTGTATAATTAATTGAATTTTTTTTATTTGATGTTAGGCTTTTTGTTGCTGGATTTTGTTAGTTCCATATGTGTATAATTTTCTGTTTATACCTTTTAATTTGTTTAAAAATTTATATTTAATAATTATAAATGTGTCATAATACTTGAACAAAAAAATTTAATTTATTGATAAAAGATATATTGTTATAAAATAATTAATTTATTTAATAATTATAAAATTTGGTGACAGAAACAAATATCAAATACTACTTATTAACTCTTCTAAAAGCTTATAGTACAGTACTTGTTGTTTATGTAAAGTTGAAAATATCACTCTAGGACAACCATTCAACAATTTTAAAAACTACAAGGGACAAAAATAGGAAAATAAATTATACAGTAACGGGAAACAATCAGTATATATGTATACACTTCAAACAAATTTACCTGTGTCATACTTGTTTGCTACGACTTGGTTGTCCAACTTTCGTTGTTTATATATCTCAACCGTCTAGTAGCATTACGCAATTCCTTTTTATTATTTTCTTCATTTTTGGTATATAACAATGTATGATTGGTTGATCTCTCTGTCATTAGGATTTGAACACCACAAATATGAATGATTCATTGTTTGTTAAATATAAATAGTAATACCTCCATTTTATAATAATTAGTTTTTTAATTTCATGCACATGAATTAAGAAACTCATTTAATACTATTCTCTCAATTCTTAAAAGATTGTCGTTTTAGAAGGAAAAATTTATTCTAATTTATTTGTCGTTTACAACTTATTAGGAGAATAAATTATTTACTTTCCTATATCACCCATACATTCTTTAATTGTCTCAAGAAATTCTTTTTCTTGTATTAATAGTTTTTAATTTCCCATAAAAGGGTAGTGATGGAATTTCAAACAAATTTTGATTATTCAATGATAGTATTAAATTACTCCATTACTTTTAATATTGTTATTTATATACTCCCTAGGTTCCATAATAATTGTCTTTTTAAAAGAAAAAATTTGTTCTAATTTATTTATCGTTTACAACTTTCTAGAAGAATAAATTATTTATTTTTCTATATTACTCCTAACTTCTCTCATTTTCTCAATTAATTTTCTCTCTTACATTAATTTTCTTTCTTGCATTAATACAGTAGGAATATGAACATTAAATACTCATAATATTTATTTTTACTAGTAGTAATACATTTGGAAGTGAGCATAAATTACAAAAGTTGGTGACTGAAAATCATAAACGGGTACCGAAACAGGACCGACTTCAAGTATAGTTTTATAGTTGATGTTAGATTTTGTGTCAACAACTCTGGTGGTTTCAAATTAATGATAAGATTATAGTAGTCAATATATAAGATGTATATTTTACACCCTCCATCCAAATATTGCAAATATTTTTTAAAATTTATTTTAAAGTCAAAATATTTTTGAATTTAAAATTAATATGATTTATTTAATTATTAAAAATAATAATTTTTGTAATTAGTATCACTCTTTATATAGTTATCTTTTTAAAAAAAAAATTAATACGGATTTTATATAAATTTGGATAATGATATGTATTACGAAATGTTTTAGTGAATAAGTATTAGAGATAATTTGTTTGGAAAGATATCATCATTAATTACTAAACTAATATTTATATTTTAATTAAGAATAAACATAAAACAAAAAATAAATTTAGACAACCAAACCGCGTCTTAACCATTGGAAACATTGGCTTCTTAGAAATTGGATGGAAAATTAATTTATACCAAGGCGAATAAAGGTGGGGCGGGTTTATTAATTAACGTATTAGAACATATATAGATGTTGTCAACATGGTTTCATAATTCAACCAAATTTAAAATTTCCTCCCAAACAAATTAAAGGAAAGAAGTAGAAAGAAGAAGAATTAACATAACAGGAGAAAGAGTACTATTTTCGATTCAATGTGTGCAATTGAGAATAAGAAATGCAAGGTAATACGAGTTTATGGCAGTTTCCCACGGCGCTTTTATACAAGCTAGCTAGCTAACACGAGTACAAATATATTTTTATATGTGCATTTCACACGAGCTTTGAAAAAGCTGATCGTACTTCTTCCACGAGCTCATAATTCGTTGTTATGCAAAATTTAGCATCTATCTGCAAATTAAATCCAAGGAAAATAAAACATCATCATATATACTAGCTAGGATGGTTTCTCATAAATATATAAAAAGATAACACCAAATCTAGCTAGTTGAGAAAATCAAGAGATTTTCCTACATATTTGTAAATTTTGCAAGTAAGTCTCAACTGAACTAGTAACATATATAATGGGAGAGAGATCTAGTTGATGCAAGTACCTGAGCTGTAATGGTTATGTCGAGGCTGTTATCAAATGGAATGACACAGCAATTGATGATAGTGAGGTGAAGCTTCTCCAATTCATCGAGGAATTTAAGTACTATACTACTCCCTTTTGGTCTCTGGCAGTGTATTCTAATAAGTACGTTCTGGCCAAGAACTCTTGCTTTGATATCAGAGAGTGGTGGAAGCTGGGAGCTATGGGTGTCATCACCATCTTCAGATAACATTAGTGTTTTCTTTTTCGTAACAATTGGTTCCTCCGATTGTTTACATGCCTCTTCCTCGAGTACTTTCTCACGTTCCTGGAGTTGTTTTATGTATTCAACAGCATCTTTTAGGATAGAAGCTTTGTCCAACTGTAGAACATCATATTCAGATACACAACGCAGATGATGTAGCTTCTTTTTTAAACTCCATATGGCTGTTAATTAGAATATTTGAGAGAGATGGTACTTTCTCCCTTTGATCCTTTTAATTACTTGAAACGTGAGCTAGGTAGCTAGAATAGTTAAAAAATACTGGCTATTTTTTACACTTGGCCCAAGATTAGATGAATCATGTGAACTGTATATGTGTCTTGCGTTTGATTGTTTTATCTTAATTTCATTTTGCTATTACTTTTGTTGCATTTTAATTGCTAAGACATCGATCATAGTTATATATACAGAAATATAAATTGAAGATAGAACATGAATGCAAAAGCATTAGATAATAAGCCATCAATTAGGATTTAACTTACTATGTACGTACGTACCTTCTTTAAGCCTGGTATGTGAGCTGAAAGAGCTATGAATAACTTGTTCAGCTTCTCTCTACGCAATCTTTCTGCTATAACATGATCTTGAGCTTGTAAAGGACTCCTATTTATGCTGCTATCAATCCTTTTGATCTCCTCATCAAATTCCGATGCATAGTTTTTGTTGTACGAAAGTTGAGACTGCATCTTGTGGGAAAAATTGAATATTTCTTGAGGCACCAATTCATCCTTGGACTTTTTAGGGAGGTTCAAACTAGCATAAAACTGATGTTGTTCTAGTGGTGGTACTGAGTTAGGGTACCCAAAAGCAATGAAATTTGTTGAATTGGAAGTAGAAGCATTTGAATTACTTATCATTTGTTTAGAGTAGAAAGAGCTGTCATATTCTGTCTTGAGGCTCTCGATGCCAATATTACTCATCATATTATCAAGGGGTAAGCTCTGAGGATTCGAAGTTGGGTAAGCTGAGTAGCTCTCATGAGAATATGAAGACTTCAATTCGTACTGATCATAAAGAGGGTTCATGATCTTATTGTAAAGAAGGATATATATATTCCCTACGAATTATATATATCAATGAAACAATATTGAAAAGTGTGGTCACAAATCACAATACTACAGTTAAAAAACCCTTCCAACAACCATTCCGCAATAATACCCTGAGATGATAAAATTAGAAGGTAGCCAATTTATATGGTGGCACAACCCGGTAAGAATTTGAAAAACAACACACACACACATACTGAATTAATGTTAAAAAAATTCACCTTGCGGTCTGTAGCAAATAAAAATTACATCCACCCAAGAATTAGTCGGTATTAAAGTTGATACTGAAAAAGCATACATAAAAATAGCTTCTTATGACTAATATCCATCTATATATATATATATATATATATATATATATATAGTATTGGAAGTTTTCTCTCTCTATATATGTATGGATATCTCATGGAGGATAAAATTAATAAATTTAGTATCTCGATCAGAAAGAAATCAAATTCTTTCCTTTTGATGATTATAGCCTCTCGTTCTTTATGTATTTAATTTGGTAGATGCTTCGATTCCTAGCAATGCCACACAGAAAAATAGAAATCTCCCTCTATATCTCTCTATGCTAAGAAAAAACAATAATATCAAAATTTACTTGACAGATTTATGACAATGATGATGATTTAATATTTACTACAAGAATCGAGACAGAGATCATATACTATATCAAAAGGCACAAAAAAACATATATGGCGAATAACATGCAGAACTCTAGCCAAATAGTACATACTTACATCTTCAAGTAAGAGTAAAAGAATCGGAAGCTTACCTTCAAACTTGAAATAAGAGCAATTAAGTTTTTTTTTCCTTTGCCTTCTCCTGTAAAATAAATGGCCCCAGTGGAGAATTCTCCTTTCCTTTTGTGACAATTTGTCCTCCTAGCTCAAACCCTTTTTCTATTGTGGCATCTCTTTCTTTATATATATCTATCCTTGCAATAATTAATAAGCGTGTTTTCATAGAAAAAACATTGAAATAGTTGATCTGTTAGAACTAATATTGTTAGTACTAACTTATTTATAATTAAAGGTCTAATTAAGTAGTTTAAGAAAGAGAGAGAACTATAATAGTAATAATATGATATGAGGACAAACTAGCCATATACTCCCTCCTTCTCATAATATATGACGTTTTAGAGTTATGCATAAAAATTAAAAAAATAATTATATATCATTAAATATAATATTTTCTCATGAAGGGTAATTTTGAAAAGATTGTGGCTAATTCTCCTAAATTATATTAAACGTCAAATAATTTAGAAAAAATAAAATCATCTAAAACGTCATATATTATGAGATAGAGGGAGTACTTAAATGAAAAATGTATTTACACAAAAGATTTATTAATGAGTAATGCTACAGACATAAACTATTTTATAAACTGTTGATGTGACATACTTCACCTCATCATATTGATCAACAAATTGTTTCAATGTAGTTTTGATTCTACACAATATACTAGTAAGATGGAGTATGTTACATCAACCGTTTATACAATATTTATAGAAAAATTTGTGTCTCTAACATTATTTTTTATTAATTAGCATGTGGAGCAGGCATTGTTAATTATATAACATTATCTGCTGAATTTTTAAAAGTGGGTTTTTGTCTCTAGTCTTAAACTAGCTAGTAACTACTGCTTGTTTCGCAAGGGAGTCTAGTTTTTTAGTATCAACTTTATCGTAGTAAAGATTATATTGCTTTTCATTGTATGAGTTATAAAAAAAATATTATATTAGTCAATGTAATAAAAATTTATAAAATTTATTGATGTAACAATTTCTATAAATCATTCAATAAAATTCTATATAAAGTTTACAACGTTGAAATTAATTAATACCAATTCCACCCTAACTAAATCCAATTTTTTAATTATGTAATGACTTAAATGGGGATATACCCTAATCTTCCACTCACCTAGCTTATTTTTGGTGCAATAAAATTTGAGTAGATCATTAACAAATTAAAAAGGGGTTAAATTCACTTTTTCCTAGTGTACTCCACCCCGATTTACAAATCTATTATTTGAATTGATTTTTTTTAACGAATTGTTTATTTTTTATAAAACGTTATAAATTTCATCTAAACAAGTTATTTTTACAAACCGTTGTAAATTTCATGTTTAGTTGACACATCAAATTATAGCCAAGTAACATCTGGGTCCCACAAATTTGTCCACGTGGCCATCAAAATAGAAAATTTATACTTTGAAATAAATTTTAAAAATTAAAACGTTAAAAATCTATCCAAAAATATATAAATAAATTACAGAGTTAGAAAAATAAAAAAGTTAAAACGTGGAGTATTAAATAAAATACAATAATAGAACAAATTAACTTAATTAAACAACTAAACACTTTAAATTCAAACTCATCTTGTTTAATGGGTTTTATTAAATTGTTTAATCAATATGCAATATAATTACAAATTATTTATTATATTGCTTTTTATTTTAATTGATTGAGATATTTATTTAATTTGTAAATAAAATTTCTTACATGTTTTTCTCAAGTTAATATAATTATTAAGATATATATTTTTCTTTCCATGATTTCGTTTATTTAATTTTAATTGTTTAATTTGTTTCAACTTTCAAATATACTTTTATTTTTCACATATTTTTAATGTGTTGACATTATTTGACAAACTCACGTGGATAACTAGCTTAAAAATATTATTTTTTAATTTTTTTCGTTAAATATAAACTTGTTTAGGCGAAATTGTGACAATTTATAAAAAATAAGTATTATAATTAGTTGACCGTTAAAAATTTAAGTTCAATGAAAAAATTACCATATAAATGGGATCAAATCTAAATAAAACTAAATGATTTATTACACTATCATATTGACTTCAAAAATTAAATGGGATCAAAGTTAAATAAGATGTTTTTTTTTGTGAAATGGAGGGAGTATTATATTCGTGTGTGCATGATTGGAGAATTCTTATATATGTTTCCTGTTTATAATTTCATTTCTGCGCGAACCTCTCCATATATATCATGCAAACCATTAACTCGACTCGTTACATGAAGTAGAATAACTTGGTATCCTTGTTTTGTATATAATTAACGCAACCACTTGTGGGTTGTTAAATTCTTTAGTTTTTAAGGCCCTATAAAACAAAACAAAGGGAAAGAGTAGGATGCTGTACAAACTAGCCTCAAGTAATTACATGTGTGTGTGTATATATATAATATGTAATTAATTTGGTTTCATATTATGTATCTATCATGTGATTTAACAACTGATAGTCAGAAGGTCATAAGAATATGGGTAATATATATTCTTAAATTTAATCGATGCTTGATTGACTAAATGTACATCATTGTGTCTACTAACTACCATATAAATGGACAGAAATATATAATTAAAGGGCAGCTAGTTGGTTATACAAGTACGAAACAGGTGGAGTAACTAGCCAATACAATCTAAGCTACAGATTTTTCTATCAGTAATTGTTAATTATTTTATGCCAACATGATGAAGAAACAAAAAGCTTGGGGGTTGGGGAAGGAGATAACCTACCATCTAATTACTTAATTTGATAGCATATTTAACTCTTGCCAGAGATCCATCATGAAGTATGAATATTTAGGCAGCAAATGTTTTAGTAGTTACGTTAATAAAATTTCAACTAGAGCTTAGAAAAGAGGTGGTACTCCAACACATGCTTACCTTGCTATATATATAATTGTACATGTCATGTATTATCGAGAAAATGCGTATATATATATATATATATATATATATAAAAGTAAACGTACATTTTCTCAAGTTTATTTTCTTGTAGTTTGGCACATATCAAAACAATCTGAGCAAGAAAAATAAAAAAAACCAAGAAAAATTCAAAAAGAAGAGGCTTTCAGGAAGGAATTTTTTTTTGAAGCCCCAACTAATTTCAAAAGTACAATTAATTATTCTAATCAAATGCATAAATATTTTATGATAAAGTCGCATGAAAAATTACAATTATCAGTTAAGCTTCATATAAATGATAAACATCAGTTAATGAACAAATAAACTTCACATTAGGGCGGATTAGCGATTCTCCTGCTGGCCGGTAAACAAATAAATTCACAAATAAAAGAACAAGAGATTCACCAAAAAATACAAAGTAACTCTCTTTAATGTGTAAATATATATTTATCAAAATCAAAGTTAATCTAATTCAATCCACAAACCGGATTTATATAGTTTAACAAAACTTTCACTCTAAGACATATCCTTGATCTACTCGAGTTGCCTAAGTTGCCCAAGTCATAATAGAATTCCTAGAGTTATGGAAACAAATCTTCTTAAAGATACGAAAATAAAATCCTAACAAATTAATAACAACTTACTATTAAAAGATTTACTTCCAAATAAAATATTATTACTATAAAAGAACTAAATAATAATAATAATAATAATAAAATCAGTCCATCGACTTCCGAAGTCATGACGCCATTCCAAAAGAAGTTCGTCACACTCGAAATCATGACGCCATCCGAAGCGAACTCCGACCCCGAAGACATGAACTGAACACCTGACCCCGAAGTCAAAACCAATACCGTTGTGTTGATCCCTTAACTTTTGGTCCTTTAGCATCATCATCGTACTATCTGACCATTCAAGATTTTCGGCCAGAAATCCTCCCGCATCACTCTCCCCGTATTGGAAAGGACTCGTCCTTGAGTTCGACACAAATAGAATAGAAACTGTACGAGAAGATACTTCGACAATTGAAATATTTTCCCTTTAATTTGATCCTGGAATAAAATATATCTGGTGTTGACTGTCTCTCATCGGTGATAGTCTCGAGGGAAGCTCTTCGGGCAATTCCTGCACATCGACTGACACTTCAGTACTTTCATCTATCAAACTGCTCCCACAAAGAAGTAGGACATACACCACACCTTCACAATCGGCCTCTGTTAGGAATCTAGTCATGAATAATAGGTTCGGACTCCTGACTTCTCGAGTCGAACTGTCTTCTTCTCGCCGAAGCGCTAGTACAACCTTATTTTCTTTAAAACAAAAGGAATACGTATTCTTCCGACCATCTTGAATGACTCTTTGATCATATTGACAAGGTCGGTCTAATAACACATGACATGCGTCCATTGCCACCACATCGCACCACACACTATCAAAGTATTTATTGCCGATGAAAAAAGACACTAAGCACTTTTTATCTACTCTTACTTCATTGCCCTTTTTCAACCATGACAACTTATATGGTTTGAGAACCTGATCTGTTTTCAAATGCAGTTTCTTGACAACCTTTTCGGATACTATGTTCTCACAACTGTCGCTGTCAATGATTAACTTGCAGACTTTATGTTCTATGGTGCAAGTTGTATGAAAGATATTAGTTCTCAACCAATCATCTTCGGAATCACCTTTTGGAGTTAGTAGACTCGTGCGAACGACCAGGGTCTCCTGGCTATCTTCATACGATCCATTCTCCTCTTCTTCGCCATCATCATATTCATCATACTCAGGTTCTCCATAAGGTTCTCCTTCATCTTCATATTCGTCATAAATTTCTTCTTCATCTGCATATTCATCATATATAGGTTCTCCATATTCATTTACTTCTTTCTCAACCAACTGTTCTTCATCAAAATCGGAATTAAAAATAATTATAAAATTCCTCAACACGATCAAGGTGCGAGAAATATTCTGGGACTTCCTCGGTCGGATACTGTCCACGAGAATAATACAATTCCTCGTCATGATCAAGGTGTGGGACTTTATCTTTTTGATTTTTTAGCATCATCAACGTACTGTCCGACCATTCAGAATCTTCAGTCTGAAATCCTCATGCATTAGAAAGTCGAATTTAAGATTTAAAGTTCACAAGTTTTCAAGTTAATCATTTATACATGCGTTAAAACCTCATTAGCGGCAATTTCCACAATTCTTGAGATTCCTTGTTGATATGCTACGGTACGTTTATTTTCTTGAGCATGGCCAAACTGTTCCCCAAATGATCTCCTAAAACATTAACCAGACTATTCTCTCCTCTTACCTTTGTAAGTGTGTGTGAATGAATTGAAATTATCTGATTCCGCCCTTTGTTTAAATTAAATTGATTTCTGAAATTAAGAAAGCAATTGATCATCTACGGCTGCGTATTATAATTCGATTGTGCTTCATTCGCTACTGATTTTGTCTGAATCATCTAAACACGTAGAGAAATACAATACGTGTAAGGTGTACTGTATATAAATATTAATGTTATTCATCATTAATTGTCGTGTTGATCGGTCAAAATAACTAGGACAAGAAAAACAACTTATTCTAAACTATATATATATATATATATGGAATTTTCCATCTGATGTTTTTAAGTGTGATTTAGATCATATAACAAAATGCAGTTAAATCCATGCTTTACATATATTTTTTTTTTTTTTTTCCAAATGGCAAAAAATATGATGGAAAAATTCGATTCCATAAAAATAAACATTTTTTAATTGTTTTAAAACAACAAAAAACAATGATTAAAGAAATGGGGATCCGATGATCCTCTGATATATATATATATATATATATATATAGTACTACTAATTATATAAGAAGAATAAACAAACCCATGTGTTAATTTAATAAATGAACCGTATTTGAACATGACTACGTACAGATGAAGCATGTTTGGCAGCGCATCCATATAAAATTATTCCTACTATCTTAATTTTAGAGCTGTCTATGACTTAGGGAGGACACACAACTACTACTTGCTGTTAGTATGCTTTTTCTTAATTCTTGATTCAAAATAATTAATTACTTAGTAAAATACGTATTAACACCATTGTTTTTTGATTTTTAATCTTTTTTCTTATATATATATATATATATATATATATATATATATATTAGTACGATATCCACTTCAAGGCTCCTTATGCTGTGAAGGACGACAAGACTAGAAATCTTACTGGTGGACATAAAATAATGGATTTTTATTTTATTAATTGTTGATAACATAATGGGGTTTAGAAGCTCAACATGTTGCAATAAAACCAATAGGAAAATATTTATTTTTTTGATAAAGTTAATGTCTATATATATAAATCGCTATAATCATATCTTGGTTTATTAAAATCGTTAATAGCCGATCAAGATCAGCGATAGTACTAATAAAGAAGGATTTCTGTAGTTACTATACTCATCAAATTAATTAGTTACTATATATAGAATCTTTAAAATTAAACCAAAAATATCAATTGAATTGTAGCTTTTCTTTTATTCTTCTTTTTTTTTGGTATATATGCAGAAACAATTAGGGTAAATAATGAGATTCATAAAAAGGAAGATGTGATACTAGGATCAGGCTTAAAAATTTTAAAATATTGTTTTCACTTTTCGGTACATTGCCAATAAGTGTTTCCCATAGTACATAACAACCTTTACTGTCAATATTATGGTTGTCTATAGATGAGTTCTAATTATATCTATATAAAAAATATCAACTTGACCAAATAAATATCTCAGTTGTGAGCAAAACGGAAGTTTAATATATACTGAAAGTCTGATACATTGAGTGACTAATAATTGTGCTTTTGCATTTTTAAAATTAAAATCTTTTAAGTTTTAAAAGATAATTAATCAATATGCTTATTTATTTATCTGAATATCGATTTCTTTTTCAAACAGATGCTCCATATAAGTTTCCCAAACACAATAACAAAAGTGTGCCCCTACATTTTTCTTTAGTTATTAATTGCTCATAATTAGTGATGTCGATCTTGTCCTCATTCTGTATAGAATAGTGGAATAGTAACCAAGTTTGTCCATGACAACCTCCAAAGTATAAGGTAAAATGAAGATTTAAAATATCATGATCACTATTATGTATGCACAACTATATAATTATATATTTATAAAATTTGTAGACTTCGTGGACCAAGTTGTATCGATGCAATTTGGTATATATATATATACCCTTTTTGTCTTATGATATATATTAATCAATAAATTTAAATGTGGCATTTTAATTTGAAAGAAAAAAAAATTGTGTTAATTACTGGATGACCAGAACTTAGTATGAGAGAAATCCAAATAACATTAGAAACCAGTCAAAAGATCAAGGAATGTGAAATGGCATAAGAAATAGATTACTCATAAGACTTATTAGCACCGTATGATACAATATAGGTGAAATTCAAAATTTGAATTAAATCAAATCATAATCATAACTGAATGTTCTATAGATAGAAGTTTGAAAAAATATATATATATATATATATATATATTTATATATATATATAAAGATATATATTTTATTTAAAAATCAGAATGTTGCTTTACTCTTTTTTAATAAAAATATCTTTCTTTTACGATTTTGAATGACTAACGGTTTTTATTTATCAATCATATATTATATTATTTTAGCTGAAGACAAATATAAAATAAATTTAAGTATAAACGACATTATCGGTATATTACGTAATACCGGACCGCCCCGATCCGATACAATCTAAATTGATACAATCTAGGTGAAATTTAAAATTTGAATCAAATCATAATCATGACCGAATATTATATATATATATATATATATATATATATATATATTAAATTATCCACGTATTTCAATATGAGATTGAAGTGTAACACCATGCATTAATTGTCAAATAATATTGGTTTATTATCAAACAAAATATTATTATCTACAGAAATTATTTTAGAGATCGAGATAGTGACGATAAAATAGTATTGATATTTGATGGACACCCACAGAGAACTCGATCTAGAAACTAAAAAGACTTGAAGTGTCTGCATCTCTCCACGCACATAGACCAAAGCACCTTCTGCAAACAAAAATTAGGAAAATGGGTCAATTAGTATAAGATTAATGCGAGTTTAATAAAATTACTTTCATATTGAATTTGAACTTAGAACTTTCATATTAGCATACTCTTTAGATTATAATTATAATGTAACCCTAAGTTATGTTTAGATTATAATTATTTTAATAATTTCTTAAACTATTAGTCTAGGATTATAATTACTTAATTTAAATTATAAATAAATTATAAGTCATAAAATTTGTTATGCATTCATGTTCCATAGTCTGAACAAAAGCCGATCGTACAAGTACTCTAATGAGATCCTTCTGTGACAAGCAAAATTCTGCATCCATCTGCAAAAATTGGAGACATATATTCCAGTGGTTAATAATTCAACTTCAAACTTCTCTTTTGCATTTCAATAAATCAAAAATTCTAATACCTTAACACATCAATGTGTACACCCTCATAGCTTATCATATAGCTTAATAGTTATAACAAAATATTCCAGAGGTATTTGTAATACCTCTAATACGTACAAAAATTCTAGCTTTTATTTTTGTCAGTTAAAAAAGGATTGCTATGTAGCTAGGGAGGGTTGGACATGCTTTAACCTTTAAGTAGAGATAAACATGGGTGTAATATATATGTAATAAAATTAAGTATCCCTTTATTTCAGTGGATTTACGGGGTGAATATTCATGGTAGAGAAAATTAATAAGCTATATATTCCATAATTATAAGATATATATATTCCATAATATTTATTCTCCATAAAATTAATATTGAATTTGAACTTTCATATTAGCATGCATGCAGACATGTATTAATTGTAATATTTCTCATCCTAATGATATAATATATTGAATTTGAATTTACGTTGTCTTAGCGAGATTACATTTCATATATAGCTAGCGCCTCTTGTCATAAATTCGATATTAATTAATAAAAGTAATTAGAACTGTGTAAGAAGCTAGCTAGCTAGGAAGGGAAAAATACCTGAGCCGAGATTGTTATATCCATAGCATAATTCCCAAATGGCAAGGAACTGATATTGAGAATAGTAAGATGAAGCTTCTCAACTTGGGCAAGTAGCTTTTGTAGAAAGCTTGTCTGCTTCTGGCAGTGGATTTTAATGAGAACACTCTTATCTGAAATTCTTGCTTCTATTTCTGGAAGTCCCTGATCATGATCACCAGCTGAGAGCTCATGATCATGGGAGTTGTTGTCGTCATCATCATCATTACAAATTTGAGATTTCTTGACAACTACAACCGACTCAAAGGATTTCTTCTTCTTGATCTGCTGCTCAAGCGCTTTAACACGTTCTTCCAACTGTTTCAGGTACTTGGTAGCATTTTCAAGAACTGACGCTTTGTCCATCTGCACGCATGAATGTCAATACTAATATACATATATTTGGAACCGAGAAACTAATTATCTTACTTAAAATAATCTTTCTAATTAAGAAAACCTTAGAGAACTTGTGCTATTACAGCATAAATTCATATAACAGTATTATTAAATTGTGAAACTACGGTTTCAACTGGACTATCTTCATACTTTCCACTCGGCGGCAAGTGAAATCATTTTCTAATATGGCCTAGCGTTTCAGCTAGACTATCTTCAATTAATACCTTTGTAAACTTGTATTTATGCCCTTAATTATATATATTACGTACCCCCGTTCCAAAATAAAAGGCAAGTGATGTCATACATCAGAACGGAACGCTTATAATTAATACATATAAGCTCACCTGTCACCTACCTACACCCTAACTGATAAAATATGATGCACATAACTTATGTTGTTTAATTAGAGTCGGTATTTAATTGGTTGAATAAGTAAAGTAGTACTTGATTTAGTTATTCTTTAGGAACAAGCATATATAAAAGTGGAACTACTTCCACTTCTTAATTAGGCTCACGTAATTGAGCATTTTACTTTGCAAGTGTCTTATTTAAATAGTTTTCATCTTCTCAATTGTCTTTTCACTTTTCTTGCTCTGTTTCTGCTGTAGCAGAGGTTTGGTTTTGCTTTCTGCAGTAGTATTCTACTATTGCGCCAACACTAACACACAAGGGGAAAAAAGCAAGTCTTGGCAGAGGTTGAAGAGATTCAAAAAGGATGTAATTAATTATATAGATGGATGTACCTTCTTGAGGCCAGGAAGAATAGCTGAAAGTGCTATCAAACGCTGGCGGATCTTTTCCCTTCGCCTTCTCTCCACCATGATGTGATCTTTAGTAGTATGATGAGGAGCTCTACTTTTAGTACTAGTAATATGCCGCCCTGCAGGCGTGTTCCAATTAAAGGATGGGAAGCTTAAAAATAGTTGGTCATCATTATACAGAACCACCTCTTCCTTCTTTGGTTTCATAACCCACTCTCCACTACTACTGTATAACTGCTGGGAATCGGTTTTGATGAAGCTGCCTTCACAAAACAAAGGCCGTTGGTGTTGGTAGTTTCCGGTGGAAGCTGTTACCAATTGTTGTGTTTTGGTGGTGGTGGTGGTGGTGGTGGTGTTGGTGTTGGTGGTGCAATCATTTTGCAAGAGATGAAAGAAGTTGTTGCAATCATCCATTCCCTGTAGTTCCTACACAAGTTTAATTAAATGAAACTAAAATCATAAATAAAAGGTGATATAAGAGCTAGAATTGTTAAAGATTGGATATATCTCATGAACTTGTCCTTTAATTTAAACTTACCAGCTCAGGAAAACATCTAGCATGTGACATATCCATTGATGTTATTTATTTTAGTATTATTTAATCTTCTTCCCTTGAAATATATATATATATATATATATATATATATATAATATATGCAAAAAAAAATGGAATTTGTTAATTATATAGACGGAAATCAAATTAAAAACCCTAGCAATTATGCTGAAAAATGAGATAGAGATGGAGGGAGGCGGAAGCATGGACTTGCCTTCTTCAACAAGAAATTAAGAAAGAAACTCTGTGGTGTACATGGACCAATTTCCAAGAGTAGTTGGAAACACAGACCCTTCGATCTAGTTTCTACCCTCTCTTTTATAGCTTTAACTTATACTTCCATTTATTCATTTTTTGGTCAATATGTGATTTTTTTAAACTCGGTATGAATTTATTTAATATTTGTTAATACAATAATTAATATTATAAATTATTTTAAAATATTTTAATAAAAAATTATAATTTCAAAAAATAAAATAAGCTCATTTCACAAAAATAAATTTTGAAAATTATGTAAATTAATTATAATCTAAATGGGACATGGTTTTTATGGAACAAATGAGGGATTAGCTTAATTTCATATATATATATATATATATATATATATATATATATATATATATATATATATATAGCCAGGATCAGATCCAAACTCTGGTCCAAACTAAAATTCGGACTCTTTTTTTTTTGCTTTTTTTTTAAAAAAATAACTAAAAAAAATTATGGAACTTGAATTTTTACATAATACAGTGTTTTTGGTGTGATTTGGATACATATAACAAAATATGTCCATAAATTTATTTTTATTTTTTAGTTGTTTTAAAATATAAAAAAAAACTCCGAATTTTAAGAAAATTCAGGACTCCGACTGTGAATCCAGGATTATATGACGCGCCCCAAAATAGGTATACATCACCTATTTTGAGTCGCCAAATACATGGTACAGAATACAAATACAATCTTTAATATACAACAAGAAAGTTGTGAGTTTTAATACAAATATTATTTTCTAGACAATATCCACTCTCAGAATAAGTCCTCATTATATTTATTGTTACACTATTTATGAGAATAGTGGGACTACTAATACTATCATCCTGACCAGTCACATCCGTTCCATTGACTAGTAGTCCTACTACGTTCTCATTTCACGAAGATACTTGAGTGAAGAAAAAAGGGTGAACTCAACTAGCCCTAGAAGAAATATTATGACTAAGATAATCTGAGAATAAATTATCATTAGTCTTTAATAATATTAAACCGATAAAATACAATGTACATCAAGTTTAGCTGCGGTGAACAAGCAATCCATTAAAAGAGTCGAGTAGAGAATAAAATCTACTATCTTTTATGATTTAAAAGGTTTTTCATCACTTTTATCACTTTGGGACTCAACTTAATAAATAATCCACATCATCAAATCATCCGCACTATGGCGAGGATATTCATTTAGTATCACAACCACAAATTATCCATGCACTACGGCCAAGGATATTCGTGTATTCAAGAATGGTCGTATCATCGTACCATAAAATAATTCATCTTTGCATCCCTTAAAGAAGAGAATCCATAGCCATAATCATACCAAAAGCGCCCATCAATGCCTTCTACGGGCAATAAGGACTTTTTCACATCATTTTGTAACATTACGGTCATGATTATACCGAATAATCATGAGTCATAATCATATCAAGTCCATCATGCACTACAGCCACGAGATGACTTTCAACAAAATATAAACATGAGGATGATGACAATGATATAAGAATTCAATAAAACAAGTTCAAGAATTAAATTATCCGAGAACTAATAACGTCCAAATTATCAACACGATACTTCTTTATAGAGTAAAATTCAAGAATGCTTCGAGAAGAATATTTTCATGAGAAGATCTTTGGATGAAGCGCAAATATCGAGGATAAGTTATTATTACGACCGGCTGCAGGATATTTCCAGAATAATTAACAAATGAAATCACCATGCATGCGATTGCCGATGTATAGGAGTTATTACAACGAATAATAAAAATAACGGAACTGGTCAAAGTAAATTACATGCAAGCGAGGATGTTCCAATGAGAATAATAAAGAATGTAATAACAATGTAAACAGCATAGGCAAAGTTATTCCAATGAGAATAATAAATTACGAAACCAGTCGTGCCAGAATGCATGCAGACGGGATATTCCAATGAATAATAAAGAATGGAATAATGAGAAGAATTTCACCAAGTATAGGGTAGAAATGGCAGATGTATAAGTTATTCCAGCAGAATAATAAATAATGGAATAATGAAGTTCTCTTAATGAATACGGAAAGAAATAATACTTCTTACCTTATAAAGAAGAATGGATAAAGAAGTAGTGAAGTAGCGAGAATACTTCTTCTTCTCTTTATAGTTTCTCTTTAGAGTTTCGGTGAATTCGTAAGAAATTATGAAGGAATGAGCTTATTTATAGAAGAATGGATTTGAATAATAACTAATTCATAAAGCGGTCAGATTGATTTACTTTAAGCGGATGGTCAGATTGATTACAATAAAATATAATATATTCTATTTATAATCTAATAAAACGAATAACTTTTAAAAGATTTTACTTATCACGAATATTTATCGCAAAACACTAAATATATTCTAATTATTATCTAATAAAATAGCTAACTTTATAAAAAGTATTACATTTTATATAAAAAGATTTTACTATTAGCCTAATAATAACTTTATAAAAGTATTATGTTTTATATAAAAAGTTTTTCTGTTTTATTACATTAATAATACTAATAAAACAAAACTTTATATATATATATATATATATATATATATATATAACAATCAACAATAATTGAATCAAATAATGTGAGATCTTATACTGAAGAATTCTTTGTAATAATAATTGAACAAAAGCTGGTGACTTATCACATAAGATCAATAATCAATCTGAAGTGCTACTTATGCAATAACGCCAGTATCGTACTTTTACTACTACCTCAGTAAAACTTCGCCGTTATTCTCATAAAAATATTTTTGTCGTTTTTCAATCAAACAATAATTACATTATGGGGTCCATTAATGATTGTATCCGTCGTACGAATATTTTTAACGAAAAGAATATTCCCCACCAATCAATATTATATAACAACTTGTATACATTACAAAATTTATAAATACTACCCACAACTATAACATTATATCAAATCTACACCATAATATTTAAAAATTATTTCGAGAAAAATTAAATATTTATTCATAAAACGGGTCTCACACTATATATATATATATATATATATATATATATATATATATATATTAAGGATCAAGAGCACTCCTTTTATCTAACACTCCTCCTTAAATAACACTCATTTATTAAAACTACGTCGTTTTGGAGATTTTTAGAAGAGAGTGGTTCCACTGCTTTTGACATCCATGTACTCTGATTTCTACTTGTTTTTTAAAAAATTTCCAAAATAAGTAATTTTAATAAAAAAAATATTATTTAAAAAAAAGTGTTAAATAAAAAAAGTGCTCTTGATCTTTGAATCTCTTCCGGATATCGGTGACGGACGAGTATCTAGAAGTCGGAACTATTCAAACGAAGGTTGCTCTTCTCTCTCTCTCTCTCAAGTTATACCATATTGTGTCTAATAATAATAATAATAAAATTAATTTAGTCAAACTTGATATGATCAGATATTATTATACAAAAAATAAAAACATAGAAGCGTAATATCTGCATTACTTGTATAAACTTCAATTTTTTATTTTTTATTTTTTGTTAATTTAAATTAAACTCTCACACAACTTTTATCACTGTGGTCAAGACTTGAAACCCCACTCTTTTGAAACTCAAGAGATTGGAGGTAAACATTGGCTCAAGACCTTTGGTTATTATACTGCAGTTACTTGGGCTAGCTAAACAAGTTTTTTACTCCATCAGTCCAATCCGTTATACATACGGAGAAAGAATTAGTAAAATAATAATAGTAACTTATTTTGACTTTTTCAAGTTATCTCAAGAAATTATAATTCTTGAATTTAGTATGAATTAATTTAATTTTAAATTTAAATTTTTAATATTGTAAACTATATAACTACTACTAATTAAAAATAGTTGTTTTCAAAACTACATGAATCATATTAATGTTTATACTTTAGGATTTCGCGTGGTACAAAGTTAATCCTTATATGTACTCCACCACAGGATCCAGAGATCGGTTTCAAATTATCCTTTAATTAATACTTCCGCCCTCCCTTTTCTCAAATTAAAATGTATAATTAATATATTATAAGTTATTCTTAGTTAACTAATATTTTACGATACTAATGTATGATATAAAGTTTCTAATATGTTAATATTTTTATTTTATGTAATTCCAGAGCAGAGATATTTTCAAACTCCCAATATATTTTCTCCTCCGCAATCCATATTCTAGAATGAACATGTGTGAGTCTCTCTACTCTATCTTCAAAGAAATATATTTATCCAAATTCAAAATATAATTAATAATGAATAATCTTCAAAAGTAGTCCAACTAAGGCGGCGTTGGTTGGTGAAAATATGTACATTTTCTTACTAGTGGTTGAAATATATATTTTTATTTTTATATTGTATGATATAAAGTTTATAATATGTTATTATTTTTATTTTATGTAATTCTTAGTTGATTGAGAGTAATTTTTAAATTATCAAAAATGATTTATTTTAAAACGACTTTAAAATTAAAATATAAAAATAAAAGTGTATTAAATGAATTGACTTATATGGATAATTTTAAGTTTTATTAAAGCTTACTTAATAAAAGTAAACATTAATAAAAGAGAAGTAAAATGAACGGAGAGTAAAACTTAACTTATATTTAGTCAAACTAACTTATTTTAAAATATCAATTATATAAGATAAAATTAGAATTCTGAAAATAAATAATTGAAACATTTCATAAATTCTAGAAAAATGTGTGAGTCTCTCTACTCTATCTTCAAAGAAATCAATATTTATCCAAATTCGTTTATATAATAATAATCTTGAAATTTCCAACTGAGGCGGCGTTGGGTGAGTATGTAGTGGTCCTGATACACGAGTTGCGAGTATCAATTATGTCAAGGTAAAATTAGAATTTAGAAAAATAAATAGAAAGATATAAATAATTATTACTACATTAAAAAGGATAAAATAGTAGTACTAATATAATTAAAGATGTAAGGGGATAAAAAAAACTTGGCACAAAATTCGTAAAGGAAGTCTCATGGAAGGTTACTAGGAGTTATATAGATGTAGATATAGATGTAGATTAGGATTAAGATGTTAAAACAGCTTATGGGTATATTATTATTAGGACAAGTGGCAAATTTTACAGTTTGTGAGCTTAATAATCTAGTAATGCGTGCGTTAATAATGCAGTCGGTTGGAGCGACAATTAATCAACTGGAATACTACAAACAATGGCGGCTTACTTACTTAATTATTTAGAAACTTCGGTGGTTATTAGATCCTTTTCAAGATCAATTTCTTTTAATTTATTTTTAGTGGAAGACGCAAATCTCATAATAAATTGTAGCATTTTGCAATAAATATAATTAAGGAGAGCTAGAAAATCAACACAAGTTTAAGAGTGATAGTCTCTCCCTTTCACAAAAAGAATTCTATTATACTATTATACTAATTCACTTGCAATATATTATTAATATAAATTTATTTGATTTTAATCGTATAATTGTTAGGTTTGTAAATATACATTACCAAGTACAAAACTATCATTTTAGGATTCCAGAATCATCATAAACACTCTAAATTCCTTTCTCCATTCGTGTTTTAGATGATCCGGAGATATTCATACAGAAACAGCAGTTTAAAAAAAATAAAAAATACCACATCTCTTCATAAACACAACACGCATGCTCGAATGGCAACTGAAATATCGTTTGTATTGATGTTGCAAATAGCAGATAAAAACAGACCATTGAATTTCATGTGCCAATTGCTTGGATCACAAAAGCACAAGATGTTTCTACACTAAAAAGAAAATGCTTTCATGTCCAAAGAAACAAGTCAATTGTCCTGTGCCCAGATCTTCACTGTCTTGTCATTTCCGAGTGCACCAGAAGCAATCATGTTCTCCGTAGGGTGACATGATACTGATATGACAGGGTCAGTGTGACCTTCCAATTTTTGAACAATTTTTCTAGACTGGAGTTCCCACAAGTATACACAACTATCCTCAGAACCACTAACAATATATTTTCCATTTGTTATGGAAAAGGCAGACGAAACGCAGTACTTCGAATTAACATGGCCAGTGTAAGTCTTTAAGAATTTGCCAGTCGTATAGTTCCACAGCCTCTGCATACACAGCATTACAAATCAAGATCAGATGGCAGATTACATTGAACACAATCATTTACAAAAGTGAACCAGGAAAAGAATCACCGTTCACCAGCGTACATTTTCAATTTCATTTAACCTACCATCTTGATTTAGAATCAAAACACAGCTTTTTCACTTCTATATAATAAGCATCAAAATAGGAATCTCAATTTCAGCCCGAGGTAGTATAAGATATGGAAGATTCTAAGAAAAGCGTGAATTCGGAAAACAAAACAGATACAACACCGTTGGTAATTGAAGGAACTTGTGACCATATCAGGAAAAAAGTAACATTTGGAACACAATAAAAGAGTACCCAAACAAAGCCCAACCAGATGCCCTGATAGAACCTCATGATACCTACAACAAATTTTTGCAGTGATATGAAACACTAAAACAAAGTTAAAACATGTAATTATAAGTTTTACAGTCGATGAAATTGAATACCTAAACCACACTTTTTTTCATGGGGCCCTAAATCATGTTAGACATTATATGCATAACATAAAGCAACTTGTTGTGGAACCAATGAATCAAAATAGGACTTAAAGACGCGACCAATTTGTGAATTTCACATTTTTCCCCAAGCCGTATGCCCTCAATGTGATAAAGTATTCTCTACAGTAGTTTTTTGAAATAAATAATCTAATTATTTGAACAACTTTTTTATATTTCTTTTGGATTCCGAACATAGCATGAAGACAAACAAATTGAGAATTTTAAGCTTATTCCTTATGCCCTTCAAGCCTATAATATGTTGTTTGTGATAGTTTTGATAATCCTTATAAAACCAAGTAGTCCATGCATTCAGCAGTTTAAAAAAGAAAGGCAGCCTCTTCTTAGCGCTCATGATGCCAAGGACCCCCCCCCAACAACCACCACCACCAAAAGAATAAAAAGAAAGAGCAAGGGAGAGAATCATTTGCCTCCTGTAGTCCTGTATCACACATTATTGCATTTATTAACAGGACGGATATGATAATGACATGGTATCTTAGGTACTGTATCATAATATTAGAAAAGATACTGTGAAATTAGATAGTAAACTAGTTAATTGATTTTTAAAATAAACACTGCACGGGAACAAGGTGGAAGTACCAAAATACACCCTCCCGAAGAAGTAAACAAAAAGAGTCTTTTCTTCATATTTCCATTGAAAACGTACTCTATTTAAGGAGTATCAATTATAATCATTCAGAACCCTGGAGACAGCATGATTTTGTTTTACAGTTTCAGAGAATGTCAAAGAAGGATATAAATGAGCAGAGGCATGATCTGTAAGGTGACACTTTCTATGACTATTGATTCCATAGTAGATATTGGTTTCCTAAATTTGAGCACATATACTTATGCCAGTGAAATAGTCATTGACTGCTTTACATAGACGATCAGAAAAAGAAAAAAATATATTAAGTTAAATATTTCTATGAAATCAACACTCAAGCTACATCCAGATAACTATCCCGGCTTTTTTATTTTTTCCCTGCCCTGAAAATCCCAAACATTTAATAATAGCGCCTTCAAAATGCTTTTGCATTTCACATACTGCTGATACTTCTACATTATATACCAAGGTTCACATTCTGGGTTTGTGGATATATATACATTATATACCAAGGTTCACTTTCTGGGTTCATGTCATATCCACATAGAATTTCTACCACTGTCGAAGAAGATAATTGTAGTTCCAAGTCCAGTTCTCAGTCTTGTTAGTCTAGCATTTTGGCACAATCCTAAAAACCAAATATCAATTTATCCAGTAAACATGTAAACCCCTACAGACTCCAATAACCTATGGCTCAAAACTTAAGCTAAACCAGGAGATATTCTAGCTTATTATTAATAGAATAAAAATAGCAAGCTAATTCAAAATGCAGTTCCCAAACTAAGAAGTCATACACCAATGCGGTCACCAAATAATTTCCACTCTACAAAATCAAAATTCAAGCAACCTAGGGATTAAAAAGATGATCTTTTGCAATTTCCATTCAAAGTAAGAGTAAAAACACATCCCAAATTAAAAATTCGACTCTTTTGACAATATTAATTTGACAAAAACACAATTCACAATTTCAGAGTAAAATTCACACAGGAATTTAATCAAACAAGTGGAACATAAAAGCAAACTCACCAATGTGTTATCCAATGTGCCAACAAGAATAAACTTCCCGTTGGGAGAAAACTTGACAAAGCTGACGGGCGGATTCTCATCATCAATCAGCGTCTTCTGACAATGCCCCGTCGACGCATCCCAAATCCGGCACAACCCATCGTAACTGCTGGACACGATTAACGACCCATCTCGGTTAAAATGAACTGCGGTGACTGGATCAGAATGGGCCGGAAGAACCTTTAAGCACTTGCCCGTCTTGACATCCCAAACCCTAACGGTCTCGTCGAATGAACCGGAGGCGAGCAAGTTGGACTGAGGATTGTAGTTTACGCAGAAGACGTAATTGGTGTGACCAGTTAGGGTTTTTATAAGAGAACCGGTGGAAACTTCCCAAATCCTGACGGTCTTGTCGTCTGAGGCGGAGGCGAGGTAGCGAGTGTCGGAGGAGAATGCCACATCGGAGATACCTAGCTCGTGTCCATGGAATTCTTGGATTTGGGTGCCGTCGACGGGGGACCAAGTCCGGATGGTCTTGTCGGCAGAGGAGGTGGCGAGGAGCTTGCCATCGTCGGAGAACTTGACGCTTGAGATTGCGAGCTTGTGGCCTGTGAGGGTATGTTTCAGCTTGTAGGGTTTTATTATTGGCTCCTCCGCCATTTTTCTGCTAATTCCGTATCCTTGTTTCTTTCTTTTTCTTTCAAACAGGTGTAAACATTACGGATACAAGAAGGTCGTATAGAGGTAGAAAGTACAGAGTTGCACGGAAAATGGCATAACACAGTTTGAGTTGCAGCTTGCAAATATTCGAACGCTGGACGGAATTTGGACCATTGATTGTATTTTTAATATTTTCATACTCAGTGATAAAAAAAAAAATCATCAAAATAATAAAATTTATAATTATTAGTAGTATAGTTTATATTATATTTAAATAAAAATATTAATTTTAAATTTTAAAAAAATTAAATTATTTTATAAGGTCAATAATGATTTTATATTTTGGAATGAAATATAATTTACTCTCTTCATTTTATAATAATAAACTTTTTAGAGAGAGAAAAATTGTTTTAATTTATTTGTTGTTTATAACTTATTAGGAGAATAAATTATTTATTTTCATATATCACCCCCTAACTTCTGTTATTATCTCAAAAAAATCTCAAATATTAGTAGTTTTCAACTTTTCATAAAAGAGTAATTATAAAATTTTATATAAATTTTAATTTTAAATAACTTTCTTAAATAACTATTATTATGGAATGGATAGCGTATTACCATACTAAGAGAGAATAAGCAATTGCTCTAGAAGAAATTATGAGTCAAGCAGAAGTCGTACAAATTCTTTTACTCAAGCAGAAGTCATTCTGCCTACAGTTTCTCTTCTTCCTTTTAAAGTAGAAATTGTATCTTCAATAGAAGACCAAAGCTTGTTCAGATTGATGCAATTCATACACAATAGTATAGAAAGATAATTCTTAAAATATATAAATATATAAAGAAAATAATATCATATACCTCACTGATGCCAAATTTTTGACAGTCAGTGGTTCAGCTTCAGTCGATTTGATTTTTGTTGTTGGAATGGATTATTCAATTCTTGAACTTCATCAACAATCATGACTTATAGCACTTTTAGAATAATCATCTTGTTTTATCATATAGACTTTTTTAGAATTTGAGCATTTTTAGCTTGTCCTTTGCTTTCAACATAGGGGAAGATAGTTATGCATCCCATCTTTCTTTGCATAGGTTTTGAGAAACTCAAGGTTCATACATGTGATGGGATGAGTCATGCCACTTCACTTGGATTGCTTGAGAAGCACATTTAGTTTTTCATTTTTAATTGATCATTTCTTTATACAAAGGTGACTTAGAAAGAATTTATGCTCTTGATCATAGTTGATGACATTTCTTAAACTCATTTGGCATGGACGCAGATTCTGACATCGTCGTGTTATTCTTGAATTCATGTAGTTCTGACTGCATATTTACTTCCTTGTAAATGGATAGTTCGATTTGTTGTTCTATCGTTATCCTGATAGACTTGACTAATAATATTAATAACTTCGTTTATGCGCATAGATCAATTATGGATAACATCAAACAGGTCATTTTATATTCTTTTGCATATAACTGCACATATAGATTTCAGCAAGTGAGTTTATCTTTGTTTAAAAGTTGTGTTTGACATAACTTAGTTTAGAACTAGTATTTGAATAATGCCATGGATCAACTCAAAGCGTAAGTTTTATGTTCGTGAGAACCTGCTTTGATACCAATTATTATTTGCCAAAGGCACAATATAAATCTAGAAGATCTTTAAAAATTCTTTCATAATTATTTATTTGTGAATTACCAAATAATTAATTACTAAAGATTATCTATAAGCAGAGGAATATCAGTTTTGAAAACTCCCTTTAAAGAATCACTCAGGTATCTTAGTTCTTAATACAAGTTATATGAATTATCAAACACACAGTAAATATAGCAGTTATAGAAACTGCATAATGTAAATGGCATAATGTAAATGACATAATGTAAAAGACACAGGAAGTTTTAAGTGGTTCGGAGACTGAATAACTCCGACTCCACTCTTCTACTCAATGAGTAGTATTTCCACTCAAGGATTCAGCCACCAAAGCCAGGACACATTGCCCTAATCAAGCCCAACAGACTTGTCTATTTTAGTTTAAATAGACAAGGATACAAAGACTTTTTCAAGCCCAGCAGACTTAGATATTTTATCCCTATGACAAAGATTCTTTTGACCCTGCTTCAGTCATATAGACTAAGATCCACTGACTCTGATTCGGTCCTCAAGACCAGGATCCACCGACCCTTCTTCAGTCATATAGACTAAGATCCACTGACTCTAATTCGGTCCTCAAGACCAGGATCCACCGACCCTTCTTCCTGTTGTAGATTGAGTGTTTGAGATGCTGCTAAGATGACTTGAGTGTTCTTCATCTTATGGTACTTAGCAACACTGTTGATCATCTTCTTGATGCTTGCTGAATATTGTTGTTGAAGCTTGATTCTTTCTGATTGTCAATAGTTCTTCATGATCAATGTTGATGTACTGATAAGCTATTCACTTAAGCTCTTCATCTTTTGTGCTTAACAACTTTGAATAATCCCAGAATCGTAGACTTTTGGTCTTTGGCTCTGTGGCTCTGACCTTAATATATACTCATCAGCCTCTTGTTATCTGATGAGGTGCTGACAAGATTATCTCGTTAATCACCTTTTCTCTTTGGGTTTGGCAGCAATGAACATTTCTCAGCTCGTGGAGTTGTCATTACTCTATGTTCTCTTTTGTTCTGCTCGATGTTCATTTCTGATGATGATTCTTCTTATGTATTGATGTTCAGTGTTTATCATCATTATTTTCTTTTGAATAATGATGTCTTTTATACTTCTCTAAAATCTTTTCGTTAAGAAGTGTCTGTTGGAGTATTTAATGCTTAGATACTTTGATATTACTGATGCTGACCTTTTGAGACTTTGTGTCAGTGTACTTTCTGTAAGACCCCAGCTTTTATAAATAAAGATGAATTTTTCTATAAATATTATTTTTAAATATTATGGAATAAATTTGATATAATGTTATAGTTGTGGGTAATATTTATAAATTTTGCAAAGTATGCAAGTTGTTATAAAATATTCGTTTGGTCTGGGATTATTCTTTTGTTAGGAATATTCGCATAACAAATTTCAATCATTGGTGGACCCTATTAATGTAATTATTATTTCTGATCGAGAAAACGACAAAAATATTTTATAAAAATAACTACGGAGGTGTTACTAGTTAAAACCATTGAAACTACCCGGTGGTAAAAGTACAAGAATACGTGGTTGCATAAGAAGACATACCAGATTGATTATCGATGCTTACGTGAGAAGTCACTCATTATGCTCAATTATTGCTATGAGAATTACGATCATATCTCTTATATTATTAATTCAATTATTGTCACAAAGATTATCATCGTATAATATGTTATAGTATTAAATCAATAATTGAGACGACAAGTTATAAATGATTAATAATTGTTGAAAGATTAAATATGTGTTGATGAAAATAAAATGATTTGTGGTAAGTTTGATTATTTTATGGGGGGCCTATATGTCATCATCTAAGAGTCTCTTCGTCAATAGTAATTACCTTCGTCAATAGTAATTACCCTTGTGAATAGTATTTACCTTCGTCTAATAGTAATTACCTTCGTCAATAGTAATTACCCTTGTGAATAGTATTTACCTTCGTCGATAGTATTTACCTTCGTTAATAGTAATTACCTTTACCAGACGTCGAACCACTTGTCGTTTTCACATTCTGAGCGCCAAACCACTTTTCTTTTCACATCATTAGTCGTCGAGCCACTTGCCTTTTCACACTAAGCAGTGCTAAGCTAGAAATCTTCTATAAATAGAGGCTCAGGGCTTCATTATTTTTCACTTAATTCATTCAAGCTATAGAGAGAAAGTATAGAGAATAAGAGAGAAAGAAGAAGAGTATTTTGTTACTACATCGCCGCAGATTCAATCTCCTACCAAAAGTAAGGGTGTTATTCTTTCTTATTCATTAAGAGAACTGTTGTTATTCCATTGCTTATTATTCATTGGAATAACTGTATACGTGGTTTACCCTATACTTGGTGACATTCTTCTATTATTCTCATTGGAACATCCACATCGTGTTTTACACGGACTGGTTAAAATCTTTATTATTATTCATTGGAACATCCCCGATTTGTGTGTTTTACGCCGGACTGGTTCCATTCTTTATTATTCTCATTGGAACATCCATGCTGCATGCGTTTACTGGCTGGACCGGTTCCGTTATTTATTATTCGTTGAATAACACATGCGTATGGCTATCTATCGCATGCACGGTGATTTCTTTTGTTATTTTATTCTTTATTATTCCCCGGTTGGTTAAAAATTTGACTTGTATACTCCATGAAATTAGTGGAATATCCTTGATATTTGCGTTTCATCCAAAGATCTTTTCATGGAAATATTCTTCCGATCATTCTTGAATTTTACTCTACAAAACAAAGATCATGTTGATAATTTGGACGTTAATAATTCTGGATAAAATAATTCTTGAACTTGTTTTATTGAATTCTTATATCATTGTCATCATCCTCATGTTTTATATTATGTTGAAAGTCATCCGTGGCAGCTCAGAAAGTGCATAGATGGACTTGGTATGATTATGACCAGAGACTATTCGGTGTAATCACTTGTAGTAATGTTACAAATGATGTGATAAAAATCCTCGATGGTAGTAGTGCATTGATGGACAAGTTGTTGGCATGATCATGACCATTAATGAATACACAAATATTCTTGGCCCGAGTGCATGAATAATTGTGGTCGTGATACTAAAGAATATCCTTGGTCGTAAAGTGCGAGGGGTGATTCGATGATGTGGAATATTTATTAAAGTCGAGCCTCGATTATAACTAAAGTTGATGAAAACCTTTTAAAACCTAAAAGATAGTAGACTTTATTTTCTACTTGACTCTTTTAATGGATTGCTTATTCACTGCAGCTTAAACCTGGTTGTCTATTGTATTTTATCGGTTTAACATTGTTGAAGACTATTGATAATTTATTCTCGCATTATCTTAGTCATAATATTTCTTATTGGGCTAGTTGAGCTCACCCTTTCTTTCATCGTTCTCTTCAGAAATGAGAATATAAATTTGGGACGAGTCTGGGAAACGCAAGTGATGGTCCTGAAGATAGCATTAGTAGTCCTCACTATTACGTGAAATAGTGTGATAATAATTGTAATGAGGACTCCTTTTTTGAGTTTGTATAATATCTAGTAGAGACGATATTTGTATTTAAACTCACACGATTTATGTATTAAGTTGTATTTAAATTTCGTACCATGTAAGTGGTGACCCAAGATGGGTGATGTATACCTAATTTTGGGGGCGTCGCGGTAACAGTATATCGAGCTTAGGATATGATCCCGCTAAAATGTGAGAATAGTACTAGGAGGGAGAGACGGGAATACCTTATTAAGTATGACCTACCTAAGTTTATGTGCTATTATTTTATTGGTTGGTCGAGAAGATAGGGATAATTTGTTACATGTCAATTAACCTTTGTTTTGTGGCGATGATCTCGAAAATGACATCCGAGAATGTTGAGAATAAGAATGGAGGCGCAGCGATACTGATTCACCACATATCAATAATCGGGATAATGTGCATCGAAGGCGATAATCCTCATACAAAACAACAACACCGACCAAATGATGAATGATCAAATGTTCGAGAGGCTTTATGCGAATTTATGCAACAAGATGGTAGAGAGCGACTCGCCCAAAACGTAGGTGGAAACACGGAAAACTCTCGGCGGTCACCGCTAAACAATTCAAGGATTTGGGACCACCGGAGTTTAAGGGAGAGCCAAAACCACTTCAAGCGGAAGCATGGATAAAGTAGATTACCAAGATATTTGATGTCTTGGGATGCTCGAGGAGCAAAAGGTTCCCTTTCACGCCTTTATGTTCTTTGGAGAGGCAGACATTGGTGGGAATCAGAAAACGTACTCAACTCTTTGTCTTGATCAAGATATCTTGGGAGAAGTTCCAGAGTCATTCAACGACAAATACTTTCCGAAAGTATTCGCCATGAAGGAGGTGGAGTTTATCAAGTTGGAACAAAACAATATGACCGTGTCGCAATACGAGGCAAAATTTGCATGAGTTATCACGGTTAATTCCACACTGGTGGATAATGAAGAGAGAATGGCGCGAATGTTTTTAAGAGGTTTGAAGTCGGAGATACGTCAACATCTTATTTCTCATAAATTGTGGTTTGTATTCAGATGTTGTAAATAGGGCTCGATTAGTGGAACGCGATAATGAGTCAACGCAACTAAAAGAAACACCGACAAAATTATAATACCAATGGCGAGTAGTCATCCAAGCGGTGACAACAAGCGTGAGAGGAATCAACGGGCGATATGGTAACCGCCGGTGGTAATCGTAGGGCCAAAACAATAAGAATGGACATTTCAAGAAGCGGAGATTCAACAATGATGGAAAGACGTCAAGACCAACACCGTTGTTAAGGAAGGAGAAAGACCACCTATCATATGCTTCAAATGCGAGGAGAGGGACACATCATCCAAACTACGTTATGCCAGTCAAAGCATGTTATAATTGTGAAGAGAAGGTCACTTAGCTCGATTTTATCGTTTCATCAAGACAAATTCATTTAGGATGGAGGCACCAAAGGCCATCCCCAGAAAATTCAAAACCGATAAGTGCAAGGGAGAGCGCTTTGTTGTGACCTCCCAAAGAGCAAGGAACCGAATGAGGTCATCACGGTAAGCTTATCATAAACTCTAATGAAGTCTATACTTTATTTGATACCTGGGGTTCTACCCATTCTTTTATTTCTCCTACTTGCGCCATCGATTAAATTTTACTCAGGAGAAATTAGACTTTGACTTATCTCGTGGAAACTCCGTTGGGAGAAACCTTCATTACATCCACTGTTTATAAGTCTTGTTTGGTTAAATCGGTACCTTCACATTACTCGTTGATCTTATTTCATTAAAAATACTTGCATTTGATGTGATTCTAGGGATTGATTGGTTAACTACTTATCATGCAAAAATTGATTGTTTTCGTAAGGTTGTTAGCTTTCATATTCCTAATCAACCTATTATGCTTAATTCAAACGACCAAACCATTAAAATCAATCACGGTCATCTCAAGCCATAAAGCTATTCGCTTATTGAAAAACGGATGTCAAGCTTTTTTAGCTCATGTCATGATTTAAACAAAAATACGCCGATTTTGAACGATATTTCTATTGTTAATAAATTTCCGACGTATTCCCAAGAACTTCTGGCCTACCCCAGAGCGTGAAATTGAATTTTGTATCGACCTTGAACCCCAGACAAAACCTATTTGCAAAGCCCCATATCGAATGGCTCCTATTGAACTTCGAGGAGTTAAAGACCCAACCACAGGAATTGTTAGACATTGGCTTTATTCGTCCTAGTACTTCTCCTCGGGGTGCCCTGCTTCTATTCGTGAAGAAGAAAGATGGGAGTACGCGACTTTGTATTGATTATCGGAATTGAATCATGTCACCATCAAAATAGGTATCCATTGCCACGTATTGATGACTGTTTGACCATTTGCAAGGAGCCAAATTCTTTTCAAAGATAGATCTTCATTCCGGATATCACCAATTGAAGATTAGAACCACCGACATTCCAAAGACGGCTTCGCCGTAACTCCCAGACGGCATTATGAATTCCTAGTCATATCCTTTGGATTGACTAATGCTCTCGCCGCCTTTTCATGCATATGATGAACCGAGTATTCAAGGAATATTTAGATCACTTTGTGGTCGTCTTTATTGATGACATCCTTATTTATTCCAAAAGTCGTGAAGATCATGAGAAACACACTGAGGTCGACACTCCAAAAGCTTCGTGAATATAAGCTTTATGCCAAGTTGAAGAAATGTGAGTTCGTCTTGAAGAAGTAGCATTCCTTGGGCACGTGGTATCAAGTCATGGAATATCCGTTGACCCAAAGAAAGATCAAGCTATTCAAAGTCGGGAACAACCTAAATCAATGACCAAGATACGTAGCTTTCTCGGTTTAGTTGGTTATTATCTGAGATTCGTGGAAGGATTTTCTCGAATCGCTACTCCATCGACTCGGTGACTCGAAAGATACAAAGTTCGGTTGAGCGAAGAATGTGAGAAAAGTTTTCAAGAACTCAAGAGGAGACTTATTTCAAAGACTGTTCGACAATACCATCCGCTCTCGGAGGATTTGTCATCTCATGTGATGCTTCGCAAAGGGTTGGGATGTGTTCTTATGCAACATGGAAAAGTTATAGCCTATGCCTCCTCGCGACAACTCAAAGAATATGAGAGGAATTATCCTACTCATGATCTAGAGTTAGCGGTCGTTGTCTTTGCACTAAAAATTTGGAGGCATTACTCAGATGGGGAGAAAGTGGAGATCTTTACGGATCATAAAAGCCTCAAATATTTCTTCACTCAAAAAGGAACTCAACATGCGCGACAACGACGTTGGCTTGACTCGTTGAAAGATTATGATCATACCATCCAATACCATCCCGAAAAGCGAACGTGGTAGCCGACGATTGAGTAGAAAATCATACGCAAGCAATCTGAGTGCGATATTGTCACAACGCAAAGGCCCATTTTGTGTGACTTGCAAAGAATGGAGATAGAGTTAAAGACTCCAGAGACGCATGTGATGATAGCGAGTATACGAGTAGAACCGACTTTAATCGATAAAGTTAAAGATGCTCTCAAGCTACTGGACACGGAGGTGATGCGTATGATGAAGAAAAAGTGCAAGAAGGTGCTATGCCAGAAGCAAGAATCGATGAAGAAGGAATACTTCGAGTCAACTCTAGACTTTGTGTTCCTAACGACCCTGATTTAAAGTATAATATCATGATGGAGGCGCACAACACACCATTTGCAATCCATCCTAGGAGTACTAAAATGTATCATGATATTCGTCATACATTTTGGTGGAGCAATATGAAGAGAGAGATAACGTTGTTTATATCAAGGTGTCTAACTTGTCAACGAGTTAAAGCAGAGCATCAAGTACCAAAAGGTCCATTACAACCACTTGAAATTCGGAATGGAAGTGAGCACATTACCATGGATTTCGTTCACGGCCTTCCTAAGGTTTCTCAAGGCATTGATGCAATTTGGGTCATTGTTGATAGATTGACCAAGTCCGCTTTCATTTCTTACCGACACGAGAAACTTATACACTTGAACGCCTTGCTTCAGATGTATATAAACGAGATTGTAAGATCGCATGGTATGCCGGTATCCATAGTTTTCGATCGAGACCCAAGATTCACTTCACGATTTTGGGTTAGTTTGCAAAAAGCTATGGGCACAGACTTCACGATTTAGCTCGGCATATCATCCTCGGGCCAGATGGGACGATCGGAGAGGACTATTTAAACTCTTGAAGATCTATTAAGACTCTGTGTCCTTGATTTCAAGGGAAGTTGGGACAAGTTCTTACCATTGGTGGAGTTTTCCTACAACAAAAGCTTATCAAGCAAGTATCGCATGGCTCCATTCAAGCGTTGTATGGAAGAAAGTGTCGCTTCTCAAGATCTTTGGGATGAGGTGGGTAAAGCAACGTTGTTGGGACCGGAGTTGGTACGTATGACTACGGAAAAGATTCAAACGATCCGACAACGATAAAAACCTCACAAAATCGACAAAAGAGTTATGTTGATCTTCATCGAAAGGACGTGGAATTCGATATAGAGATCATGTGTTGTTAAGAGTTGCTCCATGGAAAGGAGTTACAAGATTTGGAAAGAGAGGAAAACTTAATCCTCGATTCATCTGGGTCCATTTTTAATCCTCGATCGAGTAGGAATCGTGGCCTATAGACTCGCTTCACTGCCAAATATGTCTCGTGTTCATAACATTTTCACATATCTATGTTACGTAAATATGTGAAAAGACCCGAACCATATTATTGAAAGTTATAACCGGACTATTAAATAACGGAAGATTTGACGTATAAAGAGGTTCCCTGCTCAAATTTTGGATAAGAAGGAACATATTCTACGCTCCAAGGTTATACCTCAAGTCAAAGTTTTGTGGAGGAACCACGATGTTGAGGAAATGACTTGGGAGTTAGAATCGAAATGAAATCAAGGTATCCTTACCTCTTCGACATACCAGTATCGCATTCTAATTTCGTATGTAAATTTCATAAGAAAGTGGAGGTTGTAAGACCTCACTTTTTATAAATAAAGATGAATTTTCTATAAATATTATTTTTGAATATTATGGAATAAATTTGATATAATGTTATAGTTGTGAGTAATATTTATAAATTTTACAAAGTATGCAAGTTGTTATAAAATATTCGTTTGGTGGGGAATATTCTTTTTGTTAGGAATATTCAATAACAAATTTCAATCTTTGGTGGACCCCACAATGTAATTATTGTATGATCGAGAAAACGACAAAATATTTTATAAAAATAACTACGGAGGTGTTACCGTTAAAGCTGCTGAACTACCCTTGGTAAAAGTATGAAGAATCTGGCGTGGTTGCATAAGAAGACACTCAGATTGATTATTGATGCTTACGTGAGAAGTCACTCATTTATGCTCAATTATTGCTAAAGAATCACGCGATCATATCTCTTATATTATTGATTCAATTATTGTCACAAAGATCATCAGTATAATATGTTATAGTATTAAATCAATAATTGAGACGACAAGTTATAAATGATTAATAATTGTTGAAAGATTAAATATGTGTTGATGAAAAATAAAATGATTTGTGGTAAGTTTGATTATTTTACGGGGCCTTATATGTCATCATCTAAGAGTCTCTTTCATAATAGTAATTACCTTCAATCAATAGTAATTACCCTTGTGAATAGTATTTACCTTCGCAATAAGATAGTAATTCTTAAATAAGAATTACCCTTATGAATAGTATTTACCTTCGTCAATAGTATTTACCTTCGTTAATAGTAATTACCCTTTACCAGACGTCGAACCACTTGTCGTTTCACATTACAAAAGGCCAAACCACTTTTCTTTTCACATCATTAGTCGTCGAGCCACTTGCCTTTTTCACACATCAAGAAAGCTAAGCTAGAAATCTTCTATAAATAGAGGCCTAGGGCTTCATTATTTTCACTTAATTCATTCAAGCTATAGAGAGAAAGTATAGAGAGAATAAAGAGAAAGAAGAAGAGTATTTTGTTACTACATCGTCATAAAGATTCAATCTCCTACCAAAAGTAAGGGTGTTATTCTTTCTTATTCATTAAGAAGAACTGTTGTTATTCCATTGCTTATTATTCATTGGAATAACTCGTATACGTGGTTTACCCTATACTTGGTGACATTCTTCTATTATTCTGTTGGAACATCTTGTGCATGCGTGTGTTTTACATCGGACTGGGTTCCGTCTTTTTATTATTATTCATTGAAACATCCCGTCTCATGTGTTTTACGCCGGACTGGTTCCATTCTTTATTATTCCGTTGGAACATCTTGTCTGCATGCGCTTTTACGCCGGACCTGGTTCCGTTATTTATTATTCTGTTGGAATAACCTGCCTGTGCGGTCTATCGCATGCATGGTGATTTCTTTTGTTATTCTATTCTTTATTATACCTAGTTGGTTAAAAAATTTGACTTGTATACTCCATGAAATTAGTGGAATATCCTTGATATTTGCGTTTCATCCAGTATCTTTTCATGGAAATATTCTTCCGATCATTCTTGAATTTTACTCTACAAAACAAAGATCACGTTGATAATTTGGACGTTAATAATTCCCGGATAAAATAATTCTTGAACTTGTTTTATTGAATTCTTATATCATTGTCATCATCCTTATGTTTATATTATGTTGAAAGTCATCGCGTGGCTTTGTAGTGCATAGATGGACTTGGTATGATTATGACCGAGAGACTATTGGTGTAATCATGGTAGTAATGTTACAAATGATGTGATAAAAATCCTAGTGGTCAGTAGTGCATTGGTGGGACGATTGTTGGCATGATCATGACTATTAATGAATACACAAATATTCTTCGCCCGTAGTGCATGAATAATTGTGGTCGTGATACTAAAGAATATCCTGGCCGAAGTAGTGCGGGGTGATTCGATGATGTGGAATATTTATTAAAAGTCGAGTCTCAAATTTATAATGTTGATGAAAAACCTTTTAAAACCTAAAAGATAGTAGAGATTTTATTTTCTACTTGACTCTTTTAATGGATTGCTTATTCCGCACCGCAGCTTAAACCCGTTTGTTCATTGTATTTTATCGGTTTAACATTGTTGAAGACTATTGATAATTTATTCTGCATTATCTTAGTCATAATATTTCTTCTCGGGCTAGTTGAGCTCACCCTTTCTTTCACCGTTCTCTTTAGGAAATGAGAATATAGTTGGGACGAGTCTGGGAAACGAAAGTGATGGTCCACGAAAATAGCATTAGTAGTCCTCACTATTCATGAAATAGTGTGATAATAATTGTAATGAGGACTCCTTTTTGAGTTTGTATAATATCTAGTAGACGATATTTGTATTTAAACTCACGATTTATGTATTAAGTTGTATTTAAATTTCAGACCATGTAAGTGGTGACCCAAGATGGATGATGTATACCTAATTTTGGGGGCGTCACACTTTCTGACTTAGGACTTGTCACATCAGTCAGTATCTTTTTTGGCTTTTTTGACAGCCTATTTTCGGCTAACTAGTCGGTAGATATACATTTGTTTTCTTTCAAGAATATATCTTCTGAAGTCTTGATATCATCTTCTTACAACATTCTAATTGTCAATATTTTTGTCAGACCTGATATGAACTTTATGATCTACTGCTGCAAGAACCATAGGATTGAGCCTTGGTTTGACATTTTATGTTCTTGTACTTTTCTTACTGATGATAGTATAGTGAGTGATGTCGTAGTCTTTTGTTCTGTATCCTCGTTATTGCTGAATTCTTATCTTCTCTTTTGCTTTCTGATTGTTTCATACTATCTTGACTTGCTTAACAGATTCTTTTCCATTTTTTTGATACTTCAGTTGTTTTGCATTGTCGATAACATCTTCCTGAGTGAGTTGTTCTTCTTCGATCTCAAGTACTGACTGCTTCTTATATGATGTTCAGATTGCTCTACGATCTGTTCCTAGTTCTGTGATCATGTAGAATGTCCTTGCAGTTGACCTTTAGATTTTTTCTAGAGTTTTCTTCTTGTAAGAGATATACTCAGATATCATCAGAGTATATCCTCTTGTCATATACTCCTTCTTGAGTAATCTTTACTTTATATCCATTGGCATAAACTAAGCTTAGTGATCTCCCTTGATTTATGTAGTCAACACTTCAAATTTTGCTTAACTGTTTTGTGGCTGACTTAACGGTCTTGTCCTTACTAAACGATCTTAGAGTGATCTTCAGATATTTCTTTCATTCAGTGTCCGATTAGAGTATTCCACAACCAGTCTTTACTGAGCAATCTTTATCCTACTATACATTGATCCATTTAGCACACTTATTGATTTTGTGAGATGACATCTAACAACTTCTTCAACTCCTTGTACAGTTCTGTGTTAGCCTTGCAACTTTGAGATCATTTAATTCCTTCATGAATTGATTCTCTGTCCGAGAAAAGAATTGAACTATGTGATCTTCTTAATAGTGTGAAAACACAGTTGTTTCTGCAAAGTATCGTCATATTGTGAATTAGCAAAATGATTTCATGATCGAAATCTTATCATCTATGTCAGGAATATACATTAGAATATTATTCCTTATTTATATAATTTGATAATGAAGATGATGAAGTTAATGAATGAATATGAAAATATGTATGCATTGATAAAAGTTGTAAAGTCCTTAATAGATGATAGACGATATGTATAAGGACTTAGAGTGAAAAGATCAAATTTGGTATGTTGATCTGATAGTCCTTCAAAAGATCATAATGTACAAGGGCTATGAATAGAAAGATCAAACTTGTTAGGATGATCTTATAAGTTATAATAGATAGGCTTGAACGATTGAAGAAGACAACATCAGATAACAAAAGTCTATGGCAGAATCGTAGTCTGTCAGAAAGTCACTCTCGGAATCATAGAGACAGTCTGCTGAGTGGCTACCGAGCTAAGTTAAGAATCGTAGGCTTTACTCGAAATCGTGGAGTCTACAAGATATCACCAATTGAAATCGTAGTCAGTCAAGTGCTTACAAAGATAAGGCAGAATCGTAGTCTATAAAAGCAAGAATCGTAGACTGCACTCGGGATCGTAGAAGATATCTACCAAATGTTTGCCGAGCAAAAAACAAGAATCATAGACTACAGCAGAATCGCAGTCTGCAGAACCAGAGGCAAATCATAGTCAGACAAGTGCTCACAATGCTAAAGTGTAATCGTAGTCTTGCAGTCAAGTTTTAGAATTCAGTCTACCTGAAGATTTTCAGAAAGCAATCTCTAAACGGCCTACAAGCAAATAGAAGATCAAAGCACTAACTCTATCAGCAAGGCTGATTGAGAAGTGAAGATTCATTTAGAAGGTGTCTCCTACAAGCACTCATCAAGAAACAACGATCGTGATATTGAGACAACGATCGTAGTGTTTGTCAATCACCAAAAGAGTATACTAAAGCATCTACAGAGAACAGACGAAATGGATTGTTTATGCTCAGCCTCACCTTGAAGAATGATTAAGAGATCACTGGGCAAAAAATTAAGGAAGCTGAGCATGACTAATCAAAAGAGTCATGCATACCGAAGAGCCAAAACAATCAACCAACTTTCTAGTTCCTGAAGAAAGGCAGGACAAGCATGATCGTAGATCAAGTTGCAAGAGCTAAGTGAAAGAGGGTACAACATTGTCAAAATTATAGAATACTCTCGAAATCGTAAAGGTGTCAAAGACAAGTCAATCCATGATTTCCACAGATAAACTACGATCAAGTACATGAACGTCAGCATCGTGATCATAGAGTTCATCTATCTAGTTATCGAGACTTAGCAATGTCCAACTATGAAGACTGACATGAGAACGTTGCTGATTGAGAGTCCTGATGTACTTTCACCAACATCCTTGATCTACATCGAAGAATCAAAAGGAAGCAGAAAAGTAACTTCCAATTGGTCTAACTGAAAGCGACTTCACAAAGGTGTTAGGTGAAAAATCAGACTGTTGTGTCAGTCAAGTCAAAAAGGTGTTGTCACATCAACCTAGCATGTAACGCCCCCAAAATTAGGTATACATCACCCATCTTGGGTAGTCAGATACATGGTACAGAATTTAAATACAACTTACTAATATAAGCTGCTGTGGTATAATATCTGACATAAATCGTGAGTTTGAATACAAATATTATCTACTAGATATTATACAAACTCAAAAGGAGTCCTCATTACAATTATTATCACACTATTTCACATAATAGTGAGGACTACTAATGCTATCCTCCGGACCATTACTCCGTTCTCGACTGCCGTCCAATTTATGTTCTCATTTCCTAAAGAGAAACGGTGAAAGAAAGGGTGAGCTCAACTAGCCCAAGAAGAAATATTATGACTAAGATAATGCGTAATAAATTATCATTAGCCTTCAACAAAGGTGTTAAACCGATAAAATATAATAAACATCAAGTTTAATCTAGCAATTGAACAAGCAAACCATTAAAAGAGACAAGTAGAAAATAAAATCTACTATCTTTTATGATTTAAAAGGTTTTCATCATCATTATAGCTCGAGACTCAAATTTTAATAAATAATCCACATCATCGAATCACCCCCCACTATGGCCAAGGATATTCTTTAGTATCACGACCACAATTATTTATGACCACTTGCCAAGAATATTTCAGAAGACCCCAAAATTTTTTAAATAAAAAGGAATTTCCTTTATTTATTATTTTGAAATAGTAAGGGTTGATTTGATTAATGTGGATAGTTAAAGGTTAAATACGCAAATATTTCAAAATAAGCAAAGTGGTTATATAATATTCATTTTTATCTGGGAATATTCGTTTTGGTCGTGGAATATTCAGATTGCTTGGGAATATTCGTATTTACTGCCAAAATGACCATGTGGGCCCCATAATGGAAAGCGATTGGATGAGGAAAACGACAAATATAAGTCAAGTTAAAAATAACGGTGTAAGTTGTTACCATTAAGATCATTGGAATACCGGTGGTTAAAATACAAGAATATGCGCGTGGTTGCATTAAAGAGCATTATTACCAGACGCAAGATTGTTGAATTATTGATCCTTACGTAAGAAGGCACTACTCAATAATTATTACACAAGAGTTATCGCTCAATATTTTATTTTATTGATTCAATAATTCTTTGCGTTAGTATTTTATATTATCATTGCTTCAATAATTGTCATCGCACAAATATTTCCCATTATCGATCAATAATTCATATTATTTGAATAATATTATTAGATAGCATTATTGGCAATGTCTAGAAAGTTCTGTCAAGGAGAGGTTTGGTCACCTAATCGCGCTACCCAAGAAGGAGAAACTCTTATCGAAAGCCCCTCTTCCCGGGGAACTACCGGTCATTCATAAATGTGATTTCGTAATATTATTTGTGAATAATTAATTATTGATTCATATGATAAGGAAATATTTATTTTATATGAATATAAATGATGGATTATTTATGTGGTTATTAATGAAGGAATTAATGTTGAGGTATTTTATCAAGATTTTATCTGATCGAGGTATTAAAAATCAAATCGTGGGTTTTGAGATATATCATGGGGTTATAATTTTTAATCCGACCGTTGATTGTGGTAATTTTTGGGTATGTTATACATACATAAGTTGAGTATATGTCCACAAATTTTGAACCGTTAAAATGCACGAATGATTTGTTGTGAATTTTAAGAGGTGTCTGATTCGGAAATTAGGTTTATAATTGATTTTGGTGGAAAATTCTAGAATTGAGTGGGCCCCACTTGTGGTTGGTGAAAAAATGTGCTGAATTTTATTTCAAATGTGGTGGGTGGCAATAGTAGCAGAGTAAAGCCATGTGTAAAGTGTCAAGTCTCGCTTCTTGCGGCTAACATTTTCCTATAAATAGAGGGCTAAGTTAGAATTGAAAATCACACCGTAAACAAAGTTTTCTCTCTTTCTCTATATTATTGAGCGTATTTTGTGAGTATTTAGATACTTTGAGAGTTGCTATTCAAGATACATGTTTCATTCAAAGATCACTTCCGAACCTTTCCTTCCAAGTAATCGATTCTTTCGAGGTAAGTGGATGTTATTTTTCTCAAATGATATTAATTCTTCAATATCATTACTTTCAAATATTGGTTGGTACTTTTTATCAAATTTGGAACTTTTTCATGCTCTGGGGGTTACTATTCATGAGTTACTATTCACGAGTTACTATTCATGAGTTATTATTCACGAAGTTCTTATTCACGAGTACTATTCATGAAGCGTGAAGATGTTTTTTGTGGAATTTCTATCTTTTGGTGTCTGAGTTACTATTCACGATACGGCAAGATTATTCACGATACTCAAGACTATTCATTTAATACTTCAAGACTATTCAATCTAAAAATGAAAATTTTTCTTTTCGTCTAAAATATCTATTTTGGATACTAGCTTTGATCAGTATCCATGTTTTGATCATTCTCGAATTTTACTTCACTATAATTATTTTTTGAGGTATTTTCGACGTGGATAAAACCAAGTACGAATCCTTAATCCTTAATCCTTGTCATTTTGTTTCAATTGGATTCGATTCTTTTAAAAATATTTTCATCATCCTCTACCTTAAATGATGATATTATTGAATATCTTTGGCTTCTGAAGGCAAAGATGAATGATTTTCAAGAATATCTTTGGCCTTTAGTGCAAAGATGAACAGTGTTGAGATGAACACGACCGATTGATGAATATCTTTGGCCTTTAGTGCAAAAGATGAACAGTGTTGAGATGAACATGACCGATTGATGAATATCTTTGGCCTTTAGTGCAAAAGATGAATGTGTTGAGATGAATACGACCGATTGATGAATATCTTTGGCTTTGTAGTGCAAAGATGAATATTTGATCGAGATGAATATCGATTGATGTTACAGGATAAAATATTGATGATGGACCGTTAAATTCTATAGATTATTGTAGATTTCATTCTCTACGAACTCTTCTATGAATTATTATTTCACTGCGAATATTGATCTCGAAACTTGTTGCTCATTTGTATTCATCGATTTTTCCCTCGTTGGAGACTAACGATAATTTGTTGTATATTATCTTAGTCATAACATTCTTTATTTGGGCTAGTTGAGCTCACCTTTTCCTTGTTGTTCCATTTTTCTTCTCAGGAGGCGAGAATGTAATGAGTACTACTGGGGTAATGGAATGAAGGTTCTAGAGAGAGTTGTTTAGTAGTCCTCACCATTATTGTAAAATAATGTATCAATAAATGTGATGAGGATTTATTTGAGTATAAATATTGTCTAGAAGATAATATTTGTATTTAAACTCACAGCTTTTATTGTTGTGATAATAAAGTTGTAGTTGTTTCGCATACCATGTATTTGGCGACTCGTGAATGGGTTGGATGGAATGGACCTATTTTGGGGTCGCCACACGGTTGGTATCGAGCTTAGGATATGATCTCCATGAGATCTGGGGAATAGAACCAGAGGGAGAGAGAGTAAATCCTTCGCTAGTGTGTCCTACCTAAGCTTATTGGTTGGTTGGTCAAGATATAGGATATTATGTGATCGATTTCCTTAATTAACCCTTGTTTTATGACAAAGATTTGAGAATGTCGACCGAGAATATTAATAGTGGTGTAAATGAGACCGTGGAGATGCCTGACTTAACAACGAGGAGAACGTGCAACAGGTGGCAATGTACCTCCGTGAATAACACCAATCGAGCGAGATGATGAACGAGGGGATGTTTAGAAGCTTTTTTGCGGTTCTCATGCAAAATCGACGAGGAGACTCGTGTTCAAAATCTGAGAGGAGATGATAAGAATTACGGGTGGTCACAACAAGCCAGTTCAAAGAGTCGGGACCACCAGAATTTAAGGGAAAGCCCGATCCGATCATAAGCGGAAACATGGGTCAAACAAATTACCAAGATATTCGATGTCTTGGGATGCACGGAGGAATGCGAAAGTTCCATTCGCTACTTTTATGTTCCGTGGCGAGGATCATCGGTGGGAGTCGTGAAGCGCATCCATCCACCGCACTCAAAGATGTCATGCCGGCGTTTGAAACATTCAATGACAAGTACTTCCCCGAAAGTATTCGGCTATATGAAGGAAGTGGAGTTTATTAGATCGAGAGAATAACATGGATTCGTGTCCCAAAGACGAGGCGTAAGTTTGCGGAGTTATCCGTGTTTCAGCCTCATTTGGTGGAGAATGAGGAACGATGACGCTGGATGTTTCGAGAGGTTTGAAACCCGGCGATACGCCATTATCTCATTTCTCATAAATTTTCTCTATTCAGATGTTGTCAACAGGCTCGGTTGTTAGAGCGAGATAACGAAAGTACGTTAAACCGAGGGACCATAACCGTGGATCAAAATCGTCGTAATAACGATAACCCGGTGGAGAAAGAAGAATACGGACAAAGGTAGTTACCACTCGGTGGTAATCGTGGCCATGAAAATAGAAGAATCGAGTTGGGAGGAGATTTTAAAAGAGGAGATTCAACAACGACCATGTGAAGACGCTACGCCAAGTGGGTAATCGGTTCCAAGGGAGGAGAAAGACCATCGGTCAGATGTTACAAAATGCGGAAAGAGGATATATCACCCAAACCGCCCCACAACAGCTTTAAGGTATGCTATAATTGTGGAAAAGAAGGACATATCGCCGAGATCAGACGATATCGTAAAACCAGTCCGGTGGGAATGGTAACTCAAAAGGATGTCCTGTAAAAGTCAAAGTCAACGATTCCTCGGAAGAGCGTTTGTCGTGACCGGTCCAAAATACGAGGAACCCGAACGGTTAGCAGGTTAGTTAATTATAAATTCTGCTAAGTTTATACCTTTTACTAGATACCGGTTCTACCCATTCTTTTTATCTCTCTTGCTTGCGAAGTCAACGATTCCTTGAACTTGACTACGGAGAAATTAGACTTTGACCTATTTATGGAGACTCTGTTAGAGAAACTTTCATTACATCCGTTGTTTAAAGAAATCTTGCTTGATTCAAGTTGGAACTATCACATTACCTGTTAACTTTATTTCTATAGAGATATTTACTTTTGATGTGATTTTAAGGTTAACTACTCATCATGCCAAAATTGATTGCTTTCGTAAGGTTGTTAGTTTTCATATTCCTAAGCAACCTATTATTCAATTAAATAATCAAACCATTCAAGTCAAACATTTTCATATCAAACCATGAAGTCATTCGCTTATTACGGATGTCAAGTTTTCTTAGTCCATGTTATGGATTTGAATAAAGACACGTCGATTTGAATAATATTCTTGTTGTTATTGATTTTCCCGACGTATTTTCTGAAGAATTTCGCTTACTCCCCAAAGATCGATATTAAATTTTGTATCGACTTTGAACCCAGACAAAACTCATTTCTAAAATCTCATATCGAATGGCTCTATTGAACTTCGTGAGTTAAAATTCAACTATAGAATTTGGTACACGAGCCTTTATCTGTGACTTCCTTTGTGGAATGCAATCAAGCCGAGACTCTCGTGGGGGACACCATATTCGTGCGATAGTAAATCGATAGGTGTCATTGTAACGTGTTATCCAAGGTGGGATATGAGTCACAATTGAGAACAACCTAAGTCGGTAATCGTAAATACGTAGCTTTCTAGGCTTAGTTGGTTATTATCGGAGATACGTTGAAGGATATTCTCGAATCGCTATTCCATTAACGTAGCTAACTCAGAGAGATACAAAATTCGAATGGAGCAAGGAATGTGGGAAGAGCTTCAAGAACTTCGAGAGGAGACTCATTTCATTTTATGTTTCACCATGCCATCCCCGAAAAGCTTAACGTGGTAGTGGACGTGTTGAGTAGAAGATCGATACAAGTACGAAAACGATGTTGTCAAAGACTAATTTCAGTATAATATACAAATAATAGAGATGGAGATGAAAACTCTAGGTACCCACATTGATGATATCGAAGTACGTGATGATATACGAGTATAATCGACTTTAATCGATAAAGTTAAAGTTGTTCAAGCTACACATCGGAGTGATGAATTTGAAGAAGGAGGTAAGAAGTTGTTATTTTAAAAGCGAGAATCGGTGAGTGAGGAAAGCTCAAAACCTTCGATTTATTAATCCATTTGAAATTCTCGATCGAATAGGAACCGTGGCCTATAGACTCGCTTTTTACCACCAAGTATACGACGCGTGTTCATAACGTTTTTCACGTGTCGATGTTACGTAAATATGTGGACGAACCAAACACGTCATTGAAGTTAGAACCAGACGAGATAATAAGACTTAACGCACGAGGAGGTACACCATCAAGATTTTGTAGAGGAAAGAACATGACCTATGATCGAGGTTATCTTATAAGTTAAAGTTTTGTGGAGAAACCATGCTATTGAGGAAACGACGGGAGTTGGAAACTAAATGAAAGCGAGGTATTCTCGTAAGACCCCAAACTTTTATAAATAAAGATGAATTTTTCTATAAATATTATTTTTGAATATTATGGAATAAATTTGATATAATGTTATAGTTCAGGTAATATTTATAAATTTTGCAAAAGTATGCAAGTTGTTATAAAATATTCGTTTGGCCGGGGAATATTCTTTTTTTGTTAGGAATATTCGCATAATGGCTCAATCATTGGTGGACCCCTACAACATTATTATCGGATTGAGAAAACGACAAAAAATATTTTTATAAAAATAACGGCGGAGGTGTTACTGGTAAAAACCGTTGAACTACCCGGTGGTAAAAAGTACGAATGTCGCAGCGTGGTCGCACAAGTAGTACACTTGCGGATTGATTATTGATGCTTACGTGAGAAGTCACTCACACATTTATGCTCAATTATTACGATGAGAATTCTTCGTGATCATATCTCTTATATTATTGATTCAATTATTGTCACAAAGATCATCCGTATAATATGTTCCAATGTAATAATAAATATGGAACTGATCCGGTGTAAAACACATGAGATAGGATATTCCAATGGAATAATAAAGAGACGAACCAGTGGGTGTAAAAACACATGCATGGATGTTCCAATGTAATAATAAAGACGGAACCAGTCAAATTGCAAAACACATGCATAGGATGTTCCAACAAAATAATAATAAAGACGGAACCAGTCAAATTGTAAAACACATGCATGTGATGTTCCAAATGAATAATAGAAGAATGTCACCAAGTATAGGGTAAACCACGATACAAAAGTTATTCCAATGTAATAATAAGCAATGGAATAACAACAGTTCTCTTCATGAATAAGAAAGAATAACACCCCTTACTTTTGGTAGGAGATTGAATAATCGTGAGTAGTAAAGTAACAAAATACTCTTCTTCTTTCTCTTATTCTCTATACTTTCTCTCTATAGCTTGAATGAATTCGTGAAAAATAATGAAGCACTAGGCCTCTATTTATAGAAGATTTCTAGCTTAAGACCGCTGTGTGAAAGACAAGTGGCTTCGATTGGTGATGTGAAAAGAAAAGTGGGTTCGATAGCTCTGTAATGTGAAACGACAAGTGGTTCGACGCTCGTAATGTGAAACGACAAGTGGTTCGACGCTGTAAGAATGCGAAAAACAAGTGGTTTTGACGTCGGTAAAGGTAATTACTATCGATTGAAGGTAATTACTATTCACAAGGTAATTACTATCGACGAAGGTAATTACTTATCGACGAAGGTAAATACTATCGATTTAAGGTAATTACTATTCACAAAGGTAATTACTATTAATGAAGAGACTCTTAGATGATGACATATGGGCCCCCCCATAAAATAATCAAACTTACCACAAACGTCTCATAATGTACTCTTTATATACATTAAGGATTGAATAAATATTACCACAAATCATTTTATTTTTAATCAACACATTTTAATCTTTCAACAATTATTAATCATTTATAACTTGTCGCCTCAATTAATAATATAACATATTATACGTATGATAATCGTGATAATAATTGAATCAATAATATAAGAGATATGATGCAACAATTATCGTAGTGACTTCTCATAATCGATAATAATATGCGCCACTTTTCACATAAGCATCAAAAGACCCCAACTTATTATTAATGAAATTTGAAATTTTTTCTATTTATTATTTTGAAATAGTAGGGTTGATTTGATTAATGTGGATAGTTATGGGGGTTAAATACGCAAATATTTCAAAATAAGCAAAGTTTGGTTATAAAATATCATCATCATTTGGGAATATTCGTTGGTCGTGGAATATTCAGATCGCGTTTGGAAATATTCGACGACGACCGTTAGCAATGCAATGTGGGCCCCATAATAAGTGGAAAAATATTATGATGAAGAAAAACGACAAATATAAGTTGTTTAAAAAATAGTTGTTACCAAAGCGTTATAAGTTGTTTGAATACCCTTATGGTTAAAACACACTAATACGCCGCATTGTCGAACAAGAAGATACCAGATTGCACCAATTATCGATTCTTACGTAAGAAGGCACTACTCAATAATTGTTACAAAGAATTATCGCTCAAAGATTTTATTTTATCGATTCAATAATTGTCATATTGATATTTTATATATCGTTGTTTCAATAATTGTCATTACACAAGATTTTCCATTATCTGAGCAATAATCATATATTATCCTAATAATATTATTAGAAAACATTATTGGCAATGTCTAGAAAGTTTCGTTCAAGGAGAGGTTCGTCACCTAATCGCGCCAACCAAAAGGAGAGATCCTTATCGAAAGCCCCCTTTCCTGAACCGCCCGTTGTCAATATTGTGATTCTCGTAATATTATTTGTGAATAATTAATTATCGATTCATACGATGAGGAAAATATTGATTTTATATGGATATGATGGAGAAAATTTTAAAATGACAATTGTTGAAAATTAATATTTTATCTTTTCTCGATAAAATAATTCATTTAAATATATTATTTTAATAATATATTGATGGTGATATTTTTACAATAAATTCATGATTTATAAATATATGAGGTGAAGAAGAGAGAAGATAGAATCGAATTATTTAATAATGTTAATATTTTAATATATATATATATATATATATATATATATATATTTGATTATGTGTGTGTGAAAAGGTGGGGTAAAAGAGAAGAAGGGGCCAAGAGAGAGAGAGTGGAGAATTATGGGGAAAGGAAGAAAGAGAAAGGAAGAGAAGGAAATTAGAAAACTTATCCAGATGCCGATTTTGGTCATTTTTCGCTTGGAATTTGAAAAATTATTTCTTCAGAAAGTTGTAGAGAATTCGATTTCAGTGTAATGGACATAAAATTCAGATTTTTCCGATAACCGGTCTATTTTCTATGAATTGTTGAAGTTTCTAAAATAAAATGATTTTTATTAAATTATGGGTGGGACCCACTTTTTTGTTTTACAAATATGTAATCGCCAATTTTTTTTAAAGATGGTCGATGGCTTTCAAAGGTTGTTGGTATGATGCGTAGAAGAGAGAGAAATAATAATAAATAATATTTTATTATTTAGTCTCCTTTCATGTGTTCTAAAGATTTTCCTATAAATAGACGCTTAGTTAGAATTGAAAATCACACCGTAAACAAGTTTTTTTTCTCTATATTATCGAGTTTATTCTTGTGAGTATTTTGATATACTTTGAGAGTTGCTATATATAAGCAAGTTTCGTCAAGACTATATCCAAATTTAATGTAAGTACTAATATTTCGAGGTAAGTGGATGTTATTTTTTTCTCAAATGATATTATTTCTTCAATATCATTATGTCAAATATTGGTTGGAACTTTTTATCAAATTTGGAACTTTTTCATGTTTGGGTTACTTATTCATTAGTTATTATTCATGAAGTTACTATTCACGAAGTTACTATTCACGAAGTTACTATTCACGAAGTTACTATTCACTTAGTACTATTCATGAAGCGTGAAGAGAATTTTTTTTGTGGAATTTCTATCTTTGGTGTTCTGAGTTAGTTACTATTCACGATACTAAGACTATTCACGATACAAGACTATTCATCTAAAAAATAAAATTTCTTCTTTTCGTTCAAAATATCTATTTCGATACTAGCTTTGATCAGATCCATGTTTTGATCATTCTCAATTTTACACCACTATGATTATTTTTGAGGTATTTTTAAACATGGATAAAACAAAAGTACTAATCCTTAATCCTTAATCCTTGTCATTTTGTTTCATCGGATTCGCTTTTTTAAAAAATATTTTTCATCATCCTCGCCTTAAATGATGATATTATTGAATATCTTGGCCCAGAGTAGCAAAAAGATGAATGATTTTCAAGAATATCTTGGGCCTCAAAGCAAAGAGAACATGTGTGTCGAGATGAACACGATCGATCGATTAATTATGCAAAAGATGAACAGTGTTTAAACGAATACGACTAATCGATGAATATCTTCGCCTCAGAGCAAAAAGATGAATATTTGATTGATTCCGTATGTATATCGATTGATGTTATTGTGGATAAAAGATAGACGATGAACTTTTAAATTCATACATGTAAGATAGTAGTTTGCATTTCTACTTAACTCTTCTAATGAATTATTATTTTCACATGTAATATTGATTTAAAATTTGTTGTCTATCAGATTCTATTAGATTTTTCCTCGTCAAGACTAACGATAATTTGTCAGATATTATCTTAGTCATAATATTCTTTATCGAAGCTATGAGCTCACCCTTTTCCTTTTTGTTCCATTTTTCTCGTGAGGAGGCAGAATATAATGAAAGTATTTAGCCTGGGTAATGGAATGAAGGTTCTAGAGAGAGATTGTTTAGTAGTCCTCACCATTTTTGTAAAATAATGTATCAATAAATGTGATGAGGATTTATTTGAGTATAGATATTGTCTGTAAGATAATATTTGTATTCAAACTCACGCTTTTATCGTTGTAATAATAAAGTCAGTAGTTGTTTCGCATCACGATCGACAACTCGTAATGGGTGATGTATACCTATTTGGGGGGGCGCCACAACTGGTATCGTAGTTTAGGATACGATCTCCATGAGATCTGGGAATAGAACCAGAGGGAGAGACGAGTAAATCCTTCGCTAAAGGTGTCCTACCTAAGCTTTATTTGTTAGTTGGTCAAGATATGAGATATTATGTGATATATTGATTTCTTAATTAACCCTTGTTTTTTTACGACAAGATTTGAGAATGTCGATCGAGAATATTAACAATGGAAATGAGAGACGTGGAGACGCTCAGACTCACCAACGAGGAGAACGCGGCAACAGTCGGGCAATGTTCCTCCCGTGAACAACACCATCGAGCAGATGATGAACGAGGGATGTTTAGAAGTTTTTCATGCAGCTCATGCAAAATCGCATTTAGGAGACTCGTGTTCAAAATACAGAGGAAATGATAATAATTCACCAAGTTGTCACAAACCAAGCAGCTCAAAGAGTCGGGACCACCGTAATTTAAGGGAAAACCAGATCCGATCACGGCGTAAAACACGGGTCAAACAAATTACCAAGATATTCGATGTCTGGGATGCACACGAGGAAACAGAGGTTCCATTCGCCACCTTTTTATGTTCGCGGGCGAGGCAGATCATCGGTGGGGAGTCTCAGGAAGTTGCACTCCATCCAAACCAAGACTCAAAGATGTCTCGGGAGACGCTTTCAGAAACTATTTAATGACAAATACTTTCCCGAAAGTGTTCGGCTATACGAAGGAAGTGGAGTTTATTAGATCGAGTAACAACACGACGATTTGTCTCAAAGACGAGGCAAAGTTTGCAGAGTTATCCGTGTTCAGACCTCATTTGGTGGAGAATGAGGAACGATGACGCGGATGTTTCTTAGAGGTTTGAAAACCCTAAGATACGCCAAGATCTCATTTCTCATAAATTTTTCTCTATTCGAGATGTTGTAAATGTGGCTCAATTATTAGAGCGAGATAACGTAGTACGGCCAACCGAGGGACCACAACCTGGATCGTACTGTAGATATAGCAGCCAATGTAATAATGATAACAAATGGAGAAAGAAACAGACGGACAAAATGGTAACCACTCCGTGGTAATCATGGCCATGAAAAAATAAGAAGCGAGTCAGAGGAGATTTTAAAAGAGGAGATTTAACAACTAACTATGTGAAGACGACGAAAGGCGCGGCAAAGAATCGGTTCTAGTGGAGGAGAACACCACCATGGCCATATGTTATAAATGCGAAAAGAGGGACATATCACCAAACCGCCCACAACAGCTCAAGGTATGCTATAATTGTGGAAAGGAAGGACATATCGCCGAGATCAGTACAAGAGAATAAACCTAGTTCAATGGGGATTCGTGACTCAAAAGATCGTCCCGTAAAAGTCAAAGTCAACGATTCCGGAAGAGCGCTTTTGTCAGGATCGGTCATAATGCGAGGAACCCAAACGAGGTGATCACGGTAAGCTATTTATAAATTCTCTAAGTTTATACCTTACTTGATACCGGCATACCCATTCATTTATCTCTCCCGCATGTGCTCAACGCTTAAACTCGACCGAGAAATTAGACTTTGACCTATCTCGTGGAAACTCCGCTAGAGAAACTTTCATCACATCCATCGCTTATAAATCTTGTTTGATTCAAGTTGGCACCATTACCTTACCGTTGACCTTATCTCTTTAAAGATACTTGCTTTTGATGTGATTTTAGGATTGATTGGTTAACTACTCATCATGCCAAAATTGATTGTTTTCGTAAGTTGTTAGTTTTCATATTCCTAACCAACCCGTTGTATTTAATTCAAGCAACTAAACCATTAAAATCAATCACCGCCATATCTAATCATAAAGCTATTCGCTTATTGAAAAACGGATGTCAAGCTTTCTTAGCCCATGTTATGGATTTGAATAAAGACACGCCAAATTTGAATAATATTCCCGTTGTTATCGATTTTCCCGACGATTTTTCAAGAACTTCCCTGCCTACCCCGTAACGTGAAGTCAATTTTTATCGATCTCAACCCGCACAAAGCCCATTTCTAAAACCCCATATCGAATGGCTCCTATTGAACTTCAGAGTTAAAGGTCCAACTACGTGAATTGTTGGACATCTGGTTTCATCTGGCCCCAAGACATCTCCTCGGGGTGCTCCTGCTTTATTCAGTAAAGAAGAAAGACGGAGTATGCGATTTCAGACGACTATCTGGAATCGAACCATGTCACCATCAAGAATAGGTATCCCCACCTCAGATTGATGACTTGTTCGACCAAATGTAAGGGGCACAATTCTTTTCAAAATCGATTCGCGCTCGATATCATCACCAAGATTAGAATCGAGGATATTCCAAAGACCGCTTTAGTAACTCCCAGAGATGGGCATTATGAATTTTAGTCATGTCTTTCTTGATCGACTAATGCTCCCGCGCTTTCATGGATATGATGAACCGAGTATTCAAGGAATATTTGGATCGGCTTTGTTGTTGTTGTTTTTATTGATGACATCCTTATATATTCCAAAAGTCGGAAGATCATGAGCACCATTTGAAGTCGGTACTCCAAAGGCTTCGTGAAAACAAACTATATGCCAAATTGAAGAAATGCGAAGTTCGCTCGAGGAAGTAGCATTCCTTGGGCACGTGGTGTCGAAAACATGGAGTATCCGCTGATCCCGCCAAGATCAAGCAATACAAAGTGGGAGCAACCAAGTTTCATGATCAAGACGTAGTTTTTTGGGCTTAATGGTTATTATCTGAGATTCGTGGAAGGTTTTTTCTAATCGCTACTCCATTAACTCGCCTAACTCTAAGGATACAAAATTGCTTGGAGTGAAGAATGCGAGAAGAGTTTCCAAGAGCTTAAGAGGAGACTTATTTCTAAGACTGCTCTAACAATACCATCCGTTCTGGATGGATTTGTTATCTACAAATGATGCTTCGTGCAAAGGGTTAGGATGTGTTCTCATGCAACGTGGGAAAGTCATAGCCTATGCCTCGCGACAACTTAAAGAGTATGAGAGGAATTATCCTACTCATGATCTAGAGTTGGCAAGCTAAATGCAAGCGCTTAAAGATATGGAGGCACTATCTATACGGGGAGAAAGTGGAGATATATTCGCACCATAAAAGCCTTAAATATTTCTTCACTCAAAAAGAACTCAACACGCAAGCAAATGACGCTGGCTCGAGCTATTGAAAGACTACGCACCACACTATTCAATACCATCCCGAAAAGTTTAACGTGGTAGCCGACGCACGAGTAGAAGATCATACGCGGAACGAAAAGCGATGATGTCAAGTATACGACAGAGCCAACTTTAATAGAAAAAGTTAAGGTCGCTTCAAGCCACCGAATCCCGAGCCGATGCGCGTATGAAGAAGAAAGTACAAGAAGGAGCTATTCCTAAGCTTAGAATCGATGAAGAAGGAATACTTTGAGTCCACTCTAGACTTTCAGGTTCCTAACGACTGATTTGAAGTACAAGATTACGATGGAGGCACACACAATACACCATTTGCAATCCATCCTCGAAGTACTAAATGTATCGTGATCTTCTACATACATTTTGGTGGAACAATACGAAGAGAGAGATTGCAAAGTTTATCTCAATGTGTTTAACTTGTCAACGGTAAAGGCGAGCATCTAGTACCTAAGGGTCCGCAGAACCACTTGAGATTCCGGAATGGAAGTGGGAACACATTACCATGGATTTCAGCACGGGTCTTCCTACGGCTTTCAAGGCATCAATGCTATTTGGGTTATTGTTGATAGATTAACCAAGTCCGCTTCATTTTTCGCCGACACGGAGACTTATTCCTCGAACGCCTTGCTAGTAGATGACGTGAATGAGATTGTGAGGTTGCATGGCATGCCCAGATCCATAGTTTCGGATCGTGACCCAAGATTCACTTCAAGATTTTGGGTTAGCTTGCAAAAAGCTATGGGCACGGATTTGCGATTTAGTTCGCATACCATCCCCAAACCGGACGGACAATCGAGAGGACTATTCAAACTCTTTCAAGATTTATTAAGACTCGTGGTCCTAGACTTCAAGGGTTGCTGATAAGTATTTACCATCGTGGAATTCTCCTACAACAAAGCTTATCGTGCAAGTATATAGTGTGGCTCCATTCAAGCATTATATGGATTTAAAATGTCGTTCTCCAATATGTTGGGATGAGGTGGGTGAAGCAACATTGTTGGGACCCGAAGTTAAGACGTATGATCACCGAAAAGATCCAAATGATTCGACAACGATACAAACCAAGACAAGATCGACAAAAAAGAGTTATGCGGATCTTCATCGAAAGGACGGAATTTAGTGTGGGGGATCACGATTATCATGAAGTCGCTTCCATGGAAGGGAGTTACAAGATTTGGGAAGAGAGGAAAGCTCAATCCACGCATTTATCGGGTCCATTTCAAATTTCGACCGAGTAGGAAATGTAGCCTATAGATCATGCTATCTCCAAGTATGTCTCGTGTTCATAATGTGTTTCACATATCTGCATTTCAGAATATGTGAAAGACCCAACCACGTTATAGAAAGTTAGAACCGGACGAGATAGCCAAGACTTAACGATGAGGAGGTACCGCCAAGATTTTGATAGAAGGAGCATGTCCCACGCCAAGAAAGGTCATACCACAAGTTAAAGTTTTGTGGAGGAATCATGCTATAGAGGAAATGACCGGGAATCGAAACTAAATGAAAGCGAGGTATCCTCACCTTTTCAAACACTGTGTACGTGACGCCAATTTCGAGGACTAAATTTCATAAGAGAGGGAGGTCAGAAGACCCCAACTTATTATTAATGAAATTTAATTTTCTATTTATTATTTTGAAATAAGTAAGGGTTGATTTGATTAATGTGGATATTAGGGTTAAATACGCAAATATTTCAAAATAAGCAAGTGGTTATAAAATATTCATTGTTGTTTTGGGAATATTCGTTTGGTCGTGGAATATTCAGATCGCTTTGGGAATATTCGCACGACTAGCAGCAAACAAATGCATGTGTGGGCCCCATAACGGAAAAGTTTATTGATGAGAAAACGACAAATATAAGTTGTTTAAAAATAACTACAGTAGTTGTTACCAAGTAATATCGTTGGAATACCCTATGGTTAAAACACACTAATACGCCGTTGTCAACAAGAAGATATTACCAGATTGCACCAATTATCGATTCTTACGTAATAAGGCACTACTCAATAATTGTTATAAAGAATTATCGCTCAAGATTTTATTTTATCGATTCAATAATTGTCATATTGATATTTTATATCATCGTTGTTTCAATAATTGTCATTACACAAGATTTTCCATTATCGAGCAATAATTCATATTATCCTAATAATATTATTAGAAAACATTATGGCAATGTCTAGAAAAGTTCGCTTCAAGGAGAGGTTTTCGTCACCTAATCAAGGCCGCCAAGAAGAGAGAGATCCTTATCGAAAGCCCCTCTTCCTGAACCGCCTCGTTGTCAATATCAGGATTCGTAATATTATTTGTGAATAATTAATTATCGATTCATATGATGAGGAAAATATTGATTTTATATGGATATGTATGGAGAAAATTTTAAAATGACAATTGTTGAAAATTAATATTTTATCTTTTTCTCGATAAAATAATTCATTTAAATATATTATTTTAATAATATATGATGGTGATATTTTTACAATAAATTCATGGTTTATATAAATATGAGGTGGAAAGAGAGAAGATAATCGAATTATTTAATAATTGTAAATATTTTAAATATATATATATATATATATATATATATATATACGTATGTACGTAAAATGTGTGTGTGGAAGAAGTGGTGGGGTAAGAGAAGAAAGTGGGGAAGAGAGAGAGTTAGTGGAGAATTATGGGAAAGGAAGAAAGAGAAAGGAAGAGAAGGAAATTAGAAAACTTATCCAGATGCCGATTTTGGTCATTTTTCGCTTTGAATTTGGAAAAATTTTTCTTCAGAAAGTTGTAGAGAATTGATTTCAAAAGTAATGGACATAAAATTCAGATTTTTCCGATAACCGGTCTATTTTCTATGAATTGTTGAAGTTTCAAAAATAAAATGATTTTTATTAAATTAGGGTGGGACCCACTTTTTGTTTTAAAAACACGTAATGCCAATTTTTTAAAGATGGTGATGGCTTTCAAATGGTTGGTTGGTGGTATGCGAGAAGGTGAGAAATAATAATAATAATATTTTATTATTTAGTCTCCTTTTCATGTTTCTAAAGATTTTCCTATATAAAAGCGCTTAGGTTAGAATTGAAAATCACACCGTAAAACAAGTTTTTTTTCTCTAGATTATCGAGCGATTTTTGTGAGTATTTTGATATTTTGAGAGTTGCTATTCGCAATGCAAGTTTCACAAGACTATATCCCAAATTCAAATGTAAGTACTGGTTATTTTCGAGGTAAGTGGATGTTATTTTTTTCTCAAATGATATTATTTCTTCAATATCATTTATGTCAAATATTGGTTGAACTTTTTATCAAATTTTGAACTTTTTCATGGGGTTACTAAGTTAGTTATTATTCATGAAGTTACTATTCACGAAGTTACTATTCATGAAGTTACTATTCACGAAGTTACTATTCACGAAGTACTATTCATAAGCGTGAAGATTTTTTTGTGGAATTTCTATCTTTTGGTGTTTGAGTTTATTCTATTCACGATACTTCAAGACTATTCACGATACTTGCACTATTCAATCTCAAAAATAAAATTTCTTCTTTTCGTCCAAAATATCTATTTCGATACTAGCTTTGATCAGATCCATGTTTTGATCATTCTCGAATTTTACACCACTATGATTATTTTTGAGGTATTTTTAAACATGGATAAAACAAAAAGTACCTAATCCTTAATCCTTAATCCTCCATCATTTTGTTTCATCGATCGCTCGCTTTTAAAAAAATATTTTTCATCATCCTCACCTTAAATGATGATATTATTGAATATCTTCGCCTCAGAAGCAAAAAGATGAATGATTTTCAAGAATATCTTCGCCCAGAAAGCAAAAGATGAACAGTGTGGATGAAACACGACCGATCGATTAATATCGCCTATATCAAAAAGATGAACAGTGTTTAAATGAAGTAATTAATCGATGAATATTTGATTCCAAAGATGAATATTTGATTCCAGATGTATATCGATTGATGTTACAGGATAAAAGATAGACGATGAACTTTTAAATTCATACATGTAAGATAGTAGTTTGCATTCTCTACTTAACTCTTCTAATGAATTATTATTTCACCATGTAATATTGATTTAAAATTTGTTGTCTATCAGATTCTATTAGATTTTTCCCGTCAAGACTAACGATAATTTGTCAGATATTATCTTAGTCATAATATTCTTTATCGAAGCTAGTTGAGCTCACCTTTTCCTTTTTGTTCCATTTTTTTCTCGAGGAGGCTAGAATATAAATGAAAGTATTTAGCCTGGGAAAATGGAATGAAGGTTTTAGAGAGAGTTGTTTAGTAGTCCTCACCATTTTTGTAAAATAATGTATCAATAAATGTGATGAGGATTTATTTGAGTATAGATATTGTCTGTAAGATAATATTTGTATTTCAAACTCACGCTTTTATCGTTGTAATAATAAAGTTGTAGTCGATCGAGGATTTTCGCATCATGTATCGACAACTCGTAATGGGTGATGTATACCTATTTTGGGGCACACAGATTGATTATTGATGCTTACGTGAGAAGTCACTCATTTATGCTCAATTATTCGCTATAAAGAATTCACTTTGATCATATCTCTTATATTATTGATTCAATTATTGTCACAATATCATCGTCAGATAATATGTTATATTATTAATTGAGACGACAAGTTATAAATGATTAATAATTGTTGAAAGATTAAAATGTGTTGATTAAAAATAAAATGATTTGTGGTAATATTTATTCAATCCTTAATGTATATAAAGAGTGCGTTATAAGACGTTTGTGGTAAGATTGATTATTTTTAGGGGGCCCTATATGTCATCATCTAAGAGTCTCTTCGTCAATAGTAATTACCTTTGTGAATAGTAATTACCTTCGTCAAATAGTATGTCACAGATTTAAATTTACCTTCAATATAAATTTACCTTGTGAATAGTAATTACCTTCGTCAATAGTAATTACCTTTACCAGACGTCAAACCACTTGTCGTTTCATATTACAAAGGCCAAACCACTTGTCGCTTCACATTACAAAAGGCCGAACCACTTGTCGTTTCACATTACAAAGGCCAAACCACTTTTCTTTTCACATCACCAAACCGCACAAGCCACTTGCGCTTTTCATGGCGGCAGTGCTAAGCTAGAAATCTTCTATAAATAGAGGCCTAGTGCTTCATTATTTTCACTTAATTCATTCAAGCTATATAGAGAGAAAGTATAGAGAATAAGAGAGAAAGAAGAAGAGTATTTTGTTACTACACTACCGCAAAGATTCAATCTCCTACCAAAAGTAAGGGTGTTATTCTTTCTTATTCATGAAGAGAACTGTTGTTATTCCATCGCTTATTATTATTCGCTGGAATAACTCTGTATATAACGTGGGTTTACCCTATACTTGGTGACATTCTTCTATTATTCTCATTGGAACATCCCGTCATGTGTTTTACACGGACCTGGTTCCGCTTCTTTATTATTATTTTGTTGGAACATCCTGCTCAGTGTGTTTTACACCTGACCTGGTTAAAATCTTTATTATTCTCTGGTTGGAACATCCTCGCTCATGTGTTTTACAGGACCGGTTCCGCTCTTTATTATTCTGTTGGGATATCCTATCTCGTGTGTTTTACCGGACCGGTTCCATCTTTATTATTCTCGTTGGAACATCCTCGCTTGTGTGAATTTCACCCGAATTCGGTTCCGTTATTATTATTTATTCGTTGGAATAACGCTGCATGGCGCAAGTACCGCATGCACGGTGATTTCTTTTGTTATTCCATTATTTATTATACCCAATTAAGTTAAAACTTTGACTTATATACTCCATGAAATTAGTAGAATATCCTTGATATTTCGTTTCATCCAAAGATCTTTTCATGGAAATATTCTTCCGATCATTCTTGAATTTTCTTGAAGATTTTGATAATTTGGACGTTAATAAACGGATAAAATAATTCTTGAACTTGACAATTCTTATATCATTGTCATCATCCTGTTTATATTTTTTAAAAAAGTCATCTCGTGGCCTCTGTAGTGCATAGATGAGACTTGGTATGATTATGACCAGAGACTATTCGATGATGTAATCATGATCGTAATGTTACAAATGATGTGGTAAAAATCCTCAATAGTCGTAGTAGTGCATTGATGAATAATTGTGGTCGTGATACTAAAGAATATCCTCGCCCATAGCAGGGGGTGATTCGATGATGTGGATTATTTATTAAAGCCGAGTCTCAAATTTATAATAAAGTTGATGAAAAACCTTTTAAATCATAAAAGATAGTAGATTTTATTTTCTACTTGACTTTTTTAGTGGATCGCTTGTTCACCGCAGCTTAAACTTGATGTTTATTATATTTTATCGGGTTTAACATCGTTGAAGGCTAATGATAATTTATTCTCGCATTATCTTAGTCATAATATTTTTCTTCGGGCTAGTTGAGCTCACCCTTTCTTTCATCGTTCTCTTCAGAAATGAGAACATATTTGGGACGAGCCTGTGGAACGAGTAATGGTCCGAGGATAAGATTAGTAGTCCTCACTATTCTCGTGAAATAGTGTGATAATAATTATAATGAGGACTCCTTTTGAGTTTGTATAATATCTAGTAGATAATATTTGTATTCAAACTCACGTTTATGTCGTATTATATAGCATGCTTATAGTAGTAAGTTGTATTTAAATTTTGTACCATGTATCCGACTACCCAAGATGGGTGATGTATACCTAATTTTGGGGGCATCACGGACAGTATCGAGCTTAGGATATGATCCCGCTAAGATGTGAGAATAGTACTAGGAGGGGAGAGAGGCGGGAATACCTTCGCTTAGTATGACCTACCTAAGTTTATGTGCTATTTTATTGGTTGGTCAAGAAGATAGGGATAATTTATTACATGTCAATTAACCTTTTGTGTGACGCCCAAAATAGGTATACATCACCCATTCTCGAGAAAGTACATCAATACGTAAACAACTACAACTTTATTATTACAACAAGAAATCTGTGAGTTTGAATACAAATATTATCTTCTAGATAATATCTATACTCAAATAAATCCTCATCACATTTATCGATACATTATTTTACAAAAATGGTGAGGACTACTAAACAACTCTCTCGTAACCTTCATTCCATACCCAACTCGTACTCGCTTATATTCTCGCCTCCCCGAGAAGAAAAATGGAACAAAAAGGAAAAGGTGAGCTTAACTAGCCCAAAGAAAGAATATTATGACTAAGATAATATACAACAAATTATCGTTAGTCTTTTAACAGGAAAAATCTAATAGAATACAATAGACAACAAATTTTAAATCAATATTCGCAATGAAATAATAATTCATTGTAAGAGTTAAGTAGAGAATGCAAACTACTATCTTCTATGTATGAATTTAAAAGTTCATCGCTCATCTTTTATCCTCGTAACATCAATCAATATACATCCGAATCAAATATTCATCTTTGCACCATGTGCCAAAGATATTCATCATTGGTCATGTTCATCTAAACACATGTTCATCTTTGCACTACTACCAAAGATATTCTTCAGAAATCATTCATCTTTGCACTACGTGCCAAAGATATTCAATAATATCATCATTTAAGACCGAGGATGATGAAAAATATTTTTTTAAAGAAACGAATCCGATTGAAACAAAAATGACAAGGATTAAGGATTAAGGATTCAGACTTTTGTTTTATCCATGTTCAAAAATACCTCAAAAATAATCATAGTGGTGTAAAATTCAAGAATGATCAAAACATGGATACAATCAAAGCTAGTATCCGTAATAGATATTTTGGACAAAAAGAAGAAATTTTATTTTTCTATGAATAAGGTCAGATATCGTGAATAAAGTGCAGATACGTGAATAAGAATCTCGACACCAAAAGATAGAAATTCCAAAAAAACATCTTCACGCTTCATTAATAAGACGTGAATAAGAATCGTGAATAAGAACTCATGAATAAGAACTTGTGAATAGTAAATCATGAATAGTAACCTCGATATGAAAAAGTTCCAAATTTGATAAAAAGTTCCAACCAATATTTCAAAGATAATGATATTGAAGAAATAATATCATTCGAGAAGAAAATAACATCCCTTACCTCGAAAGATTAAGACTTAAATTTGGAATAACGTGTATAAGGTCAAGGAACTCAGACCGCCTAACAATACTCAAAGTATACTCAAAATACTCACAAGAATACGCCGATAATATAGAGAGAGAAAACTTCAGTTTCGTGTGATTTTCAATTCTAACCCAAGACCCTATTTATAGGAAAACGCTTAGAACACCAAAGCGTAAAATTTAATAAAATATTAATATATATTATAAATTTCCTTAGCCCATCTTTGAAGATCTGATTTCAGCAATTAATATCACATGTTAGCCCACTCAAATGCAAAAAACGTTTTTCTTTAAAATAATAATTAAAACTTCCAAAAATCAATTATTTTGAGTTTTAACTTCAATAATTCACAATAAATAGCCCTTTTATCGAAAATTCGAATCTCATGTGTTTTTATAGGAAATTCAATTTCTACAACTTTTGCGTAAGAAAGTTTTTCCAAATTCCAAATGTAAATTGACCAAATCCACAAACGGGCAATTTTATTGTGCTATAATCAAATTTCACCAATAAATGGGGTCCACCGACATGTTTAACATGTTTTAAACATTTATTGCAACAAAAATACTCTTCCTCCTCAGATACTCATATATCCCACATTCGTTGTAAAATATCACCATTATTATATTATTAAAATATAATAATATATTTAAATGAATTATTTTATCGTAAAAGATAAAATTTCAATTTTCAACAATTGTCACATTAAAATTTTCTCCATCTATATCCACATAAAATTAATATTTTCCTCATCATATGAATCAATAATTAATTATTCACAAATAATATTACGTAATCACAATATCGACAACCGTGCGCTTCCTCAGAAAGAGGGGCTTTCCAATAAGAATTTCTCCTCATCAGCGCCGCAATTAGGTGACCAAACCTCTCCTTAGATGTAACTTTCTAGACATTGCCAATAATGTTATCTAATAATATTATTCAAATAATATGAATTATTGCTTTCGATAATGAAAATATTGTGTAATGACAATTATTTAAACAACAAAGAATATAAAATATCAACGCAAACAATTATTAACTCAATAAAATAATGAATAAAGAATTATCGTAACCATTATTGAGTAGTAAAGGCCTTTCACGTAAGAATCAATAATTGGTGCAATACCGCCATCTTCGTGTGTTTTAACCATTTAGTATTTTAACAAAGATAACTGTGAATAACTACACGTTATTTTTAACCAACTTATATTTGTCGCTTTCTTCATCCAATCGCTTTTCAAGTTATGGGGCCACACATGGTCGCTATTTTATCGCATTTAATATTCCCGACAAAGCATTTAATATTCCACCACCAAACGAATATTCCCTAACAACAATGAATATTTTATAACCACTTGCTTATTTTGAAATATTTCATGATTTTACCCCTAACTATCCACATTAATCACATCAACCCTTACTATTTCAAAATAATAAATAGAGAAAATTAAATTTCATTAATAATAAGTTGGGGTCTTACAACATCCCTCCTTATGAAATTTCGTCCTCTAAATCGACGACGTATACCTAGTGTTTCAAAAGGTGAGGATACCTCGCTTTCATTTCCGCTTTCCAATTCCCGTGTCATTTCCTCTATAAAGCATGATTTCTCCACGTAACTTTAACTTGTGGTATGACCTTTCATGGCGTAAGACATGCTCCTTCCTATCCAAGATCTTCGACAGTACCTCCTCACACGTTAAGTCTTTGGCTATCTCGTCCGGTTATAACTCTATAACGTGGTTCGGTCTTTCACATATTTACTTAAGTACGATATGTGAAACACATTATGAACACGTAGACATACTTGAGGTAACGCGAGTCTATAGGCTACATTTCCTACTACTAGGTCAAGAATTTGAAATGGACCAATAAATCGTGGATCGAGCTTTCCTCTCTTCCCAAATCTTGTAACTCCCTTCCATGGAGCAACTCGCAACAATACATGATCCCCTACACTAAATTCCACGCTCTTTTCGATGAAGATCCGCGATAACTCTTTTGTCGATCTTGTGCCGCTTATATACGCTTGTCGAATCATTTGGATCTTTTCCGTAGTCATACGCACTCAACTCGGGTCCCAACAATGTTGCTTCACCCACCTCGTCCCAACATACATGGAGAGCGACACTTTCGTCCATATAATGCTTCAAATGGAGCCACACCTATACTTGCTCGATAATCGTTGTTGTAGGAGAATTCCACCAATGGTAAATACTTATCCTAACCGCCCCTTGAAGTCTAGGACACGTAGTCTTAATAGATCTTCAAGAGTTTGAATAGTCCTCTCGATTGTCCGTCTGCTTGAGGATGGTATGCCGAATCAATCAGAATCTGCGCCCATAGCTTTTTGCAAGCTAACCCAAAATCTTGAAGTGAATCTTGGGTCACGATCCAAAACTATGGATACTTGGCATGCCATGCAACCTCACAATCTCATTCACGTACATACTAAGCAAGACGCTCAAGGGAATAAGTCTCCGTGACGGCAAGAAATGAGAGACTTGGTTAATCTATCAACAATAACCCAAATTGCATTGATGCCTTGAGAAACCGTAGGAAGACCCGTAACTAAATCCATGGTAATGTGTTCCCACTTCCATTTTGGAATCTCAAGTGGTTGCAACGGACCCTTAGGTACCAGATGTTCGCCTTTACACGTTGACAAGTTAAACACATCGAGATAAACTTTGCAATCTCTCTCTTCATATTCTTCCACCAAAATGTATGTCAAGATCACGATACATTTTAGTACTTCCGAGATGGATTACAAATGGTGTATTGTGTGCCTCCATCATAATCTTGTACTTCAAATCGTGAGTCGTTAGAACACAAAGTCTAGAGTGGACTCAAGTATTCCTTCTTCATCAATTCTCGCCCTAATAGCTCCTTTGTACTTTCTTCTTTATAACGATCATTCCGGCCTGGTGGCTCGAGCAACCTTAACTTTTTCTATTAAAGTTGGCTCTACGCGTATACTTGACATCATCGCACTCATTCCCGCGATATGATCTTATACTCAACGCGTCTACCTACCACGCTCGCTTTTCCGGGATGGTATTGAATAGTGTGGTCGTAGTCTTTCAATAGCTCGAGCCAACGTCACGCTTGCGATGTTGAGTTCTTTTTGAGTGAAGAAATATTTAAGGCTTTTATGGTCCGAATATATCTCCACTTTCTCCCATATAGATAGTGCCTCCATATTTTTAGTGCGAAAACGATCGGGCCGCTAACTCTAGATCATGAAAGTAGGATAATTCCTCTCATAATCTTTTAAGTTGTCATGAGGCATAAGCTATGACTTTCCCACATTGCATGAGAACACATCCTAACCCTTTGCTCAAGCATCATCAGAGATAACAAATCCATCCGAACCGGATGGTATTGTTAGAACAGTCTGCGAAATAAGTCTCCTCTTAAGTCTTGGAAACTCTTCTCGATTCTTCACTCCAAACGAATTTTGTATCCTTCCGAAGTTAGCCGAAGTTAATGGAGTAGCGATTCGAGAAAACCCTTCCACGAATCTCCGATAATAACCAATTTAAGCCCAAAAAGCTACGCATTTCTACCATCGACGACGGTTGTTCTAACTTTCAGATTGCTTCAATCTTCACGGATCAACAGATACTCCATGTTTCGACACCACGCGCCCAAGGAATGCTACTTCCTTAAGCCGTAACTCGCATTTCTTCAATTTGGCATATAGTTTGTTTTCACGGGCCATTGGAGTACCACTTCAAATGGTGCTCATGATCTTCACGACTTTTTGAATATATAAGGATGTCATCAATAAAGACAACAACGAACCGATCCAAATATTCCTTGAATACTCGGTTCATCATATCCATGAAAGCCGCAGGAGCATTAGTTAGTCCGAAAGACATGACTAAGAATTCATAATGCCCATACCGAAGTTCTCAAGGCGCTTTGGAATATCCTCGATTCTAATCTTCATTGATGATATCCGTAACTAAGATCGATTTTGAAAAGAATTGTGCCCTTAGAATCGGGTCAAACAAGTCATCAATACGAGGTAGAGGATACCTATTCTTGATGGTGACATGGTTCAATTCCGATAGTCAATACAAAGTCGCATACTCCCGCTCTTTCTTCTTTACAAATAAAAACAGAGCACCCCAAGGAGATGTACTGGGATTTAATGAAACCGATGTCCAACAATTCTCGTAGTTGGACCTTTAACTCCCTGAAGTTCAATAGAGCCATTCGATATGGGGTTTTAGAAATGGGCTTTGTACCAGTTCAAGATCAATAAAGAATTCAACTTCACGCTCGGGGTAGACCGGAAGTTCTTCAGAAATACGCCAGAAAGTCAATAACAACAGAATATTATTCAAATTTGACGTGTCTTTATTCAAATCCATAACATGGGCTAAGAAAGCTTGACATCCGCTTTTTCAATAAACGAATAGCTTTATGATTAGATATGACAAGTTGATTGATTTTAATGGTTTAGTTGCTTGAATTGCATAACAAAGTTGGTTAGGAATATGAAAACTAACAACCTTATTTAAAATAATCAATTTTGGCATGATGAGTAGTTAACCAATCAATCCCTAAAATCACATCAAAAGCAAGTATCTTTAAAGAGATAAGGTCAATGGTAAGGTGATGGTGCCAACTTGATTCAAACAAGATTTATAAACAAGTGGATGTGATGAAAGTTTCTCCTAACGGAGTTTCCACAGATAGGTCAAAGTCTAATTTCTCCTGAGTCAAGTTTAAACGTTGAACACATGCGGGAGAGATAAATGAATGGGTAGCACCAAGATCAAGTAAGGTATAAACTTCGCAAGAATTTATAAATAGCTTACCCGTGATCACCTCGTTTGGGTTCCTCGATTATGACCGATCACAACAAACGCTTCTTCCCTAATCGTTGACTTTTGACTTTTCTCGGGACAATCTTTTGAGTCACCGTCCCCATTGAACTAGGTTTCGCCATCTTGTATAATCTCGAGCGATATGTCCTTCCTTTCCACAATTATAGCATACCTTGAAGCTGTTGTGGGCGCAGTTTGACCGATATGTCCCTCTTTCCCGCATTTTATATCATATGACCTGCGTGGTCGTTTCTCCTCCCTTAGAACCGATTGTCACGCAAGACCGCTGCCTTCATATGGTCGTTGTTAAATCTCCTCTTTTAAAATCTCCTCCCCGACTCGCTTCTTCTCGCTTTTCATGGCCATGATAACCACCGAGTGGTTACCATTTTTGTCCGTCTGCTTTTCTCCATTTAGTTATCATTATTCTGCTGATCGCTATCTCCGGTACGATCTCGTTGTGGTCCTCAGTTGACCGTACTCGTTATCTCGCATTTCTAATAATTGAGCCTCATTTACAACATCCGAATAGAGAGAAAGTTTATGAGAAATGAGATACTAACGTATGCGGGTTTCAAACCTCTAAGAAACATCCGTCATAACGCTCCTCATTCTCCACCAAATGAGGTGCAAACTCGGATAACTCTGCAAACTTTGCCTCATACCGAGACACCGCCATGTTGTTTTGCTCTAATCGATTGTAAGACCCCAACTTTTATAAATAAAGATGAATTTTTCTATAAATATTATTTTGAATATTATGGAATAAATTTGATATAATGTTATAGTTGTGGGTAATATTTATAAATTTTGCAAAGTATGCAAGTTGTTATAAAATATTCGTTTGGTCTGGGAATATTCTTTTTAGGGAATATTCGTATAACGGCTCAATCATTGGTGGACCCCATTAATAGAATTATTGTCGGATCGAGAAAACGACAAAAATATTTTATAAAAATAACTACGGAGGTGTTACCGTTAAAACCGCTGAACAACCCGGTGGTAAAAGTACGATGAATACGCGTGATTGCATAGAAGACACGGCAGATTGATTATTGATGCTTACGTGAGAAGTCACTCACCTATGCTCAATTATACTATAAAGAATTACGTGATCATATCTCTTATATTATTGATTCAATTATCACACAAGATCATCCGTATAATATGTTATAGTATTAAATCAATAATTGAGACGACAAGTTATAAATGATTAATAATTGTTGAAAGATTAAATATGTGTTATGATTTGTGGTAAGTTTGATTATTTTATGGGGCTTATATGTCATCATCTAAGAGTCTCTTCGTCGAATAGTAATTACCTTTGTGAATAGTAATTACCTTCATCAATAGTATTTACCTTAAATAATAGTAATTACCCTTGTGAATAAGTATTTACCCGTCAATAAGTAATTACCCTTGTGAATAGTATTTACCTTCGTCAATAGTATTTACCTTCGTTAATAGTAATTACCTTTACCAGACGTCGAACCACTTGTCGTTTCATATTACAAGTGCCGAACCACTTGTCGCTTCACACATTAAAAGGCCAAACCACTTTTCTTTTCACATCATTAGTCGTCAAGCCACTTGCCTTTTCACACGGCGGTGCTAAGCTAGAAATCTTCTATAAATAGAGGCCTAGGGCTTCATTATTTTCACTTAATTCATTCAAGCTATAGAGAGAGAGTATAAAAAGAATAAGAGAGAAAGAAGAAAAGTATTTTGTTACTATACTTCACCAGTAAAGATTCAATCTCCTACCAAAAGTAAGGGTGTTATTCTTTCTTATTCATGAAGAGAATCGTTGTTATTCCATTGCTTATTATTCATTGGAATAACTTATATACGTGGTTTACCCTATACTTGGTGACATTCTTCTATTATTACATTTGGAACACATTCTGCATGTCATGTGTTTTACATGGGACCGGTTAAAATCTTTATTATTATTCGTTGGAACATCTTGTCACGTGTGTGTTTTACAGGACCTAGTTCCATCTTTTTATTATTATTACGTTGGAACATCCTCGTTCTGCATGTGTTTTACAGGACCTGGTTCCGTTATTTATTATTCCGTTGGAATAACCTACGTGCGATTCATCGCATGCATGGTGATTTCTTTTGTTATTCTATTCTTTATTATACCCAATTGGTTAAAAATTTGACTTGTATACTCCATGAAATTAGTGGAATATCCTTGATATTTGCGTTTCATCCAAAGATCTTTTCATGGAAATATTCTTCCGATCATTCTTGAATTTTACTCTACAAAAGCAAGATCATGTTGATAATTTGGACGTTAATAATTCCCGGATAAAATAATTCTTGAACTTGTTTTATTGAATTCTTATATCATTGTCATCATCCTCATGTTTATATTATGTTGAAAGTCATTTGTGGCTGTGAAGTGCATAGATGGACTTGGTATGATTATGACGAGAGACTATTCTTGTAATCATGACCAGTAATGTTACAAATGATGTGATAAAAATCCTCGAGCCGTCAGTAGTGCATTGGTGGACGATTGTTGGCATGATCATGACCATTAATGAATACACAAATATTATCGGCCAGAGTGCATGAATAATTGTGGTCGTGATACTAAAGAATATCCTTGGCCAGAAAAGGCGGGGGTGATTCGATGATGTGGAATATTTATTAAAGTCGAGTCTCGGCTATAACGTTGATGAAAACCTTTAAAACCTAAAAGATAGTAGACTTTATTTTCTACTTGACTCTTTTAATGGATGCTTATTAAGCCGCAGCTTAAACTGGTTGTCTATTGTATTTTATCGTTTAACATTATTGAAGACTATTGATAATTTATTTCGCATTATCTTAGTCATAATATTTCTTATTGGGCTAGTTGAGCTCACCCTTTCTTTTCATCGTTCTCTTCAGAAATGAGAATATAAATTTGGGACGAAGCCGGGGAAAGCGAGTGATGGTCCGAAGATAAGATTAGTAGTCCTCGCTATTACGTGAAATAGTGTGATAATAATTGTAATGAGGACTCCTTTTTGAGTTTGTATAATATCTAGTAGAGACGATATTTGTATTTAAACTCACGTTTATGTATTAAGTTGTATTTAAATACGTACCATGTAAGTGGTGACCTAAGATGGGTGATGTATACCTAATTTTGGGGCGTCACAATCGATGAACTCCACTTCCTTCATACGATTTAACACTATCGGAAAGTATTTGTCATTAAATAGTTTCAAACGCTTTCCCAAGACATACTTGAGTCAATTTGGATGGGTACGCTTCACGAGACTCACCGTGATGGTCCGCACCTCGCCACACGGAACATAAAGGTGGTAAATGGAACCTTCGTTCTCTCCGCATCCCAAGACATCAAATATCTTGGTAATTTGTTTGACCCATGTTTCGCCTATGATCGGATCTGGCTTTCCTTAAATTCAGTGGTCCCAACTCTTTGAATCTGGCTTGTTGTGACAACCCGTGAGTTGCTATCATTTCCTCTCGTATTTTGAACACGAAGTCTCCTCGTCTAATTTTTGCATGAACTGCAAAAAGCTTCTAAACATCCCTCATTCATCATCCGCTTCGGTGGTGTTGTTCACAGGAGAACATTGCCAAATTGCTGTACGTTCTCCTCGTTGGTGAGTACAAAGCGCTCTCCACAGGATCTCATTTCCATTGTTAATATTCTCAACGACATTCTCAAATCATCGCCATAAAACAAGGGTTAATTAAGGAAATCAATATATCACATAATATCCTTATATCTCGACTAAACTAACAAATAAGCTTAGTAGGACACACTCAGCAAGGATTTACTCGCCTCCCTCCTCCTAGTTCTATTCCCGATCTCATGAGATCATATCCCTAAGCTCGATACCAATCGTGACGCCCCAAAATAGGTATACATCACCTATTCCGAGTTGTCAATACATGGTACGTAAACAACTACAACTTTATTATTACAACAAGAAATCTGTGAGTTTGAATACAAATATTATCTTCAGACAATATCTATACTCAAATAAATCCTCATCACATTTATTGATACATTATTTTACAAAATGGTGAGGACTACTAAACAACTCTCTCCGTAACCTTCATTCCATACCCAGACTGCAGTACTCGCTTATATTCTCGCCTCCGAGAAGAAAAATGGAATAAAAGGAAAAGGGTGAGCTCAACTAGCCCAATAAAGAATATTATGACTAAGATAATATACAATAAATTATCGTTAGTCTTTAATGGGGAAAAATCTAATAGAATACAATAGACAACAAATTTTAAATCAATATTCATAATGGAAATAATAATTCATTTAGAAGAGTTAAGTAGAGAATGCAAACTACTATCTTCTATGTATGAATTTAAAAGTTCATCGCCTATCTTTTATATCCTCGTAACATCAATCAATATACATCCGAATCAAATATTCATCTTTGCACTACAAAGCCAAAGATATTCATCATTGGTCATGTTCATCTAAACACTGCTCATCTTTGCACTACACACCAAAGATATTTTTCAGAAATCATTCATCTTTGCACTACAAAAGCCAAAGATATTCAATAATATCATCATTTAAGATCGAGGATGATGAAAATATTTTTTTTTAAAGAAACGAATCCGATTGAAACAAAATGACAAGGATTAAGGATTAAGGATTAAGGATTAAGGATTTCGTACTTTGTTTTATCCATGTTCAAAAAATACCTCAAAAAAATAATCATAGTGGTGTAAAATTCAAGAATGATCAAAACATGGATACAATCAAAGCTAGTATCCGTAATAGATATTTTGGACAAAAAGAAGAAATTTTATTTTTCGGTGAATAGGTCAGATATCGTGAATAAGGCCGTATACGTGAATAAGTAACTCTACACCAAAAGATAGAAATTCCACAAAAAAAACATCTTCACGCTTCACTTAATAAGACTTCGTGAATAAAGAATCGTGAATAGTAACTCATGAATAGTAAGAATCGTGAATAAGAACTCATGAATAGTAACCCCATATGAAAAAGTTCCAAATTTGATAAAAAGTTCCAACCAATATTTCAAAGATAATGATATTGAAGAAATAATATCATTCGAGAAGAAAATAACATCCCTTACCTCGAAAGATTAAGACTTCTAAATTTGGAATACGGGTATAGTGTTGAAGGAACTTGCACCCGTCTAACAATACTCAAAGTATACTCAAAATACTCACAAGAATACGCCGATAATATAGAGAGAGAAAACTTAAGTTTAGGTGTGATTTTCAATTCTAACCCAAGACCCTATTTATAGGAAAATGCTTAGAACACCAAAAGTTAGTAAAATTTAATAAAATATTAATATATATTATAAATTTTCTTTGCCCATCTTTGAAGATCTGATTTCAGCAATTAATATCACATTTTAGCCCACTCAAATGCAAAAAACATTTTTCTTTAAAATAATAATTAAAACTTCCAAAATCAATTATTTTGAGCTTCTAACTTTAATAATTCACAATAAATAGCCATTTTATCAGAAAATTCGAATCTCACGAGTTTTTATAGGAAATTCAATTCTCTACAACTTTGCGTAAGAAAGTTTTTCCGAATTCCAAATGTAAATTGACCAAAATCCACAAACGGACAATTTTATGTTTATAATCAAATTTCACCAATAAATGGGGTCCACCCATGTTTAACATGTTTTAAACATTTATTGCAAAAAAAATACTCTTCCTCCTCAGATACTCATATATCCCACATTCGTTGTAAAAATATCACCATTATTATATTATTAAAATATAATAATATATTTAAACGAATTATTTTATCGTAAAAAGATAAAATTTCAATTTTCAACAATTGTCACATTAAAATTTTCTCCATCTATATCCACATAAAATTAATATTTTCCTCATCATATGAATCAATAATTAATTATTCACAAATAATATTACGTAATCACAATATTACAACTGAGGCGGTTCCTGTGAGAGGGGCTTTCAATAAGAATTTCTCCTCATCGGGCGCCGCAATTAGGTGACCAAACCTCTCCTTGCATGTAACTTTCTAGACATTGCCAATAATGTTATCTAATAATATTATTCAGATAATATGAATTATTACTTCGATAATGAAAAATATTGTGTAATGACAATTATCAAACAACAAAGAATATAAAATATCAATAAAGAATTATTAACTCAATAAAATATCTTTTGAAAGATAATATCGTAACCATTATTGAGTAGTGCCTTCTACGTAAGAATCAATAATTGGTGCAATACCGTGCTTCTTGTGTTTTAACCAACCGAGTATTTTAACAAGATTAATCCAGAATAACTACTACTGTTATTTTTAACCAACTTATATTTGTCGCTTTCTTCATCCAATCGCTTTCAGTTATGGGGCCCACACATGGTCGCTACTGGTCAAATATTTAATATTCCCCGACAGCATTTAATATTTATTTCACGACCAAACGAATATTCCCCGACGACAATGAATATTTTATAACCACTTGCTTATTTTGAAATATTTGCGTATTTTACCCCTAACTATCCACATTAATCACATCAACCCTTACTATTTCAAAATAATAAATAGAGAAAATTAAATTTCATTAATAATAAGTTGGGGTCTTACATTTTGTTTTGTGGCAGTATCTGAAAATGACATCTGAGAATGTTGAGAATAGCAATGGAGTGCAGGCGATCGTTGATTCACCACATATCAATAATCGAGGATAATGTGCATCGAAGGCGATAATCCTCATGCAAACAATAACACCCGACCAAATGATCAATGATCAAATGTTGGAGGCTTTATGCAATTTATGCAACAAAGAAAGCAGAGGCGACGACTCGCCCAAAACGTAGGTGGAAACACGGAAAACTCTCAAGTGGTCACCGCTTAAACAATTCAAGGAGCTGGGACCACCGGAGTTTAAGGAAGAGCAAAACCACTTACAGGCGGGAAGCATGGATAAAGCAGATTACCAAGATATTTGATGTCTTGGGATGCTCCGAGGAGCAAAAGGTTCCCTTTGCCGCTTTTATATTGCTTATGAGAGGCGAGACATTGGTGGGAATCCAGAAACGACTCAACTTTGTCAGATCAAGATATCTTGGGAGAAGTTCGGTGGCGCCCCAAAATAGGTCCATTCCATCCAACCCATTCGAAGTCGCCAAATACATGGTACGTAAACAACTACAACTTTATTATCACAACAATAAAATCGTGAGTTTAAATACAAATATTATCTTCAGACAATATTTATACTCAAATAAATCCTCATCACATTTATTGATACATTATTTTACAATAATGGTGAGGACTACTAAACAACTCTCTCTAGAACCTTCATTCCATACCCCGACTTAGTACTCGCTACATTCTCGCCTCGAGAAGAAAAATGGAACAACAAGGAAAAGGGTGAGCTCAACTAGCCCAAAGAAGAATGTTATGACTAAGATAATATACAACAAATTATCGTTAGTCTCCAACAGGAAAAATCTAATAGAATACAATAGACAACAAGTTTCAGATCAATATTCATAATGAAATAATAATTCATAGTAAGAGTTACGTAGAGAATGAAATCTACTATAATCTATGAATTTAATAAATCCATCATCAATATTTTATCCCTCAGTAACATCAATCAATATTCATCTCAAATTAAATATTCATCTTTGCACTACAGCCAAAGATATTCATCAATCGGTCATGTTCATTTAAACACTGCTCATCTTTGCACTAAAGGCCAAAGATATTCATCAATCCACAGTTCATCTCAACACTGTTCATCTTTGCACTTCTGTGCCAAAGATATTCATCGATCCATCGTGTTCATTTAAACACCGCCATCTTTGCACTACAGCCAAAGATATTCTTCAGAAATCATTCATCTTTTTACACTACAGCCAAAGATATTCAATAATATCATCATTTAAGATTGAGGATGATGAAAATATTTTTAAAGAAACGAATCCAAAGGAAACAAAAATGACAAATATTATGGATTCGTACTTTAAACAATCCGAAGTTCAAAAATACTTCATAAATAATCATAAAGTGAAGTAAAATTCAAGAATGATCAAAACATGGATACAATCAAAGCTAGTATCCGTAATAGATATTTTAGATTTAAAAGAAAAATTTTCATTTTTCTATTGAATAAAGGCCGTATTCGTGAATAGTGTCAGATATCGTGAATAAGGCCAGACACGTGAATAAGAACTCAGACACCAAAAGATGTAAATTCCACAAAAAAACATTTTCACGCTTACTTAATAAGTACTCGTGAATAAGAATCGTGAATAGTAACTCATGAATAAGTAATCGTGAATAGTAACTCATGAATAAGAACCCTACATGAAAAAGTTCCAAATTTGATAAAACGGATCAACATTTCAAAGATAATGATATCAAGAAATAATATCATTATTTAAAAAATAATATCCCTTACCTCAAAGAATCAAGATTTCTAAGGAAAGGTCAAGTGATGCCGAATGAAACTTTAGATTGAATAAAGAACTCTCAAAGTATCTAAATACTCACAAAATACGCCTAATAATATAGAGAGAAAGAGAGAAAACTTTGTTTCGGTGTGATTTTCAATTCTAACTCAAGCCCTCTATTTATAGAAAATGTTAAAGACGCTCAAGGCAGACTTAACTCCGCAAACTCGATGGCTTTACCGCTACTATTCCACCCACCACATTTGAAATAAAATTCAGCACATTTTTTCACCAACCACAAGTGGGGCCCACTCAATTCTAGAATTTTCTACCAAAATCAATTATAAACCTAATTTCCGAATCCGACACCTCTTAAAATTCACAACAAATCATTCGTGCATTTTTAACGGTTCAAAATTTGTGGACATATACTCAACTTATATATGTATAACATATCCAAAAATTACCACAATCCAACGGTCGGATTAAAAATTATAACCCCCGCAATATATCTCAAAACCCCTGATTTGATTTTTAATACCTCCAATCCGATAAAATACTGATAAAACACCTCAACATTAATTCCTTCATTAATAACCACATAAATAATCCATCATTTATATTCATATAAAATAAATATTTCCTTATCATATGAATCAATAATTAATTATTCACAAATAATATTACAGAATCACATTTACGACAAACCAGCCGTTCCCTGAAAGAGGGGCTTTCAATAAGGATCTCTCCTCATCAAGCGCCGCAATTAGGTGACCAAACCTCTCCTTAGACGTAACTTTCTAGACATTGCCAATAATGTTATCTAATAATATTATTCAAATAATATGAATTATTGATCCGATAATGGAAAATATCGTGCAAGTGACAATTATTGAACAACAATAATATAAAATATCAACGCAAAGAATTATTGAATCAATAAAATAAACTATTGAACAAGAACTACCGTGAAAATTATTGAGTAGTGCTTCTTCACGTAAGGATCAATAATTCAACAATATCTTGTAATACCGCAGTGCATTGTCATGCAAACCACGCCGACATCGTATTTTAACCACGGGTATTCCAACAGATTAATTCAGAATAACTACGCCTGGTTATTTATAACCACCCAAACTTTGTCGTTTTCCTCATCCAATCGCTCGTTATGGGGCCACATGGGCATTTGCGCCAGTTATATTTAATATTCCCGACAAGCATTTAATATTCCACCACCAAACTAATATTCTCGACAAGACTAATATTCCACGACCAAAACTAATATTCCCGACAAAATGAATATTTTATAACCACTTGCTTATTTTGAAATATTTGCGTATTTAACCCTTAACTATCCACATTAATCAAATCAACCCTTACTATTTCAAAATAATAAATAAAGGAAATTCCTTTTTATTTAAAAAATTTCGGTCTTACAAATTGCTCAACGATAAATATTTTCCGAAAGTATTCACCACATGAAGGAGGTGGAGTTTATCAAGTTGGAACAAAATAATACGACCGTGTCGCAATACGAGGCAAAATTTATGGAGTTATCACACTTCAAGCCGCCCCACTTGGTGGATAATGAAGAGAGAATGGCGCTAATGTTTTTAAGAAGTTTGAAGTAGGAGATACGCCAACATCTTATTTTCATAAACCGTGTTTGTATTCGGGATGTTGTTAATAGGGCTCATTAGTAGAGCGCGATAATGAGTCAACTAACTAAAAGAGAGAGAGTATTTAAAAATTATAATACCAATGAGAGTAGTCATCAAGCGGTGACAACAAGCATGGAGGAATCAAAAAGCCGATATGGTAACCACTTTGGTTGGTAATCAGTCCAAAACAATAAGAATGGACATTTCAAGAAAAGGAGATTCAACAATGATGGAAAGACGTCAAGACCAACACCCGTTGTTAAGGAAGGAGAAAGACCACCTATCATATGCTTCACACGCGAGGAGAGGACACATCGGTCCAAAAATTGCATCATGCCAGTCCAAAGCATGTTATAATTGTGGAAGAGAAGGTCACTTAGCTCGATTTTTATCGTTTATCAAAGACAAATTCAACTAGGATGGAGGCACCAAAGGCCGTCTCGAAAAAGTCAAAACCCAGAAGTGCAAGGGAGAGCGTTTGTTGTGACCTCCCAAAGAGCAAGGAATCCAAATGAGGTCATCACTTTGAAAGCTTATCATAAACTCTAGTGAAGTCTATACTTTATTTGATACCGGTTCTACCCATTCTTTATTTCTCCTACTTATGGCCATCGATTAAATTTGACTCAGGAGAAATTAGACTTCGACTTATCTCGTGGAAACTCCGTTGGGAGAAACCTTCATTACATCCATCGTTTATAAGTCTTGTTTGGTTCAAATCGGTACTCTCACATTATCTGGTCGATCTTATTTCATTAAAATACTTGCATTTGACGTGATTCTAGGGATTGATTGGTTAACTACTTATCATGCAAAAATTGATTGTTTTTCGTAAGGTTGTTAGCTTTTCATATTCCTAATCAACCTATTATGCGAATTCAAACGACCAAACCATTAAAATCAATCACGGTCATCTCAAGCCATAAAGCTATTCGTTTATTGAAAAACGGATGTCAAGCTTTCTTAGCTCATGTCACGATTTAAACAAAAATACGTGGGTTTTGAACGATATTTCTATTGTTAATAAATTTCTCGACGTATTCCCCAAGAACTTACGCCTACCCCCAGAAGCGTGAAATTGAATTTGTATCGACCTTGAACCCCAGACAAAACCTATTTCCAAAGCCCCATATCGAATGGCTCCTATTGAACGAGGAGTTAAAGACCTAACTGCAGGAATTGTTAGACATCGGGCTTTATTCGCCCTAGTACTTTTCCTCGGGGTGCTTCATTTCTATTCGTGAAGAAGAAAGATGGGAGTATGCGACTTTGTATTGATTATCGGGAGTTGAATCACGTCACCATCAAAAATAGGTATCCATTCTCACGTATTGATGACTCGTTTGACCCGATTGCAAGGAGCCAAATTCTTTACAAAGATTGATCTTCGTTAGGATATCACCAATCAAGATTAGAACCAATCGACATTCCAAAGATCGCTTTCGTAACTCCCAGACGGGCATTATGAATTCCTAGTCATGTCCTTTGGATCGACTAATGCTCCCTACGCCTTCATGGATATGATGAACCGAGTATTCAAGGAATATTTGGATCACTTTGTGGTCGTCTTTATTGATGACATCCTTATTTATTCCAAAAGTGAAGATCATGAAAGCAACACTTGAGGTCGACACTCCAAAAGCTTCGTGAATATAAGCTTTATGCCAAGTTGAAGAAATGCGAGTTCGTCAAGAAGTAGCATTCCTTGGGCACGTGGTATCAAGTCATGGAATATCTGTTGACCCAACAAAGATTGAAGCTATTCAAAGTGGGAACAACCTAAATCGATGACCAAGACGTAGCTTTCTCGGTTTAATTGGTTATTATTTGAGATTCGTGGAAGGATTTTCTCGAATCGCTACTCCATTGACTCAAATTGACCGAAAAGATACAAAGTTTGGTTGGAGCGAAGAATGTGAGAGGATTTTTCAAGAACTCAAGAGGAGACTTATTTCAAAGACCTGCTCGACAATACCATCCGCCTTGAGGGGTTTGTCATCTACTGATGATGCTCAGGCAAAGGGTTGGGATGTGTTCTCATGCAACATGGAAAAGTAATAGTTTATGCCTCGCGACAACTCAAAGAATATGAGAGGAATTATCCTACTCACCCATGATCTAGAGTTGGCAATTGTTAATCTTTGCACTTAAAATTTGGAGGCATTACTTGTATGGGGAGAAAGTGGAGATCTTTACTGGATCATAAAAAGCCTCAAATATTTCTTCACTCTCAAAAGGAACTCAACATGACACAACGACGTTGGCTTGAATCTGATTGAAAGATTATGATCATACCATCCATGTAAGACCCCTAATTTTATGAAATAAAAGTATTCAATTTTTCTATTCAAGAAATGGTTAAATTGATAAAAGTTAAAGTTAAGGGTGATATATGAATATTTTTTTTTCAAAATACGCAAGGGGTATAAAGTATTCATTATTGTTTGTGAATATTCGTTTGGTCGTGGAATATTCTTTTCCGCTTTGGGAATATTCGTATTTATTTGCCAGTAATGACTATTTCAGGGTCCCATAATGTAATAACCGCTTGATGAAGAAAAGCGACAAAATTAAGTTTTTATAAATACGACGTAATCGTTACTGTTAACATTGTTGAATACCGGTTGGTAAAATAAAGTAATACGCTGCGTTGTTGCATAAAGAATGGCACTTGCGGTATTACACGTATTTTTGAATTATTGATTCTTACGTAAAGAAGGCACTACTCAATAATTGTTACAGTAATTATTGCTCAATATTTTATTTTATTGATTCAATAATTGACGCGTTGATATTTTATATTATTGTTGTTCAATAATTGTCAATGCACAAGATTCCATTATCGGATCAATAATTCATATTATTTGAATAATATTATTAGATAACATTATTGGCAATGTCTAGAAAGTTCTAAGGAGAGGTTTGGTCACCTAATCAAGGCGCGCAAGAAGAGAGATCCTTATCGAAAGCCCTCTTTCCCTCGAAACTACTGGTCATTATAATTGTGATTTCGTAATATTATTTGTGAATAATTAATTATTAATTTATATGATAAGAAAATATTTATAAATGATGGATTTATTTGTTTTATGTGGTTATAATTGAATGATTTAATGTTGAGGTGTTTTATCAAGTAATTTTTGTTTGAATGGAGGTATTAAAAATCAAATCAAGTATTTTTACGATATATTGCGTGAGTTATAATTTTTAATCCGACCGTTGGATCGTTGTAATTTTTGGATATGTTATACATACATAAGTTGAGTATATGTCCACAAATTTTGAACCGTTAAAATGAACGAATGATTTGTTATGAATTTTAAGAGGTGACTGATTCTAAATTAGGTTTATAATTGATTTTGGTGGAAAATTTAGAATTGAGTGGGCCCCACTTGTGGTTGGTGAAGAAATGTGCTGAATTTTATTTCAAATGTGGTGGGTGGTAATAGTAAGAAGTGTAAAGCCATCGTAAGGTGTCAAGTCTCGCTTTGGCCGGCTAACATTTTCCTATAAATAGAGGACTGTTAGAATTGAAAATCACACCGTAAAACAAGTTTTTTCTTTTCTCTAGATTATTGAGTGTATTTTGTGAGTATTTAGATACTTGGTGAGTTGATATTCATCTGCAAGTTTCCTTCAATATATCCGATATCCAAATGTAAGTGCTGTCTCTTTTTGAGGTAAGGGATAGTAAGGATTTTAAGTGGTTATTATGTTTTTAGTTTCGAAATTTTCTGAACCTTCAAAAATTCTGGAAAATTTGAAATGATATTTTGATGAGTTTTGTAGCTTGTGTTCAAAATGGCGATTTTTAGATGTATAGATTGAGAGTTATGAATTTTATGAGAAAAGACTATTTTAAAAGTAACCGCTTATAACTCCTTGCGGTTAACTCCAAAATTGATGAAATTTTTATTGAGAGTACATCTATATAATATCGGTGTACTCTGTGAATTTCGAAATTTTTGGACAAAAGTAAAATTTATGATAAATGTTTAAATATTCGGTGGTTTTGGCCATATGAAAAATAGTAAATGAATTTTAAAAAATTCTGAGAAAAAATATATGTTCAATATGAGACTATATTTTGATAAATCCCAGAAAAGAAATATTTTGGAACTGATTTGGTATTTTCATGAAAATGGACTAGTTATGAATAAATGAGTTAAATATGTTATGTGAAGGAAAAAAAATTGAAAAATATGATTTTATGGCTTGAGAATCATATATGTGGTATATGCAGATTTTTGATGAGGGTTTTAGTTATTGGTGATAAAATCTTATAAGTTTGGCATTTTATGATGATTAAATGCATTATTTAGTAAAGTGTAAACAATTAAAATAAATTGTTTATAAGTTTAAGAAATGTTATTCTTTCAATATCATTATACTAAAATATTGGTATGGATTTTATTGTGGAATTTCTACCTTTTGTGTCTGAGAGTTACTATTCACGATACGGTATTATTCACGATACAACACTATTTATGTATGTGGCGGTGTTATTTACGATATGACATTATTTACGATACACGGTATTATGTACAAATACGAGTCTTATTCATGAGTTACTTATTCACGAAAGTTCTTATTCACGAGTTACTATTCATGAGTTACTATTCACGAGTTACTATTCACTTAGTACTATTCACAATAAAATTGGTTTCTTTTTCGACCAAATTATCGTTGATTTATGAATCTTACTCTTGAAATTAAAACCATGTTTTGATTATATTGTTTTATATAACATTCTTATAACCCTAATGATGATATTTCTTCGACTTGAGTAAAGATGGGTAGATTATTGGTATGATCGTGACCATAGGTTCTCTTTCGCCAAGAAGTGCAAAAGTTGAATTGTTTGATCGGTATGATCATGACCATTGAATTTACAATTGAATATTTTTAGCTTAAGTGCAAAGGTGAATTGATCAACATGGTTATAATTATTGTTATATAACTTCCGAGATGATTATGTATTTCTTTGATATATGAATATCTTTGGCTCAGAATGCAAAGATGATGAACTGTTGATGAATATCTTTGCATTGTAGTAACAGCAAAGATGAATTATTGATGAATATCTTTGGCTTGTAATGCAAAGATGACCATTGTTGAATATCTTTTTTGTAAGGTAAAAGATGAACTGTTGATGAATATCTTGGCCCGTGGTGCAAAGATGAATTTATTAGTATGATTATGAACAGGAGGCTGTGATTTGGTATAACCATGATCTTTGATGTTTTGTAAAAACAAGTGATGAAAATTATCTTTGTCTTGGATGAGAAAGGAATTTAGAACTACAATTACGATTATGAGTTATACACGTGATCGTGGACGGGTGAATTGTTGATTGATGTTACAGGATAAAACATTGTTGGTGGATTTTTAACATGGAGAAGATAATAGACTTTATAGTCTATTTGACTCTTCTAATGGATTCGCTTCATTCCACCGCAACTATGGTTGAAAAGTTTTATCATCTACCATATGTTCTAAATCTCTGATTTATTACTGATGAAGACTATTGATAATTTATTTATCTTTAGTCATAATATTCTTTACTGAGCTAGTTGTGCTCACCCTTTTGTTTCACAATTCCTTTCAGGTAATAAAAGTGTATCTGGGTCGAATGGGGATAGCGAGGAATAGAGTGGTGGTCTATAGATGTTGATGGTGAGGTGAATTTAACTTGGAAGGGTGTTTTGTCACTATCATACAAGATGTCTAATGACATACAACCTCGTGTTATCATAAGACATGGTTGTGCTCATCCACTTGCTGAGTATATTTACAAGCACTACCTATATAATCTTGGTGTTTGTTTGGAGTATAATACCCAATTAGAGACAGTGGAGATAATGATATGTCAAGAGAAGACTCACCATTGGGAAGAATATGATAGTAATCTTCTCGTTTTTTCTTTGGGGTTTATTGGTCAACCAAGGATAATTACGTGGCCATATGATATCTACCATAACCTAAAAGCATGGCCTCCCATGTATGAAGGTTTCCTTGAGCACTTCCCAAAGATTCTAATTTCTAAAACAGTTTTTGACTATACCTTTATGTAAGGTGTCATTGTGACATGCTACAGTTGGTATATATTTGTATCCAAACTCACAGCATATGTGTTGTTATATTTTGCACGACAATTGTTGTAATAAAGTTGTAGTTGTTTTTCGTACCATATATTTGGCGACTCAGAATGGGTTGGATGGAATGAACCTATTTTGGGGTTGTTATAATCCAATACCATCCTCGAAAAGCGAACGTGGTAGCCGACGCATCGAAAGCGTAAGATCGTATATGCAAGTCACGAAGTGCGTTATTGTCAACACAAAGGCCCATTTTGTGTGACTTGCAAAGGATGGAGATAGAGTTAAAGACTCAGGTGGACGCATGTGATGATAGCGAATATACGAGTAGAACCGACTTTAATCAATAAAGTTAAAGTCGCCAAGCTACAGACACTGGAGCCGATGCATGATGAGGAAGAAAGTGCAAGAAGCGTGCTATGCCTAAGCAAAGAATCGATGAAGAAGGAATACTTTGAGTCAACTCCGGACTTTGTGTTCCTAACGACTCGATTTAAAGTATAATATCGTGATGGAGGCGCACAACACACCATTTGTAATCCATCTCAGGAGTACCAAAATGTATCATGATATTCGTCATACATTTTGGTGGAGCAATACGAAGAGAGAGAATTGTTATTTGCTTATCTCAAGGTGTCTAACTTGTCAACGAGTTAAAGCGGAGCATCAAGTACCAAAAGGTCCATTCAGAACCACTTGAAATTCCGAGAATGGGAAGTGGAGCACATTACCATGGATTTCAAGTTCCGGCCTTCCTAGGGTTTCTCAAGGCATTGATACGATTTGGGTCATTGTTGATAGATTGACCAAGTTCCGCTCATTTCTTACCGACACGAGAAACTTATACACTTGAACGCCTTGCTCAGATGTACATAAACGAAATTGTAAGATCGCATGGTATCCAGATATCCATAGTTTCGATCGAGACCCAAGATTCCTTTCACGATTTTGGGTTAGTTTGCAAAAAGCTATGGGCACGGACTTACGATTTAGTCTCGGCATATCATCCTCAGAATGGACCGGACATCCGGAGAGGACTATTCAAACTCTTGAAGATCTATTAAGACTGTGTCCTTGATTTCAACGGGAGTTGGGACAAGTTCTTACCATGGTGGAGTTTTCCTACAACAACGCTTATCAAGCAAGTATTGGCATGGCTCCATTCAAGCGTTGTATGGAAGAAAGTGTGACGCCCCAAAATTAGGTATACATCACCCATCTTGGGTAGTCGATACATGGTACGTAATTTAAATACAACTTACTAATATAATCTGTCGGTGTACAATAATACGACATAAACCGTGAGTTTGAATACAAATATTATCTACTAGATATTATACAAACTCAAAAGGAGTCCTCATTACAATTATTATCACACTATTTCACGAATAGTGAGGACTACTAATGCTATCCTCCGGACCATTACTCCGCTCCCCGACTCGTCCCATTTATGTTCTCATTTCAAGAGAACAATGAAAGAAAGAAAGGTGAGCTCAACTAGCCCAAGAAGAAATATTATGACTAAGATAATGCGTAATAAATTATCATTAGCCTTCAACAAATGTTAAACCGATAAAATATAATAAATATCAAGTTTAGCTGCAAGCAATGAACAAGCAATCCACTAAAAGAGTCAAGTAGAAAATAAAATCTACTATCTTTATGATTTAAAAGGTTTTTCATCATTGTTATAGCCGAGACTCACTTTAATAAATAATCCACATCATCGAATCACCCCGCACTATGGCCAAGGATATTCTTTAAGATTATCACGACCACAATTATTCATGCACTACGGGCCAAGAATAGTTGTGTATTCATTAATGGTTATGATCATGCCAACAATCGTCCATCAATGCACTACTACCATCGAGGATTTTTACCACATCATTTGTAACATTACTGGCCATGATTACACCGAATAGTCTCTCGGTCATAATCATACCAAGTCCATCTATGCACTACAGCCACAGATGACTTTTTAAAAAAAAAATATAAACATGAGGATGATGACAATGATATAAGAATTCAATAAAACAAGTTCAAGAATTATTTTATCCGTAAATTATTAACGTCAAATTGTCAATATGATACTTGTTTTGTAGAGTAAAATTCAAGAATGATCGGAAGAATATTTCCATGAAAAGATTTGGATAAACGCAAATATCAAGGATATTCTACTAATTTCATGGAGTATAGAAGTTAAAGTTTATCCAATCGGGTCTAATAAAGAATGGAATAACAAAAGAAATCACCACGCATGCAGATTGCGCATGTACGGCGAGTTATTCCAATGTAATAATAATAATGTAACTGTGTCGTGAAATTCACACCGCAAGCGGATGTTCCAACGAGAATAATAAAGATGGAACCAGATCCGGTGTAAAACACATGATAGGATATTCCAATGTAATAATAAAGACGAAAGTCCAGTCGGTAAAAACACATGGATAGGATGTTCCAACAGAATAATAAAGAAGAACCAGGTCCGGCAAAAAACACATGCATGGATGTTCCAACAAAATAATAATAAAGACGGAACCAGTCAGGTGTAAAACACACGCATGTGATGTTCCAATGTAATAATAGAAGAATGTCACCAAGTATAGGGTAAACCACGACATACAAAGTTATTCCAAATGTAATAATAAGCAATGGAATAACAACAGCTTCTCTTCATGAATAAGAAAGAATAACACCCTTACTTTTGGTAGGAGATTAATATCGCAAAGAAGTGTAAGTAACAAAATACTCTTCTTCTTTCTCTTATTCTCTCTATACTTTCTCTACATATAGCTTGAATGAATTCGTGAAAATAATGAAGCACTAGGCCTCTATTTATAGAAGATTTCTAGCTAAAGACCGCCATGTAAAAAGGAAAGTGGCTTTTGACGGTGGTGATGTGAAAAGAAAAGTGGTTTAATTCGCTCGTAATGTAAAAACGACAAGTGGTTCGGCCTTTTGTAATGTGAAACGACAAGTGGTTTTGGCGCTCGTAATGTGAAACGGCAAAGTGGTCGATGACGTCTCCGTAAAGGTAATTACTATCGACGAAGGTAATTACTATTCAAGGGTAATTACTATCGACGAAGGTAATTACTATTGACGAAGGTAAATACTTATTGATTGAAGGTAATTACTATTCACAAAGGTAATTACTATTAACGAAGAGACTCTTAGATGATGACATATGGGCCCCCATAAAATAATCAAACTTACCACAAACGCTCCCATAATGTACTCTTTATATACATTAAGGATTGAATAAATATTACCACAAATCATTTTATTTTTAATCAACACATTTTAATCTTTCAACAATTATTAATCATTTATAACTTGTCGTCTCAATTAATAATATAACATATTATACAGATGATATCGTGACAATAATTGAATCAATAATATAAGAGATATGATGCAAAGAATTAATCGTAGCAATAATTGAGCATACCGAGTGACTTCTCACGTAAGATCAATAATCAATACCGTGCTACTATGCAAACCACGCCAGACATCAGATTTTACCACCGTAGTTGGTTTAGCATTTTTAATCGGTAACACCTCCGCCTAGTTATTTTTATAAAATATTTTCTCGCTTTCAATCCGACTAATAATTACATTGTGGGGTCCACCAATGATTGAGTAGTTATGTATTTAATATTCCTAACAAAAGAATATTCCTCACCAAACGTAATATTTTATAACAACTTGCATACTTTTGCAAAATTTATAAATATTACCCACAACTATAACATTATATCAAATTTATTCCATAATATTCAAAAATAATATTTATAGAAAAATCATCTTTATTTATAATAGCTGGGGTCTTACATAGCATGTCTACATCAAAGACCTCAGAATCTCTGTAACATTAAATGCTCAAAAGGAAGCTTTTCAAAATGCTCTCAACGGCTATATTCCATCGGGAAGATGATTGACAAACCTATAAAGAGCTAAAACTTCAAAAAGAAAAAGTTGTTGACTTTAGACGAAGTAAGTCATATAGAGCTTAACAGAGAAAAGGTCTCAGTGAGAGTGAGACCACCACAGAAGTGTGAAGCACAACTAATGAGAGTCTTAAACTGCTAAAAGCTTCACTCAATACAAAGGTATATGCCAACAGAGTGTCATCTCTGCAGAGAGCCAGAAGGCCAAGAAGACAACAACCAGAGTAGCAAATTAAAAAGCAAAAAACTAGAGCTACTCTACGATTCACCATGAACACTCTGAGCTGAAGATAAGAAGATACAGAGCCAAATCTGTGCACAAGAAAACCAGTGTTGAAAGACGGCTAAGGACCAGAAGAAGTCAAGCTGATATACAAGACTTAGCAGTACATGTAAGACCCCAAATTATTAATAAATAAAATTTATTTTCCTCTATTTATTATTTTGAAATAGTAAGGGTTGATTTGATTAATGTGGATAGTTATGGGTAAAATACACAAATATTTCGAATAAGCAAGTGGTTATAAAATATTCATTATTGTCGGGGAATATTCGTTTGGTCGTGGAATATTCGTATTATCGGAGAATATTCGTACGATGGCGCAGTCTTTTGTGGGCCCCCATAACGAAAAGCGATTGGATGAAGAAAACGACAAATATAAGTTGTTTAAAATAACTACGTAGTTGTTACAATTAATATTGTTAAAATACTCTATGGTTAAACACAAGAAGCATACCTGTATCGCACCAATTATCGATTCTTACGTAAGAAGGCACTACTCAATAATGGTTACATGAATTATCGCTCAAAGATTTTATTGATTTAATAATTGTTGTGTTGATATTTTATATTGTTGTTGTTTCAATAATTGTCATTACACAAGATTTTTTTCATTATCGGCTAATAATTCATATTATCTCGAATAATATTATTAGATAACATTATTGGCAATGTCTAGAAAGTTTCATCTAAGGAGAGGTTTGGTCACCTAATAATTGTGCGCCAAGTAAGAAGAAATTCTTATTGGAAAGCCCCCTCTTTCCTGGGAACTGCCTAGTTGTCAATATTGTGATTCTGTAATATTATTTATGAATAATTAATTATTGATTCATATGATGAGGAAAATATTAATTTTATGTGGATATAGATGGAGAAAATTTTTAATGTGACAATTGTTGAAAATTGAAATTTTATCTTTTCTCGATAAAATAATTCATTTAAATATATTATTATATTTTAATAATATAATAATGGTGATATTTTTACAACGAATGTGGGATATATGAGTATACGAGGAGGAAGAGTGTTTTTGTTGTAATAAATGTTTAAAACATGTTAAACATGTGCTCTGGACCACATTTATTCGTTGAGAAATTTGATTATACTTATAAAATCGCCTGCTTTTGGATTTCGGTCAATTTCATTTGGAATTTGGAAAACTTCCTTCCGCAAAATTGTAGATAATGGAATTTCCTATGGAAAGTTCTATTCGGATACTACCCCAAATAATGATAATAAATGAAATTTATTTTTTTCCTCTTATCCTTGTCATTTTGTTTTTTTTAAAAATTTTTAGTAAGGGTGATGATATTGATGAATATCTTTGGTGTAAGACCCCAAATAATTGGGTAAAATCTATTATTTCTTTTTAATTAGTAATGATTTAAATGTGGTTAATAATTTTAAATAAAGCAAGTGGTTATAAAATATTTATTTTTGTTGAGAATATTCGTTTGGTCGTGGAATATTCTTACCGCTTGGGAATATTCGTACGACGCACAAGCAGCCTATGTGTGGGCCCCATAACGGAAAGCGATGGATGAAAAAAACGACAAATATAAGTTGTTTAAAAATAACTACAGAAGTTGTTACCAATTAACATCGTTGAATACTCCTATGGTTAAAACACAATAATACGCATTATCGCAAAGAAGAAGACACCAGATTGCATTCAATTATTAGAAGGCACTACTCAATAATGGTTACAAGAATTATCGCTCAAAGATTTTATTTTATCGATTCAATAATTGTTGCGTTGATATATTTTATATTATCGTTGTTTCAATAATTGTCATTACACAAGATTTTCCATTATCTGAGCAATAATTCATATTATCCGAATAATATTATTAGATAACATTATTGAAAATGTCTAGAAAGTTCGCTCTAAGGAGAGGTTTGGTCATCTAATCATGGGCGCCAAGAAAGAGAGATCCTTATCGAAAGCCCTCTATCCGGGAACCTACTCGTTGTCAATAATGTGATTCTCGTAATATTATTTATGAATAATTAATTATTGATTTATATGATGAGGAAAATATTGATTTTATGAGGATATAGATGGAGAAAATTTTTAATGTGACAATTGTTGAAAATTAATATTTTATCTTTTTTCGATAAAATAATTCATTTAAATATATTATTTTAATAATATATTAACGATGATATTTTTACAATGAATGTGGGATATATGAGTATATGAGGATGAAGAGTATTTTTGTGGCATTAAATGTTTAACACATGTTTTTGTGTGTGGACACAATTATCGATCAAATTTGATTATAAATGTAAAATCGCCTCTGCTTGTGGATTTTGGCCAATTTCTCGCTTGGAATTTGGAAAACTTTCTTCGCAAAGTTGTAGAGAATTGAATTTCCTATAAAATTCATGAGATTCGAATTTTCTGATAAAAGGCTATTTATTATGAATTATGAAGTTCAAAGTTCAAATAATTAATTTTTGGGAGTTTTAGTTAATTATTTTGAGAAAACGTTTTTTTGCAACTAAGTTGGCCTCATATGTGATTCAAATGGGCTGAGATCAGTTGTTCTAAGGTGGGCTAAGGAAAATGTGAAAAATATATTAATATTATATTCAATTTTCTACTTTGGTGTTCTAAGCATTTTCCTATAAATAGGTGCTTAGGTTAGAATTGAAAATCACACCGTAAACCCAAGTTTTCTCTATTTTCTCTCGATATATCGAGTGTATTCTTGTGAGTATACTTTGAGTGTTGTTATACTATATGCAAGTTCCCTTCAAGACTATATCCAGCTTTTTCAAATGTAAGTACCATTTTTTGTGAGGTAAGTGGATGTTATTTTTTTAAAATGATATTATTTTTTCAATATCATTATGTCAAATATTGATTGGAATTTTTATCAAATTTAGAACTTTTTCATGCTCGGGGTTACTTATTCATGAGTTACTATTCATGAGTTACTATTCACGAAGTTACTATTCACGAGTTACTACTAAGTACTATTCATGATGATGTTTTTTATCTTTTTAGTTACTATTCAAATTACTATTCACGATACTACATTATTCATGAATATACGACTATTCACGTAAAAATAAAATTTTTCCTTTTCGTCCAAAATATCTATTGTGGATACTAGCTTTGATCAGATCCATGTTTTGATCATTCTTGAATTTTACACCACTATGATTATTTATGAGGTATTTTTGGACATGAAATAAATTAAATACTTAATCCTTAATACTTGTTCTTTTGTTTCACCGGATTCGCTTTTTTTAAAATATTTTTCATCATCCTCACCCTAAATGATGATATTATTGAATATCTTTGGCTTAGAAAGTAAAAGATGAATGATTTTGATGAATATCTTTGGGTCAGAAAGTGCAAAGATGAACAGTGTTTAGATTTAACATGACCGATCGATGAATATCTTCGTCAGAAAAGCAAAGATGAATATTTGATTCAAGATGAATATTGATTGATGTTACAGGATAAAATAATGATGATGGACTTTAAATTCATAGATATTAGTAGATTTCATCTCTACGTAACTCTTCTATGAATTATATTTTCCACCGCTAATATTGATCTAAAACTTGTTGTTTAATGTATTCTCTCGATTTTTTCCCCGTTGAAGACTAACGATAATTTGTTGTATATTATCTTAGTCATAATATTCTTTATCGGGCTAGTTGAGCTCACCCTTTCCTTTTTGTTCCATTTTTCTTCTCGTGAGGCGCAGAATGTAGCTTAGTATTAGCCTGGGTAATGGAATGAAGGTTCTAGAGAGAGTTGTTTAGTAGTCCTCACCATTTTGTAAAATAATGTATCAATAATTGTGATGAGGATTTATTTGGGTATAGATATTGTCTGTAAGATAATATTTGTATTTAAACTCACGCTATATATGTTGTAATAATAAAGTTGTAGTTGTTTCGCATCACGTATCGACAACTCGTAATGGGTGATGTATACCTATTTTGGGGGCGCCACAGCTTGGTATCGTAGCTTAGGATACGATCTCCGTGAGATCTGGAATAGTAACTCAGAGGAGGAGAGACGAGTAAATCCTTCGCTAAAGGTGTCCTACCTAAGCTTATTTGTTAGTTGGTCAAGATATAGGGATATTATGTGATATATTGATTTCCTTAATTAACCCTTGTTTTACGACAAAGATTTGAGAATGTCGATCGAGAATATTAATAAGTGGAAATGAGACCGTGGAGACGCCCAGACTCACCAACGAGGAGAACGTAACAGTCGGGCAATGTTCCTCCCGTGAACAACACCACCGAAAGCGATGATGAACGAGGGATGTTTAGAAGCTTTTTGCAGCTCATGCAAAATCGCATTTGAGGAGACTCGTGTTCAAAATATGTGATGAAATGATAGCAATTAGACTGTTGTCACACCAAGCAAAGCTTCAAAGAGTCGGGACCACCGTAATTTAAGGGAAAGCCGATCCGATTAAGTGAAACATGGGTCAAGCAAATTACCAAGATATTCGATGTCTCTGGGATGCACGGAGGAACAGAAGGTTCCATTCGCCACCTTTATGTTCCAGGGCGAGGCGATTCATCGGTGGGAGTCTGTGAAACTGACTCCATCCTCGCCAGACTCAAAGATGTCTTGGGAAACGTTTCAAAACTTTTCAACGAAAAATACTTTCCGAAAGTGTTCGGCTATACGAAGGAAGTGGAGTTTATTAGATCGAGCAGTAATAATACGACGGTGTCCCAAAGACGAGGCGTAAGTTCGCAGAGTTATCCGTGTTCAGCACCTCATTTGGTGGAGAATGAGGAACGATGACGCGGATGTTTTTAGAGGTTCAAACCCCAAGATACGCCAAGATCTCATTTCTCATAAATTTTCTCTCTATTCAGATGTTGTAAATGTGGCTCAATTATTAGAGCGAGATAACGAAGTACGGCCAACCGAGGGACCACAACCAGATCATACCGGAGAAAGCAACAACAAAACAACGATAACCAAGCCGAGAGAAAGAAAAAGACGGACAAAATGGTAACCACTCCGTGGTAATCATGGCCATGAAAAATAAGAAGCGAAATGAGGAGATTTTAAAAGAGGAGATTTAACAACGACTATGTGAAGACGACAAAGGCCGCAAGAAGAATCGGTTCTAAGGGAGGAGAACGACCACCCGGCCATATGCTATAAATGCGGAAAGAAGGATATATCACCAAACCGCCCACAACAGCTCAAGGTATGCTATAATTGTGGAAAGGAAGGACATATCGCCGAGATTGAGACGCAAAGCAAAACCTAGTTCAATGGGGACGGTGACTCAAAAGATCGTCCCGTAAAAGTCAAAGTCAATCTGCCTCGGAAGAGCGCTTGTCAGGATCGGGTCAAAATGCGAGGAACCCAAACGAGGTGATCACGGTAAGTTATTTATAAATTCTTGAGAAGTTTATACCTTACTTGATACCGGTATACCCATTCATTTATCTCTCCCCGCTTGTGCTCAACGCTTAAACTCGACCGAGAAATTAGACTTTGACCTATCTCGTGGAAACTCCGTTAGAGAAACTTTCATCACATCCATCGCTTATAAATCTTGTTTGATTCAAGTTGGCACCATCACCTTACCCGTTGATTTTATCTCTTTAAAGATACTTGCTTTTGATGTGATTTTAGGATTGATTGGTTAACTACTCATCATGCCAAAATTGATTGTTTTCGTAAGGTTGTTAGTTTTCATATTCCTAACCAACCCGTTGCATTTAATTCAAGCAACTAAACCATTAAAATCAATCATCGCCATATCTAATCATAAAGCTATTCGCTTATTGAAAAACGGATGTCAAGCTTTCTTAGCCCATGTTATGGATTTGAATAAAGACACGCCGATTTGAATAATATTCTCGTTGTTATCGACTTTCCGACGATTTCAAGAACTTCCCGCCACCCCGTAACGTGAAGTTGAATTTTTATCGATCTTGAACCCGTACAAAGCCCATTTCTAAAACCCCATATCGAATGGCTCCTATTGAACTTCAGAGTTAAAGGTCCAACTACAAGAGTTGTTGGACATCGGCTTCATCTGGCCCCAAGACATCTCCTCGGGGTGCTCCTATTTTATTCAGTAAAGAAGAAAGACGGAGTATGCGATTTTCAGACGACTATCGAGAATCGAACCATGTCACCATCAAGAATAGTATCCCTCACCTCAGATTGATGACTTGTTTGACCAAACAGTAAGGAGCACAATTTTTTTCAAAGATCGATCTTCGCTCTCGATATCATCACCAAGATTAGAATCGAGGATATTCCAAAGACCGCCTTTCGTAACTCCCAGACGGGCATTATGAATTTTAGTCATGTCTTTTGATCGACTAATGCTCCCGCGGCTTTCATGGATACGATGAACCGAGTATTCAAGGAATATTTGATCAATTCGTTGTTGTTTTTATTGATGACATCCTCATATATTCCAAAAGTCAGAAGATCATGAGCACCATTGAAGTCGGTACTCCAAAGGCTTTCGGAAAACAAACTATATGCCAAATTGAAGAAATGCGAAGTTCGCTCGAGGAAGTAGCATTCCTCGGGCACGTGGTGTCAAAACATGGAGTATCCGCTGATCCCGGCCAAGATCAAGCAATACAAAGTTGGGAGCAACCAAGTCATGGATCAAGCACGTAGCTTTTTTGGGCTTAACCGGGTTATTATCTGAGATTCGTGGAAGGGTTTTTTCTAATCGCTACTCCATTAACCCAATTTAACTCTGGAAGGATACAAAATTCATTTGGAGCTAAGAACGCGAGAAGAGTTTCCAAGAGCTTAAGAGAGACTCATTTAAGACTGTTTCTAACAATACCATCCGCACGGATGGATTTGTTATCTACGCCGATGCTTCGTGCAAAGGGTTAGGATGTGTTCTCATGCAACGGGAAAGTCATAGCCTATGCCTCGCGACAACTCAAAGAGTATGAGAGGAATTATCCTACTCATGATCTAGAGAGGCAAAGTAATAAGCTGCAACGCTTAAAGATCCGGAGGCACTATCTATATGGGGAGAAAGTGGAGATATATTCGCACCATAAAAGCCTCAAATATTTCTTCACTCAAAAAGAACTCAACACGCGGCAACGACGCTGGCTCGAGTTATTGAAAGATTACGACCACACTATTCAATACCATCCTCGAAAAGTTTAACGGTAAGCCGACGCTGCTGAGTAGAAGATCATATGCAGGAACGAAAAGCGATGATGTCAAGTGATATACGACAGAGCCAACTTTAATAGAAAAAGTTAAGGTCGCTCAAGCCACCGAATCTTGAAATGATGCGTATGAAGAAGAAAGTACAAGAAGGTGTTATTCCTAAGCGAGAATCGATGAAGAAGGAATACTTGAGTCCACCTGCACTCGTGTTCCTAACGACTGATTTGAAGTACAAGATTATGATGGAGGCACACAATACACCATTTGCAATCCATCCTCGAAGTACTAAAATGTATCGTGATCTTCGACATACATTTTGGTGGAACAATATGAAGAGAGAGATTGCAAAGTTTATCTCGATGTGTTTAACTTGTCAACGTAAAGGCGCGAGCATCTAGTACCTAAGGGTCCATTGCAGAACCACTGAGATTCAAATGGAAGTGGGAACACATTACCATGGATTTTGTTACGGGTCTTCCTATGGTTTCTCAAGGCATCAATGCTATTTGGGTTATTGTTGATAGATTAACCAAGTCCGCTTCATTTTTTGCCGACACGGAGACTTATTCCTCGAACGCCTTGCTCAGTATGTACGTAGATGAGATTGTGAGATTGCATGGCATGCCAAGATCCATAGTTTTGGATCGTGACCCAAGATTCACTTCAAGATTTTGGGTTAGTCAAAAAAAAAGCTACGGGCACGGATTTACGATTCAGTTCGCAAGATACCATCCTCAAAACGGATTTGGACAATCGAGAGGACTATTCAAACTCTTCAAGATCTATTAAGACTCGTGGTCCTAGACTTCAAAGGAGTGGGATAAGTATTTACCATGGTGGAATTCTCCCACAACAACAAAGCTTATCGTGCAAGCATAGGTGTGGCCCCATTCAAGCATTATATGGACGAAAGTGTCGCTTCCAAAGATGTTGGGACGAGGTGGGTGAAGAAACATTGTTGGGACCCGAAGTGGTACGTATGACTACTTTTAAAAGATCCAAATGATTCGATAACGATACAAATGGCACAAGATCGATAAAAAAGAGTTATGCGGATCTTCATCGAAAGGACGTAGAATTTAGTATCGGGGATCATGTATCGTTGTGGTCGCCCATGGAAGGGAGTTACAAGATTTGGGAAGAGAGGAAAGCTCAATCCACGATTTATCGGGTCCATTTCAAATTCTTCGACCGAGTAGGTAATGTAGCCTATGTACTCGCTGCTATTCTCCGAGTATGTCTCGTGTTCATAATGTGTTTCACATATCCGCATTTCAGAATATGTGAAAGACCCAACCACGTTATCGAAGTTAGAACCGACGAGATAGCCCAAGACTTAACGTATGAGGAGGTACCGCCAAGATCTTGGATAGAAGGAGCATGCCCTACGCACAAAGGTCATACCACAAGTTAAAGTTTTGTGGAGGAATCATGCTATAGAGGAAATGACCGGGAATTAGAAACGGAAATGAAAGCGAGGTATCCTCATCTTTTCAAACACTGTGTACGCACGCCAATTTCGAGGACTAAATTTCATAAGAAGGGAGGTCAGAAGACCCCAAATAATTAATAAATGAAATTTATTTTCCTCTATTTATTATTTTTAATTAGTAAGGGTTGATTTGATTAATGTGGTTAGTTATGGGTAAAATGCTAAATATTTTAAATAAGCAAGTGGTTATAAAATATTTATTTTGTTTGGGAATATTCGTTTGGTCGTGGAATATTCTTACCGTTTGGGAATATTCGTACGATTTACGCCAGCAATTTTTGTGTGGGCCCCATAACGGAAAGCGATGGACGAAGAAAACGACAAATATAAGTTGTTTAAAATAATAACACAGTTGTTAGTTGTTACCATTAACACCGTTGAATACCCTATGGTTAAAACACAAGAATACGCCAATGCACCAGATCGCACTCAATTAGACATTCAGATTGCACCAATTATCAAGGCACTACTCAATAATGGTTAAGAATTATCGCTCAAGATTTTATTTTATCGATTCAATAATTGTTGCGTTGATATTTTATATTATCGTTGTTTCAATAATTGTCATTACACAAGATTTTCCATTATCTGAGCAATAATTCATATTATCCGAATAATATTATTAGATAACATTATTGGCAATGTCTAGAAAGTTCTCGCTTCAAGGAGAGGTTTGGTCATCTAATCAAGGCTACCAAGAAGGAGAGATCCTTATCGAAAGCCCCTCTATCCTGGGAACCTACTCGGTTGTCAATAATGTGATTTCGTAATATTATTTATGAATAATTAATTATTGATTTATATGATGAGGAAAATATTGATTTTATGAGGATATAGATGGAGAAAATTTTTAATGTGACAATTGTTGAAAATTAATATTTTATCTTTTTCTCGATAAAATAATTCATTTAAATATATTATTTTAATAATATATTAACGATGATATTTTTACAATGAAATGGGATATATGAGTATATGAGGAGGAAGAGTATTTTTGTGGCATTAAATGTTTAACACATGTTTTGTGTGTTGGTGGACACAATTATCGATCAAATTTGATTATAGCTTGTAAAATCGTCCGTCAGGATTTTGGCCAATTTCGTTTGGAATTTGAAAAACTTTCTTCTCGCAAAGTTGTAGAGAATTGAATTTCCTATAAAAAATTGTGAGATTTGAATTTTCTGATAAAAGGGCTATTTATTATGAATTATTGAAGTTCAAGTTCAAATAATTAATTTTTGGGAGTTTTAGTTAATTATTTTGAGAAAAACGTTTTTTTGCAACTAAGTTGGCCTCACATGTGATTCAAATGGGCTGAGATCAGTTGTTCTAAGGTGGGCTAAGGAAAATGTGAAAAAATATATTAATATTATATTAAATTTTCTACTTTGGTGTTCTAAGCATTTTCCTATAAATAGGTGCTTAGGTTAGAATTGAAAATCACACCGTAAATCAAGTTTTCTCTATTTCTCTCGATATATCGAGCGTTATTCTTGTGAGTATATTTTGAGTGTTGTTATATACTTGCAAGTTCCCTTCAAATACTATATCCAGCTTTTTCAATGTAAGTACCGCTTTTTCGAGGTAAGGATGTTATTTTTTTTTCAAATGATATTATTTATTTCAATATCATTATGTCAAATATTGATTGGAACTTTTTATCAAATTTGGAACTTTTTTTGTTACTATTCATGAAGTTACTATTCATGAGATACTATTCATGAGTTACTATTCACGAAGTTACTATTCACGAAAGTTATTATTCAGTTACTATTCACGATAAGCGTGATGATGTTTTTTGTGGAATTTCTATCTTTGTGTCTGAGTTACTATTCACGATACTAAGACTATTCACGATATACGAACTAATGAATATTGACGATACTATTTATTCGTAAAAATAAAATTTTTCCTTTTCGTCCAAAATATCTATCATGGATACTAGCTTTGATCAGATCCATGTTTTGATCATTCTTGAATTTTACACCACTATGATTATTTATGAGGTATTTTTGACATGGATAAATAAAAGTAAATAACTTAATCCTTAATACTTGTTCTTTTGTTTCAATCGATTCGCTTTTTTTAAAATATTTTTCATCATCCTCTACCCTAAATGATGATATTATCGAATATCTTTGGCTCAGAAGTAAAAAGATGAATGATTTTTGATGAATATCTTTGGGTCAGAGTGCAAAGATGAACAGTGTTTAGATGAACACGACCGATCGATGAATATCTTTCGCCCAGAAGTGCAAAGATGAATATTTGATTCAAGATGAATATCGATTGATGTTACAGGATAAAATAATGATGACTGATGGAACTTTAAATTCATAGATATTAGTAGATTTCATCCTCTACGTAACTCTTCTATGAATTAATATTTTCCACGCTAATATTGCTCTAAAACTTGTTGTTTAATGTATTCTCTTAGATTTTTTTCCCGTGAAGACTAACGATAATTTGTTGTATATTATCTTAGTCATAATATTCTTTACCGGGCTAGTTGAGCTCACCCTTTTCCTTTTTGTTCCATTTTTCTTCTCTGAGGCGAGAATGTAACGAGTACCAATAGTAATGAAAGTTCTAAAGAGAGTTGTTTAGTAGTCCTCAATGAAGGTTCTAAATGAGAGAGTTTAGTTTAGATAGTCCTCACCATTTTGTAAAATAATGTATCAATAAATGTGATGAGGATTTATTTGGGTATAGATATTTGTCTAAGTAAAGATAATATTTGTATTCAAAACTCACGCTTAATAACTATTAGATTTTTCCTTGTGAAGACTAACGATAATTTGTCAGTATATTATCTTAGTCATAATATTCTTTATTGGGCTAGTTGAGAGCTCACCCTTTTCCTTGTTGTTCCATTTTTCTTCTCGGGAGGCTAGAATATAATGAGTATGGCACTTAGTATGGGTATGGAATGAAGGTTCTAGAGAGAATTGTTTAGTAGTCCTCACCATTTTGTAAAATAATGTATCAATAATTATGATGGGGATTTATTTGAGTATAGAATATTGTCTCAGATGGCAATATCTCGTATTTAAATTCACAGCTTTATATGTTGTAATAATAAAAGTTGTAGTTGTTTTGCATCATGTATTGACAACTCGTAATGGGTGATGTATACCTATTTTTGGGGCGCCACAATTGGTATCGAGCTTAGGATATGATCTCCAATGAGATCGGGGAATAGAACTAGAGGGGGGAGAGCAAGTAAATCCTTCGCTAAAGGTGTCCTACCTAAGCTTATTTGTTAGTTGGTCAAGATATAGGATATTATGTGATATATTGATTTCTTAATTAACCTTTGTTTTATGACAAGATTTGAGAATGTCGATCGAGAATATTAACAATGGAAATGAGACCGTGGAGACGCCTCAGACTCACCAACGAGGAGAACGTGCAACAGTTGGCAATGTTCCTCCCGTGAACAACACCATCGAAAGCAGATGATGAACGAGGGATGTTTAGAAGCTTTTGCAGCTCATGCAAAATCGCACGAGGAGACTCGTGTTCAAAATACAGGAGGAAATGATAGCAATTCACGGGTTGTCACACCAAGCAGCTTCAAAGAGTCGGGACCACCAGAATTTAAGGGAAAGCCGATCCGATCATGCGAAAACATGGGTCAAGCAAATTACCAAGATATTCGATGTCTTGGGATGCACGGAGGAACAGAAGGTTCCATTCGCCACCTTTATGTTCCGTGGCGAGGCGATCATCGGTGGGAGTCGTGAAGCGCACTCCATCCAAACACCGACTCAAAGATGTCTCTCGGGGAGACGTTTCAGAAACTATTTAATGACAAATACTTTCCGAAAAGTGTTCGTATATGAAGGAAGTGGAGTTCATCGATTAGAACAAAACAACACGACGGTGTCTCAAAGACGAGGCAAAGTTTGCAGAGTTATCCGTGTCAGACCTCATTTGGTGGAGAATGAGGAACGATGACGCGGATGTTTCTTAGAGGTTTGAAACCCGAGATACGCCAAGATCTCATTTCTCATAAATTTTTCTCTATTCAGATGTTGTAAAACAGGCTCAATTATTAGAGCGAGATAACGAAAGTACGGCCAACCGAGGGACCACAACCGTGGATCATAATCGAGATAAGTACCAACAAAACAACGATAACCAAATGGAGAAAGAAAAGACGGACAAAATGGTAACCACTCGGTGGTAATCATGGCCATGAAAATAGAAGAAGCGAGTCGGGGAGGAGATTTTAAAAAGAGGAGATTTAACAACGACTATGTGAAGAAGACATAAAGGCTTAAGAAAGAATCGGTTCTAAGGAGGAGAACGACCACCCATCATATGCTATAAATGCGGAAAGAGAGGACATATCACCCAAACCGCCCACAACAACATTCAAGGTATGCTATAATTGTGGAAAGGAAGGACATATCGCCGAGATCAGATACAGAATAAACCTAGTTCATGGGGACGGTGACTCAAAAGATCATCCCCGTAAAAGTCAAAGTCAATCTTCCGGAAGAGCGCTTTGTTGTGATCGGTCAAAATGCGAGGAACCCAAACGAGGTGATCACGGTAAGCTATTTATAAATTCTTGAGAAGTTTATACCTTACTTGATACCGGGTGCTACCCATTCATTTATCTCTCCGCTTGTGCTCAACGCTTAAACTTGACTCAGGAGAAATTAGACTTTGACCTATCTGTGGAAACTCGTTAGAGAAACTTTCATCACATCCATCGCTTATAAATCTTGTTTGATTCAAGTTGGCACCATCACCTTACTTGTTGACCTTATCTCTTTAAAGATACTTGCTTTTGATGTGATTTTAGGGATTGATTGGTTAACTACTCATCATGCCAAAATTGATTGTTTTCGTAAGGTTGTTAGTTTTCATATTCCTAACCAACTTGTCAGATTTAATTCAAGCAACTAAACCATTAAAATCAATCACCATCATATCTAATCATAAAGCTATTCGCTTATTGAAAAATGGATGTCAAGCTTTCTTAGCCCATGTTATGGATTTGAATAAAGACACGCCAAATTTGAATAATATTCCTGTTGTTATTGACTTTCCCGACGATTTCAAGAACTTCCTGCCTCACCCCGTAACGTGAAGTTGAATTCTTTATTGATCTTGAACCCGGTACAAAGCCCATTTCTAAAACCCCATATCGAATGGCTCCTATTGAACTTGAGGAGTTAAAGGTCCAACTACGTGGAATTGTTGGACATCGGTTTCATTCGGCCCCAAGACATCTCCTCGGGGTGCTCCTATTTTATTCGTAAAAAGAAAAGACGGAGTATGCGACTTTGTATTGACTATCGAGAATTGAACCATGTCACCATCAAGAATAGGTATCCTCTACCTCGTATTGATGACTTGTTTGACCAATTGCAAGGGGCACAATTTTTTTCAAAGATCGATCTTCGATTCGGATATCATCACCAAGATTAAACCGAGGATATTCCAAAGACCCGCCTTTAGAACTCCGATGAGACGGCATTATGAATTCTTAGTCATGTCTTTCGGATTGACTAATTCTCCCGCGGCTTTCATGGATATGATGAATCGAGTATTCAAGGAATATTTGGATCAATTCGTTGTTGTCTTTATTGATGACATCCTCATATATTCCAAAAGCCGTGAAGATCATGAGCACCATTTGAAGTCGGTACTCCAAAGGCTTCGTGAAAACCAACTATATGCCAAATTGAAGAAATGCGAGTTCGCTCGAGGAAGTAACATTCCTTGGGCACGTGGTGTCGAAACATGGAGTATCTGTTGATCCCGCCAAGATTGAAGCAATACAAAGTTGGGGAGCAACCAAGTCATGGATCAAGACGTAGCTTTTTGGGCTTATTTGGTTATTATCGGAGATTCGTGGAAGGGTTTTTCGAATCGCTACTCCATTAACCCCGCCTAACTCGGAAGGATACAAAATTCGCTTTGGAGCGAAGAATGCGAGAAGAGTTTCCAAGAGCTCAAGAGGAGACTCATTTTAAGACTGTTTCTAACAATACCATCCGGTGCGGATGGATTTGTTATCTACAACGATGCTTCGTGCAAAGGGTTAGGATGTGTTCTCATGCAACGTGGGAAAGTCATAGCTTTGTGCCTCGCGACAACTTAAAGAGTATGAGAGGAATTATCCTACTCATGATCTAGAGTCAAGCAGCAATCGTTTTCGCTTAAAGATATGGAGGCACTATCTATATGGGGAGAAAGTGGAGATATATTCGCACCATAAAAGCCTCAAATATTTCTTCACGCTAAAAGGAACTCAACACGCAAGAACGACGTTGGCTTCGAGTTGTTGAAAGATTACGACCACACTATTCAATACCATCCCGAAAAGCGAACGTGGTAGCCGACGCGTTGAGTAGAAGATCATATACGTGAACGAGTGCGATGATGTCAAGTATCGCGACAGAGCCAACTTTAATAGAAAAAGTTAAGATCGCTCAAGCCACCTACCCAAGTCGATGATGCGTATGAAGAAGAAAGTACAAGAAGGTGCTATTCCGTAATCGAGAATTGATGAAGAAGGAATACTTGAGTCCACTGCAGACTTTATGTCCCTAACGACTCACGATTTGAAGTACAAGATTATGATGGAGGCACACAATACACCTTTTGCAATCCATCTGGAAGTACCAAAATGTATCGTGATCTTCACATACATTTTTTGGTGGAACAATATGAAGAGAGAGATTGCAAAGTTTATCTCGATGTGTTTAACTTGTCAACGTGTAAAGGCGAGCATTCTTTTACCTAAGGGTCCGTCAGAACCACTTGAGATTCGAAATGGAAGTGGGAACACATTACCATGGATTTCGTTACACTGGTCTTCCTACGGCTTCTCAAGGCATCAATGCTATTTGGGTTATTGTTGATAGATTAACCAAGTTCCGCTTTCATTTTTTGCCGACACGGAGACTTATTCCCTTGAACGTCTTTGCTAGTATGTACGTGAATGAGATTGTGAGGTTGCATGGCATGCCCTGTATCCATAGTTTGGATCGTGACCCAAGATTCACTTCAAGATTTTGGGTTAGCTTGCAAAAAGCTATGGGCACGGATTTACGATTCAGTTCGGCATACCATCCTCAAACAGACGGAAAATCAGAGAGGACTATTCAAACTCTTGAAGATCTATTAAGACTCCGTGTCCTAGACTTCAAGGGCGGTTGGGATAAGTATTTACCATTGGTGGAATTCTCCACAACAAATAGTTATTAAGCAAGCAAGTATAGGTGTGGCTCCATTCGAAGCATTATATGGACGAAAATGTCGCTCTCCAGTATGTTGGGACGAGGTGGGTGAAGCAACATTGTTGGGACCCGAGTTGGTACTTATGACTACGGAAAAGATCCAAATGATTCGACAACGATACAAACCAGCACAAGATCGACAAAAGAGTTATGCGGATCTTCATCGAAAGGACGTGGAATTTAGTATGGGGATCATGTATTGTCATGAAGTAGCTCCATGGAAGGGAGTTACAAGATTTGGGAAGAGAGAAAAGCTCAATCCACGATTTATTGGTCCATTTCAAATTCTCGACCGAAAGTAGAAAATGTAGCCTATAGACTCGCGTTACTCTCGAGTATGTCTCGTGTTCATAATGTGTTTCACATATCCGTACTTCAGTAAATATGTGAAAGACCCGAATCACGTTATAGAGTTAACCCAGGACGAGATAGTCAAGACTTAACGTATGAGGAGGTACTGCCAAGATCTTGGATAGGAAGGAGCATGTCCCACGCCAAGAAAGGTCATACCACAAGTTAAAGTTTTGTGGAGGAATCATGCTATAGAGGAAATGACACGGGAATTGAAACGAAATGAAAGCGAGGTATCCTCACCTTTTCGAAACACACAGTATCGTCACGCCAATTTCGAGGACTTAAATTTCATAAGGAGGGAGGTTGTAAGACCCCAAATTATTAATAAATGAAATTTATTTTCCTCTATTTATTATTTTAAAATAGTAAGGGTTGATTTGATTAATGTGGATAGTTATGGGTAAAATACTTAAATATTTTGAATAAGCAAGTGGTTATAAAATATTCATTATTGTAAGGGAATATTCGTTTGGTCGTGGAATATTCGTATTGCTTCGGGAATATTATTTACATTTGCCAAGTAGCGATCTTTTTTGTGGGCCCCATAACGGAAAGTGATTGGATGAAGAAAATGACAAATATAAGTTGTTTAAAAATAACTGGCGTAGTTATTACAGATTATCTTGTTAAAATACTCGATGGTTAAAACACAAAGTAGCACACGGTATTTATACGACCCAACTTTTATAAATAAAGATGAATTTTCTATAAATATTATTTTTGAATATTATGGAATAAATTTGATATAATGTTATAGTTGTGGGTAATATTTATAAATTTTGCAAAAGTAAGCAAGTTGTTATAAAATATTCGTTTGGTGGGGAATATTCTTTTTGTTGGGGAATATTCAGACGATTTACTCAATCATTAGTGGACCCCATTAGCGGAAGTATTGTCGTAGTTAGAAAACCACAAAATTATCTTTCTATAAAAATAACGGCGGAGAGGTGTTACCGTTAAAACCGTTGAAGCTACCCGGTAGTAAAAAAATACGATGTCTGGCGTAGTCAGTATAGTAATTACACGATATTGATTATTGATGCTTACGTGAGAAGTCACTCATTTATGCTCAATTATTACTACAAGAATTATCTTGATCATATCTCTTATATTATTGATTCAATTATTGTCACAAAGATCATCTCGTATAATATGTTATAGTATTAAATCAATAATTGAGACGACAAGTTATAAATGATTAATAATTGTTGAAAGATTAAATATGTGTTGATTAAAAATAAAATGATTTGTGGTAATATTTATTCAATCCTTGATGTATATAAAGAGTCTCATTATGAGACGTTTGTGGTAAGTTTGATTATTTTATGAGGGGGCATATGTCATCATCTAAGAAGTCTCTTCATCGATAGTAATTACCTTTGTGAATAGTAATTACCCGCCAATCGATAGTAATTACCTTTTAGACGCCAAACCACTTGCCGTTTCATATTAAAGTGCCGAACCACTTTGTCGTTTCACATTCTAAAGCGTCGAACCACTTGTCGTTTCACATTACAAGCGCCGAACCACTTGTCGTTTCACATTCAAAAGGCCAAACCACTTTTCTTTTCACATCACCGGTCGTCCAAGCCACTTGCCTTTTTCACATGGCAAGTCTTAAGCTAGAAATCTTCTATAAATAGAGGCCTAGTGCTTCATTATTTTTCACGAATTCATTCAAGCTATAGAGAGAGAAAGTATAGAGAGAATAAGAGAGAAAGAAGAAGAGTATTTTGTTACTACACTACTGCAAAGATTCAATCTCCTACCAAAAGTAAGGGTGTTATTCTTTCTTATTCATGAAGAGAACTGTTGTTATTCCATTGCTTATTATTACATTGAATAACTTTGTATACGTGGTTTATCCTATACTTGGTGCCATTCTTCTATTATTACATTGGAACATCCATGCTCGTGTGTTTTATCTAGGATCCGGGTTCCGTCTTTTTTATTATTATTCGTTGGAACATCCTCATGCTGTGTGTTTTTACATCGAACCCGATTCCGTCTTTATTATTATTCATGTTGGAACATCCTCGTGTGTGTGTTTTACGTCGGACTGGTTTCATTCTTTATTATTCATTGGATTATCCTCGTCTCATGCGTTTCTTACGGGACCAGTTCCGTTATTTATTATTACATTGGAATAACTCTTGTCTCAGGCTTGTCTATCGCATGCATGGTGATTTCTTTTGTTTTTCCATTCTTTGTTATACTCGGTTGGTTAAAACTTTGACTTTATACTCCATGAAATTAGTGGAATATCCTTGATATTTCAAGCGCTTCATCCAAAGATCCTTTCATGAAAATATTCTTCTAAGTATTCTTGAATTTTACTCTACAAAGTAAAGATCATGTTGACAGATTTGGATGTTATTGGTTCCTAGATAAATTAATTCTTGAACTTGTTTTATTGAATTCTTATATCATTGTCATCATCTTCATGTTTATATTATGTTGAAAGTCATCTGTGGCCTCGTAGTGCATAGATGGACTTGGTATGATTATACCGAGAGACTATTCGATGTAATCACTTAATCGTAATGTTACAAATGATGTGGTAAAATCCTCAAAGGGTCTGTGAGTGCATTGATGGACGATTGTTGGCATGATCATGACCATTAATGAATACACAAATATTCTTGGCCCGTAGTGCATGAATAATTGTGGTCGTGATACTAAAGAATATCCTTAGCCAGTAAAAGCAGGGGGTGATTTGATGATGTGGAATATTTATTAAAGTCGAGTCTCATTTATAACAATAATGAAAAACCTTTTAAATCATAAAAGATAGTAGATTTTATTTTCTACTTGACTCTTTTAATGGATTCTTTGGTTCATTTGTAGTTAAACTTGATGTTCATTATATTTTATCGGTTTAACATTGTTGTAGGCTAATGATAATTTATTACGCATTATCTTAGTCATAATATTTCTCATCGAGCTAGTTGAGCTCACCCTTTCTTTCTTTATTCTCTTCGTAAAATGAGAATATAGTGGGACGAGTCGGGAAAAGCGGAGTAATGGTCGAGAGGATAGCATTAGTAGTCCTCACTATTACGTGAAATAGTGTGATAATAATTGTAATGAGGACTCCTTTTGAGTTTGTATGATCTCTAGTAGACAATATTTGTATTCAAACTCACGCTTTATGTCGATTGTATTATACTACGCTTATATTAGTAAGTTGTATTTAAATTGCATTACGATGTCGACTACCCAAGATGGGTGATGTATACCTAATTTTGGGGCGTCACAAGATGTGCACCAATTATTGATTCTTACGTAAAAAGGCATTACTCAATAATGGTTCTGATAATTCATCGCTCAAAGATTTTATTGATTTAATAATTGTTGCGTTGATATTTTATATTCATTGTTGTTTCAATAATTGTCATTACACGTATTTTTTCATTATCGAAGCAATAATTCATATTATCTGAATAATATTATTAGATAACATTATTGGCAATGTCTAGAAAGTTACGTCTAAGGAGAGGTTTGGTCACCTAATTGCGGCGCCAAGTGGAGAAATTCTTATCGAAAGCCACCTCTTTCCTGGTGAATCGCTCGGTTGTCAATATTGTGATTCTATAATATTATTTGTGAATAATTAATTATTGATTCATATAATGAGGAAAATATTGATTTTATGTGGATATAGATGGAGAAAATTTTTAATGTGACAATTGTTGAAAATTGAAATTTTATCTTTTTCTGATAAAATAATTCATTTAAATATATTATTATATTTTAATAATATAATAATGGTGATATTTTTACAACGAATGTGGGATATATGAGTATACGAGGAGGAAGAGTATTTTTGTTGCAATAAATGTTTAAAACATGTTAAACATGTCGGTGGACCCCATTTATTGACTGAAATTTGATTATAGCTTGTAAAATCGCCCGTTTGTGGATTTCGGTCAATTTCTATTTGGAATTTGGAAAAACTTCCTTCTGCAAAATTATAGATAATGGAATTTCCTATGAAAAATTGCTAGTTTCGAATTTTTCTGATAAAAGAGCTATTTATTATGAATTATTTAAGTTCCAAAGCTCCGAAATAATTGATTTTTAGAAGTTTTAATTGTTTTAATTAACAAAAACGTTTTTGTGTTTGGTTAGCCTCATTAAACACATGCAAGTTGCTGAATTCAGATGGTTCTAGGTGCGTAGACAAATTTGTATATATATATTATTATTATATTAAATTTTCTACTTTGGTGTTTTAAGCATTTTCCTATAAATAGGGTGCTTGGGTTAATTTAAAATCACACCAGAAGCTGAAGTTTTCTCTCTATATTATCGGCGTATTCTTGTGAGTATTTTGAGTATACTTTGAGTATTACTATACGGTGCAAGTTCAAGTCATAGCTGATATTGATTGTTTCAATTTAAATCTTGATCTTTCGAGGTAAAGGATATTTTTTTTTTAATGATATTATTTATTCTAATATCATGATGCCGAAGTATTGATCTGAACTTTTTAATCAAATTTAAAACTTTTAGTGTCGGGGTTACTATTCACGTATACGACATAATTATTCACGATATCTGATACTTATTCACGAATCACTAAGACTATTCATCGAAAAAATGAAAATTTTTCTTTTCGTCCAAAATATCTATTCTGGATACTAGCTTTGATTGTATCCATGTTTTGATCATTCTTGAATTTTACACCACTATGATTATTTTTGAGGTATTTTTGGACATGGATAAAACAAAGTACGAATCCTTAATCCTTAATCCTTGTAATTTTGTTTCACTAGATTCTTTTCTTTAAAAATATTTTTCATCATCCTCAGTCTTAAATGATGATATTATTGAATATCTTTGGCCTGTAGTGTAAAGATGAATGATTTCTGATGAATATCTTTGGCCCGTAGTGCAAAGATGAACAGGTGTTTAGATGAACATGACCAACTGATGAATATCTTTGGCCTGTAGTGCAAAGATGAATATTTGATTCCAGATGTATATTGATTGATGTTACAGGGATAAAAGATGAGCGATGAACTTTTAAATTCATACATAGAAGATAGTAGTTTGCATTCTCTACTTAACTCTTCTAATGAATTATTATTTCATTGCGAATATTGATTTAAAACTTGTTGTCTATTGTATTCTATTAGATTTTTCCTGTTGAAGACTAACGATAATTTGTTGTATATTATCTTAGTCATAATATTCTTCTTGGGCTAGTTGAGCTCACCCTTTTCCTTGTTCCATTTTTCTTCATAGGAGGCGAGAATGTAGCGAGTACTAGTTGGGGTATGGAATGAAGGTTCTTGAGAGAGTTGTTTAGTAGTCCTCACCATTTTTGTAAAATAATGTATCAATAATTATGATGGGGATTTATTTGCATGTGAATATTGTCTAGATGGCAATATCTGTATTTAAATTCACAATTTATATGTTGTAATAATAAAGTTGTAGTTATTTCTGTACCATGTATTAACAACTCAGAATGGGTGATGTATACCTATTTTGGGGGCGTCACAGTACATCAATGGTGATAGTATGCAATGCTGAATATCAGATGAAGATATACATCAACAACAAAGATCAGCAGCACCAAGGGATAAGTTAGACTGCTAAAAACAACAAGATGTCAAACTGAACGGACATCTTAGCAGTACATCTGTTGTGATCAAGTACCAATGTTGAATGCCTAATGATCACAAGAAGCTGCTAAGTACCAAAAGATGAACTAGCTGAATGTCATCTTAGCAGCTCAACAACAACAAACAAACATTTAAGCATTCAGGGTCTGTCGGGTCTTTGTCTTAGTGACTAAATCAAAGTCAAGTTTGTTGGGCTTGCTGAGTACCGGAGGGTACAAGAGATTTTAAGTATGCTCGGCTTTGTCTACAGTTTCCAAGGCTGTTGGTCTTAAAGAGTTCTTAGTGAACTAGAGTTTCCAAGGCTGCTGGCCTTGAAGGAATCTGTGTGATTCAGAGAAATGATCAAATCTTTAGTGGAATCACTGCTTGTTGAAGCAGAAGAGTGGATTAAGAGCATTCAGTCTCTGAACCATTTAAAACTCCTTGTGTCATTTACTTTATGTCATTTACATTTAGCACTATAACTGATATATTTGCTTGCAACCAATCTAACAGTAGAACTATGTTTAATGTTATATCCTTGAAGGAGATCTTAATCTATTCTGTTGTTCATGAATTAATTCCTCTATTCACTATCTGCTAATCCCTTAACAAGATAAAAAAAATAAAGAAAAATAAAAAGGATCTATTCAACCCCCCTTCTAGATCTATTGTGTGCCCCCGGGAACTAACAATCTATACATTAGATTAATTCCCATAAGACCAACCTAACATTATTTGATCTTTCTAATCAAAGTCCTTGTACATCAATTCTTTTGAAGACTTTACAAAACTTATTTGTACAAATATACATTAAGCACGTGTAGATCTACTTTGCAATCAATACTTCTTCCCTGCAGAGTAGTCTTTTTACAATGATCCTATCTATTACATATACAGACATGATAAAAATCAACCTAACAAATTTGATCATACTATTCTAAGTCCTTGTACATAGATATCTCAATTAAGTACTGTACAAAATTTATACATACAAATATACTTTATAAGCTTCATTATTTAGCCATATACATGATTCATCATCAAATCATATATATTCATAATATAATCAGAGATTTAATCAAACTCCCCTTAATTAAACACTACTATAGATCATTAGATTCCTAACAGTATTGAATAAAAATAATTATTTTTTATTAGTAATGACATAATAATAAAATAATGATAAAAACACTTGGAGCAATGTGTCATTTTTACTATTATTGAAAAATAAAATATATATTTTGTACCCAAAAATTGATAAATGATTACTCGTGTTTAGAACATTCGAATAAATAGGTGCATTTTTTTTACATTATATTTAAAATGGATGGAACATATTCATATATAGGTGCATATAAATTCTCTTTCTAATATTTTTCTAAAATAAATAATCATTTTTTTCTTTATAAAAAATTGCATCATATAATAAGTTAACATATTAAACTCCAAGCAGTTAGATTATTTTTATTCCTAGAAAATTATCATTCACAATTTTATAAGTTTTAAGAATAGATTGTGGACAAAAGGAGGAGTAATATTTGTATACTTATTAATTCTTAATATTAACTTAACCATTCGATCTAATAACAACGTACATTACTTTATTAATACTATGTTAACTTTGAATATTAAAACATGGAATTGAGGATATATTTATAAATATCATCTTAGTTAATTATTAAGTCATATCAAATTTCTTATTAAATATGCCATGAAATATTTATTTATCTACTTCCTTATTTTTTTATTGAAAAATTGTTTCCTTTTATATTTCTTTTCTAGATTTCAAGGAAGGACTAATTAATTACTTTATCATATTATTTTTAATCATAAATATAAAAAAATTCATCCTTTAGTTGAAGTGTTGAACCCATACAAATACCTTAATTAACATGGAAGTGAAGTATATGTATAGAGGTATATGCATTTTTGGATAAATTAGTATTTATGTCATTTAAATTTATTTTTTTCTTTTAGACAATCTTTTTAAGACAAGATCTTAATGTACGTTTAGAGATGGAGTATGTTTTTAAGGACATAGGGAGTATTTTTTTTTTTATCTCAAATATAAGATCTACTTCAAAAATTTAGAATTAACCAATTTTAAATGTATTCAAATTCAAACTTTATATTATTCATTTTAATATGAATAAATTTTATAATTAATGTTACTTTTTATATACTTCATAATATTGAAAGTACAACATGTACACATATGTACTTAAATTTATTAATTTTATATTAAATTCAAATTTTAATATATCACAAATTGACTCTAAAAAATTTAAAATGTGTTTTTAACTTTGAATGGGTGAGAAGTAAACTAGGAAAAAAATTAAATCACTATATCGATAATAAAATAAGAATAAAATGTCAAATGACTAGATAACTCTTATTACTACTAATAAATTTTCTCAATATTAAGATTAAAACTTAAGAGAAACTAATAAATTAATTACTATATTATTGTAAATTAAATAAGTTCATGTCAATTTATTTTTTAAAAATAAATATATATTTTAAAAAATTAAAATTAATCATATATTTTGAAATAGATACAATAATTGAAACTGAATTAAAAATCCCACGGGCGTGGATCTACCTGATTTACTAGAAAGATGATGCTTTTTAGAGTTTTAACAGGGGATCACAAGAAGCATACAAAGATCCTTCAGTAAGCCAATAGCAAAGCTGCCAATATCATGTATCCTACTTGTTGGGCCGAGCTCTTGAAAGTATTGGGCGGGATCATTGGGATGGATAATATTTTTATTTTGGGTTGAACCAAAGGGCTGAGGCAGGAGGCATTAGGCCGGATTATTTGGGCTTTGACCGGTGATCATTATATGGATGAACTTTGACTGTTATCCTACTATACATTAATGAGAACAGAATCGGCCGACGATGAAAAAATAGTGATGGAATCAACAGGTAAGCTACCTACAATGAGATGGTATCAGGGGGGGTCGGTGGCACGCAATTGAGTATATGAGAACCGGATACAATACAAGAGTTAACAGATATTTTTCGAATCAAGACACTAGAGTTTTTATCCTCCATTGTTATTCTCAGATCTCTAGATCGACTTTACGCCGAGCTATCCCCGACAGATCCAAGCCGCCAAACTTACGGTATTGACCCGTTCTTTGTCTGCAAGTATAAAACACGCTCTTACGTGATTGAGGCGCGTGAAAAGATCTTGACGTTAACACTACTACTTTAGAAAAGAATTGGAAATGCCTACAATCAGCTGTTATTTAATGCATTGACTAGTTAGTTAACTAAGATTGCCACCTGTCAAGTACATACACATATGTACAGAGAGTACAAGAGCTACACACTTCAAGTTGACTACTAGTACAGTTCTAAATTTCTAATGTCTAAAGGCCTTCCATCCTCTTTCCCCAGCTCTCTACCAGTAGAGTAGAGGCGGGAAAAAGAAGAATAGAATACACAACATTGAGATCAATATTCGCAAGATTCTCTAACATCAATTAACATATGTACACTTGCTAGGAAAAGGGGATAATCAGACTTACAAAAGCATTACGGTCTACATAAAACTCGAGGGGTGAGAATCAAGGTTATGTGAATTAACATGAATTGACCTGGAACTAGCATATAAAGGGAGAACCTGAGACATATTAGGGCGATTTGGAGGCACAAATTTTGGGAAAATATGGTTAGAGCAGACCACAGTGGGGACTTGCTCCATTGGGCTGTACCCAAACCGACCTTGGGTAAACCAACCATGATGTGTCATCAATCCACTACACGAATCTTGACTGGCACTGGTTCCAGCAGGAGAACTCATATGCTGTTGTTGTCTTGAGATATTAGTCCAAGATTCCTGCGATCAAAACTAACCTGGAGTTAAATTATATACAGCATGTGTCACTGTAAAAAACAAAAGGGGGAATGATCAGAAGAAAAGTTTGTGAAAACTAGATCAAAGAATTAGCATACTGTCACAGGCCTGTTATATTATTCAGAGATTTGTTACAAATTGAGTGTTTGCACGCATACCTTCTGCTGCTGTTGGAAGTCAGCACTGAAAGACGAAGTTTGCATGGAGCTTTTACTGTACGGAGAGGACAGGGTTCTCGTATGTTGGTATAAATTATGCAAACCTTGATGATATTTATCCGGAGTACCAAATACTGAACTTGGCCCATCATTGAGACAATGCTCATTATTCTTCCTCAGCCTCATCAATGCAGTCGGGTAATTGTCCTCAGTCGTGTAGTAGTATGAACTGTGATACTCCTCTCTGCAAAAAGTACGAGGCACATTCCAATTTCCTTTGAAAAATGACCTAGCACCAATGTCTTGGGTTTGTTGAAAGATGCGAGATGATTTAGCAAAGGATTGCCCACTGCAAGCACAATAGGGTAAGGGAGTATAACTTCCGCTTCCTAAATTTTGTGACTGCTTATTATTATCTGAAAACCCTGGACAGGATGTCATCGTCCAGTCTTCTACTAAAATCCCTTGCTTAGCAGCAATTTCAGATAGCCGTTTCTCGTCAAGTCCTAAACCCATAAGTAAATTCCACATGTTTCTCTGTGCTTCCTGCTGGTTAAGAATGATTTGATCCCTCATTGCCATTTCAAACTGAAGCTCAGTATTTGCCATCCCCTAAATTATACAGGATAACAACTGTCAGGCTCGAATAGCAAGTTTGCAGAATCAGTAAAAAACCCTATAACATTATTCAAGGTCCCACAAAGCCTTAATAACCTATATCAAACTTAGGTGTAACCAGTTGTCAACGGCTATTAGAAATTTAGTATAACATCATGCCCTTGTCAAGGAAAAGGGAGTGGGTGGAGGGGACAGGGGGAGGATGGAGGAGGTAAGGACTTGGTTTCACTTGAGTTGACTTGCAAGATTTTAGCAATTTCCTGATCCACGTTCACCTACTCAAGGTCGCAATTAAAGTATAATAAAAATATCATATCTGGTATTAATCTAATCATGAACTTCAAATACTGTAATAGCAGTGTTTGTCGTAATTTTTAACTCTGTTTACCAGGAGTCTGTATTGGCTGAGAATGCGCAAGTAGGTTTTGTTGCCATTGTTACTAATGGCTTCCTCAATCATCTCTTGTAGTTGACATCTACGCTTCTCATTTGCTTCAATTTCCTACAAAATATAAATCTAGTATAGCTGTTACTAGGAAAAGCAAATCAGAATATATATATAAGCAACAAAAGTAGGTGGGATATTACTCTTTGGTAATTGACATCAGCCTCGTCATTGTCACGGATATTATCGAGAATGACTTGTCGCCTTGATCCTAAAGCCTGCACAACCGCTCCATCATTTTCAATGGCCTGAGATGGAGGGAAAAGGAACTTCGCCATAAGAACAAATTTTTCTCACTGACAAAAATGTAATAGACAATATGGAAAAGCCGCCAAATCCAAAGGGGAACGGTAAGGGTGGAGGGAAAGACAATCAAGTCATTTCTATTATTGTTGCTAAAGTTCTTACGGTGTTCCCAATGGAAGCCAGAAAAATTGGCAAAGTCTAGCGGAAATGAAACTTCACATTTTTCAGCAGTTCCAGCTTGCTCTTTGGGGTATAAATATATTGTCCTATGATAAGGAATCAACCAAACTATACTAGAGCTGCAAAGAAAGTGAGCAAGGAATCAAAGTAATGTGCTCAAGAACAAGTGACGGCTCAGGTCACATGAATGATGATATAAATACCTATCAAATGTTAAACTGGTGAGTACATTTATCAGCGCAGGCTTTTCCTTCAGATTCAGGTATCATTTTACTTAATCATGTTATCTTTTGTGGACACAGATGGTCCAAGGTAGCCTTGGGACACAGAAGTGAGAACAAAATAGTTCAGAAAGCAATACAATCACACACTCTAAATTGCAGAGAATGGCACAAACCTGTTGATTGGCAATAGCATCATCAAGATGTTGGAGTTCAGTTCGATTGCGAAGGTTAGTCTCCTCAAGCTCAAATAAGGCCTTCTGTAAGTTTATCCGCTCCTGAACATTTTCACTGATTTCTTGGCTCAGTATATTCAACCAAGATAGCTCATCATCTGATGTTTTTTCAGTAGGTTTGGTGCTTAGTTGTGATTCCTTTACAGCTAGTTCTTTTTTCAACCGGCCAACCTCTACCTGTACTGTCGATTTAGTCATTAATTGGGATACATAGGTATTGGGGCATGAAACAACGCTGATGATGATACTTCAAAAAGCGTACCTGAAGACTTTCAATCATTCGTTGGTAGTCTGAAACATGGGTATCAATTGTCCCAATATTTTTCTGTGGATGTCAGAAAATCATGTAGTCTAATGAACAAAATTTAAATAAATGATCAATGATTCCAATGGATTAATGCACGAAAGGCACCGGGAACAAACACATGGAACACCATGTAACAGTAACATAATCAAGTATGAGTAGGATGGTGAACTGATTATTCACAATCCCATGACATAAAATTTAGTATAATATGAAAGCAAGGATATTATGAGTATTACCACATCAACCGAGGTATACATGGTAATGTATTAACATTAAACACATACCCATATGTTGGTATTGGCAAATAATTGAGCTGTATAGGAACAATGGAATGACTAGTAATATAGCAGTGTTCTAGAGATGTATCTAATAATGTCTGACAACAGTTGTAGTTTCCTGCAATATAGTCCTTGATGGAAGTGAGTTTGTAAAAGTGACGGACATTTGAGGAACAACCAATTTGGTATGTAAATTAATACAACAAGAGATGTTCTGTCCCAAACATATATGAATTCTAAATTGGAATTAAATTTATAAACAAGTGCAGAAGACCTAGAACAAATAACTCACCTCTGTCTCGGTCCCAACGTGTTAATAAGATGGTATGAATACCCGCAGGGATATGGTGCAATCATGATTGTTTGAGAATTAACGCAGACCATCAACACCTCTTTAGAAGGACATAAGCTATATTATTGGTATGCCCAAAATTCTAAATTTTAGGAATTATTTTGGCCTAAACCGTGGCCCATGAATTTTTTTTTTTTTTATTTTTATAATTATTACTTGTGGGTTGTGAGGCTTGCAAGATAAGAGTTCAAACCAAGACAACTATTGATATTTTATTAATATTCTTATTTAAAGTATGGAAGTGGTATAAATAATATAACTCACCTGGATTGCATTCCTTTTCTGAATTTAGAAGACCAAATTTAGGAATCTGTTTTTTTGTTAGTGTCCTCCTAATGTGAATCATTAATTCCAATTTGTTTTTGTTTGTTTGTTTTTCTTTCTAGAAACATGAAAGGATTTTACATAAATTGGCTGTTTGACAAGGTGGGCAAAAATATTATGCTTTGAATTCAATATCCTTCTCCTCCTCCTCCTCCTTCTCCTTTTGTGAAACTATAAAATTCATCCATTTAGATGATGGAGTACATACGGTTATAAGTGCATTGTTGTCTATATAATAATGATTGCAGAATTTGGATTACATAAATCATTAATTACTCCAATTAAACATTTTCAAAATTCATTTTTAGATTTTTTTTTTGTTTCCATAGAATTACTCTGATTATTAAAACTAAAAATCTTTTTCATTAATACATATAACCATACAATTTCAATATATAAAATAAAATATTGTTTATTTATTTACTTTTATGCATATATATAATATTCTAATAGGCCTGCATGCCTGTCTTTACTTTTCTATTATTGTGACACTGATATTCAAGCCCAGCGCAATGGTAAGAAATTAATTACTACATCATATTGGTATTTGGTAGGATTCATCATAAAGTTGAAGTTTGAAGAAATTGAACTTAAACTATAACTTCAATTTTTATAATTATATTGCAAGTCCAAAATCTATAGTTTAAGTTATAGATTTTTATGAAATTGAACTAATTATATCATATAGATATAAAATTTGAAGTAATTAGAATTATTGTTTCTTATAAATTATTTTATTATTAATATTTATTATTATTACTATTTTTGGTGTATCAAGATTTTGCAAAAAAAAAAAAAAAAAGCCCAATCCAGGATAACCGGCCCACGGGCCTCACAAACCGATCATACACGGGTTGCGATATCCGTTTTCAGGTCTAATTATTCGGTAACAATCCAGGATAATAATTACCGATCATACCTGTTGCGATATGGAACGTATGCTAGACCCTTCTTCTGCTGTTTTCCTAAAGCATTTATGCAGTTTGCTAAAGCAAGAAGTGAGCGATTGATATTGGCACCATCTCTCAGCTTTTGGCCACCACTATTTGTTTCAGAAGCACGTTCACTGCACGACAAATACATATATTACCCTCCATTTGAGCAGAGCTGGATCTGTAACAGAAAACAAAGAAAAAGAAGTACTTCCATGGGTGGGTTATACCTGCCAGCAAGATCCACAAGTGCAAGTTTTCCTCTTATAACTTGATTGCTATATCTGTTTTTCTGTTTTATTGTAATAGTTATCTCCAAAACTGCATGTGAGCTGTTCAGATAAAGCTAGCATCACGTCAGACAATAGGGAGATGTGAGCATTTCTATACTTTTGTGGAGTAATCTTTATTGATAATAATATTGTCACCATTGGTACTTTCAATAGTTGTTAGTAAAATCACCCTTCACTTAGAGCTGATAGGAATGACAACCATGATTTTCCTGGTAATATTGGTTAACTAATAATAGTTCATAACAAACACATAATAAGATACAGGGACCGAACTAAAGTTGATTGTGCCAACGGCCCCAGTGCACTTTTAATCTCATGCTTTCACTGAGATCATGGCGAGACATAATTCTGTTAGAAAGGCAATAATAACAGGTCACTGACCGTGAGGATGTTTCGTTAGCCTCTGTGCTTTCAGTTTTTCGCCTACTGTTTCCCAAATTCAAAAGTTCAAGAATCTTATCGGCTGAGTTAACCTGAATATATGCAACAAGTTAATCAAGAATTAGAAGTATCCCGACCATGCAATTTACAAGTCAACAAGTAACTTGAGAACCAAATTGTTTTGGTACGCATTGCTGATTGGGCAATGCATAGATCTTTTATGTCACGTGCATTAATTGAGAAATTTGACAGAATGCTATCCAAACATGTTGATATGTAGCCATGTAAGAGCACCAAATTGAAAGTAATGTGATTTATTTGCAGATATACATACATATATATGGGCTTGATTCATAGCTTGCACTAGATGGAAGCACTATTCTGTCTAGTGTATCTATGGCCGTCCATACTATACTCTAATGACTGAGGAAAAATAAAAGGTTTATGACTTCCGCCCCATAGAGGGTTGGAAGGGAGAGAGAATGTAATATAAGTTAAAATTATTATTTTATTCTTGATATACATAATATAATATATATATATATATATATATATATACACTTAGGAATCAAACAAGGGTCCCGCATGAATTGAATATATAGAATGAGGATCAGGTCCGGACTTCCGAACGGTACTAAAGTCCGGACCTTTTTTTTTTATTTTTAAAACAACTATAAAAAAAAATTGATTGTACAAATTTGTTTTGTTATATGTATCCAAATCACACCCAAAACACTGTATTATGAAAAAATTCCAGTTCCATAAAATCTCAAACTTTTTTTTTAGTTGTTTTTAAAAAAAAAAAAGAAAAAAAAGTATATTTTAACAAAATCGGAGTAGGACCGATCCGAACTCTATATATAATGATTAAAAAGTATAATGGAACTTACATAATTAACTAAGCTTATATATATATATACTACCAATTCCTAAAATAGCTAGGAACTTAATTAGAAGGATATTAATTAAAATATAATAATATCATATTAATTTAGTTGCAACTCTTCCTTTTATACTCAATTTTTCATATTTTTAAAGCACTAAATTAATATGATATTATTAAATTTGATAATATCTTATATTATTATATTAATTTAGTTGCAACTCTTCCTTTTATACTCAATTTGACATATTTTTAAAGCACTAAATTAATAAGATATTATTAAATTTGATAATATTTGATATTATCATATTAATTTAGTTGCAACTCTTCCCTTTTATACTCAATTTAACATATTTTTAAAGCACTAAATTAATATGATATTATTAAATTTTAATCAATAATATTATTAATTTAGTCATAATAAGTATTAATTACTAAATAATATAGGAATCAGTGTGTGTGTGTGTGTGTGTGTGTGTGTATATGTATATATATATATATATATATATATATATATATTTGATTAAAAAGTATAATGAATGGGTATATAATTAACTAAGCAAGATATTACTTTAAAATGTAATAATAATATTATTATATTATTACTTTAGAATGTCAATTCATGCGGGCCCTTGTTTGATTCATGTTGGAAGTGTAACAAAGTTAAGAACTTCCGCCCCTTAAAGGGCCATAAGTGACTAATTATAATACATATTAAATATAAATAATAAGTTCAACATATATCATATTCTCTCTTCCCTTTCGACCTTACGTGAAAGCGGAAGTTATAAACTTTTTTTCTCGGCCATTAGATTATACTATGAATCTGTCATAGATACACTAGATGGAATAGCTTACATCTTCCATGGAGAAGTCTAGCTATATGGATAATATATATATATATATATATATATATATATATATATATATATAAAATGGTTAGCTACAAAATGGTTAGCTAATTTTTCAAAGGTAAACATCTAGCTTCGAATTGGCAATAGTCCTTGAGAAACTAAAAAACCCTGGTAGGCTTCTTCCAAACTTTGAACTAATTGTAAGGTATTGCTCAAAAACAAAGCCCTTGTATGCCATTCAAATAAAGGAAAAACATGTACAACATTTGTATGTCTATAAGCAAGCATGGAGTAGATATATTTTTATTCTTTCAGTCTTAATGCACAAAATTTAGTTTATTGGAATCCATTATTTTTCTACTACTTTTTCCCTAGAAAGTAAACCCATTATCTTGACCCAAAAAAATGTAAATCTATCACTTTGGACATGATGAGAATACTAACAAGACCAAAATAGATCAGCCAAACTTTCGTCAAAAGCTTTTTATTATTCTCACATCACATGACACAAGCATGAGGGGGTCAAAATTTTATGACAATCTTTCAACTCAAGCTCCAGAGGTTCAACGAATAGTTTCAAGTAGTTGTGCTAAATTCAACTCAAGGAAGTTTACATTGGAGCTCAAGTAAAGTTTTCAGAATCGTGTTCATTTGTGTGGCTTAATACTCGTTAAAGATGTTTTGCGATTTGGAAGGATTATCATTATCGTGACTATATGGTTGTCCAAGCATGTCCAAGAGTTTACAAGCTAGCGCGCGACAATGTGGAGGTCGAAGGCATGTGAGTTAGGTTCTAAGGTCGTTAGATTGGTGCAAGCGAAGGCGGGCGAATTCAGAACTTAAAAGACATCAGAGTAGCAGCCAATTTAAGTATGACCATGCCGTGTTCCATGCTAAATCAAGCCTTTGTCATGATTGATTCGCAACGAAAAAACACCTTTAGACTTCAGGCGCCTCTCCCAATCCTAGGCCAAACGTGGCGTGGCCGCACCAGGCACGAAAATCGAGGAACGCGCTTTTGCTTGTTTTGATCAGATTTCTTCCATATTTTTAGGTATTTTTGATATATTTTGAAATTCTATTGTAATTAGTATTCTCTTAGATAGATTTGATTCTAAATTGCTTGTTAATTAGTAATTTTATTCCTTATATGAATTAGGGTTTATTTTATTAGTATAAATAGAATACATGGCTTATGTAACATAGAGAAAACTTTTGATTAATAAAACTACTTTGTGAAATTTTCTCATCTTTTGGTTCTTAACTAGTTCTTAGTTTTCTGGAGATTCATTATTGATTTATCATATTGCAATAAATAGTTGTGTGTGACGTCTTCTACCGCATCAATTGTCGATTGTACCAATATTACTGCTTACTTATATATAAGGGGTCAAGGTGTCGTTGGTGTCCATTCAAAGCAGATTTCCTAACGCGAGCAATTTTATCGAGATTACTGTCTACATATAGGTGAGGGGTTAAGGTATTGTGAACGATTCAACCAATAACTTTGCAAGAAACGATCCGAGCGACGAACACCTCACGCAAGCGTGTCGTGGAGTCAGTACCGGCCCTGAGCTAAAGCCCAAGGTGCCCGGACTTTAGGCCCAAAAATTTTTAGGGCCCCCTTAAATATTCTTTTCCTTTTATTACTAAAATAAAATACTTAAATATTAAAGCAAATAATCAATACGTAATATTCTACATATACGATTATTGTAATATTCTACATATTTAAAGCATATAATTTGTACAAAACAATTTAATTATTATGTACACAGGGGTTCATCATTGATTCAATTTTTGGGTTTTTAATTGTTTGGGAGTAGGGTTAGACTCGAGGAGGCCCTATTTGGTAATTACTTTTTGACTTAGTGATAATGTGATATCTAAATGATGCTTTGGAAATATTGAAATAGTCGGTTATTTTATTTGATATTCTTTCGTATTGATGCTCTTTTGTTCAGAAAAAGTTCTTCCTTTTTTATGCTTGTCTTAATAGCAATTCATAAAGGCCCATTTTTTTATTGTCCGCTTTAGGCCCTTCAAAACTCAGAGTCGGCCCTGCGTGGAGTATATCATTTGGTATCAAAGTTAAGTCTTTCTAGCGAGTTACTTATCTTTAATTTTATGTTGAATATATTGGGGTGGGAAAATCGTGAGTATTAAAAAATATATCGTGAAAAAACAAAAAAAAAAAGGAAAAAATATAAATTATTATTTGCTTTAATTGCTTGGTTTATGTAAGTTTCGAGGTTGTTGATATTGATTCAAGGTATACAATCTGACGATTACAAAGAGTTCAAAATTGATGGTAATCATAGGCATACCTTCTATATTTTGTTTCGTGATAAGTTCTTATTGAATTGATTAGTAAACTGTGATATTGTTTGGTAAATTCAAAAAGAACCTATAAAAGAGAATATGTAATGGTAAAAGGCAAGAGTGGTGAGCTTAATTGAGTGCAAAAGCCAATTGAGTGCATACACGAGTGAAACATTATTTAAGCGAAACACGTAAGGGAGTGTGTGAGGAAAATTTTTATCTACTAACATTTGTTTTGCAGCAAACATGTATGATAACAATTATATGAGTACTTATGAACACCAAAAAAGATCGTTTCAAGGTAGAGCTGATCCTGATGCTTATTTGAGATGGAAGAAACAAATAGAGCAAGAGTTTGGCTATTATGACTATTGAGCAAACAAAGGTCAAACTTGCGATTCAAGAGTTTTTCGATTATGCGATTACATGGTGGGATCAACTTGTGATTAGCGGATGAGATATGAGAAGCGTCCGATCGAGACATGGGAGGAGTTAGTTGAAACCGTAATGAAAGTGATTTGTTTAAAACAACTAAATCGGTGAAAAGGAGTATGCATCTCCAAAGCATGTAGAGCAAATTCCTACTTATCAACCTTATATGATGATAAGAAGATTCATAGTGTTTTCTAAGAATATAAAAGAATACATCATGGAGGCATGTCGTAAGGGGATGGAGGATTGTTGGTTACAGTTACAAAACACCCATAAGGCACATAAGAATCAAGTTCAGCCGAGGGAGGAAGAAGATGAAAAAGAATATGTGGTCCAAGTAGAACTGTTAGATTCAAGTGTGTAAGATGAAGTCCATGATCAAAAGCAAGACAGTGGACGACAAAAAGAAATTGTTCAAAAAGATTGATAGTGAAAGAGAAAATTTTGAAAAGAGTGAGGACGAGAAGAAACAAGAGATTGAAAAAAATGAGTAGGGAGAATGAAAATAGTGAGCTTGAAAATAAACGAGAGAAAGACAGTTGAGAGAGATCGAGGAAAAAGATGAGAGAAAAATAAGTGACTATAAAAAACAGAGTGAATTGTATTTTAAACAGCCAATGATTGTACATCCATACAAGAAGGCGCTTTTGAAACTAACCAGATTAATTCTGTTTTGTCTAGTTTTGTTTTGTCTCTTATACAGGTGAGTGATCACATACTCGGTGCTATCAATCTATACCGACCAACTTATATTATTCCCGAGGAGACGATAAAGTTACAAAGGCAGGCTGGAGAGTTGATGGAGAAAGGTATCGTGGGAGAGAGCATAAGTTCATGTGTCGTTCAAGAGAGCGTAGTACTTAAGGAGAAAAGGATATCGAGCTTGTTCGTTGATTGTCAGTTGGTAAACAAGTATCGTTATTTTCTTTACTTAGATAATATGCTTGATAAATTGCATAGTTCTTGTTTTATATAATGATCATGTGATGACAATGCCTAATCAATTTAGTATGAGAGATTGTGATAGATGGAAAGTTGTGTTAACATGTAACTTGTATAGGTGGATAGTTATTTCGGTTAGATTAACTAATGCATCTAGTGTTTTTATGAGTTTATTAAAACATGTTTTGCATGCTTCCATTGGTAAATTTGTTTTTAGTTATTTTGATGGTAGAATCGTCTTTATCATAAACTATGGAGGATACTTGATATTTGTTGAGTTAGTTTATGATCATGATATGTATTCTTGTTTTCAATGGTCTTATCTTCATAAAATTTAATCTAGTGTTTCTTGTCCGTATTCTTGTTGTCATTAATCTTTACATGACTTGTCGTTAATTGACAATGGTAGTGATCATGTCTTTCCATTAGAGCAATTTGTATTGCATGACTTACTATCATTTGGTATTGATTTGAAAAGTGTTTATCATCAAGATGAAATGAGATATGGTTTATTTGCATGTTTAGTTAGATCATTCGGAGTGCATTGTGTAATTTCATGAGATTATTGAGCCATATTTTGCATTCTTTCATAGAAAAATTTGTTAATATATGTTTTGATGATATTCTGATTTTTGTCAACACTTCGAAAAATTCTTTAGCACATGTTGAGTTTGTTTGTGATAATGGTAAATATGCTATTGAGTTTTCATCTTGTGAATGTGGTCTTTTTATTCCATTGATGCAATTACTTGATCTTGAATGTGTCAATGTCAATGGGAAGGGAAAGGTTGATTATGTTTTGCAGATTCGGGATGGGATCGTACTCATCGAAGAGAAAAGAATGGATCATTGTGCAAACCATTCAGAACAATGCATTGAAAGTCTACAGGGAAGTGTGTTGATTTTTGTAGCTTGTGCGTTTACACTTGTTTACTTCAGTTTCATGGTAATTACACAAAAGATACTTGTTGTTTGGTTTTGTTTTGTGTTTAATCCAGGAATTCAAATGTGAAGCATGACAAATTTCAAATATTGATATTTGACCCCAGTTCAATGACATGGGTTTATTTGCAAATGGCCGAGATCATCATTTTGATTTTTGATCTAGGAATTCGTAAATGGATGGTTATACTACATGAAGAGTTCTACATGCTGATATTTGATCCAAGAGGAGATAGAACTTTTCAAAGTTTCTCTTGCATATTTTACTACATATGCATTTGTTTTCATAGGTAGTAGTATTGATTGCATTTCAATTTTAGTTGATAATTTAATGCATTTTGATGTAGAGTCGGACTTGTGGACCGATCCTTTCAGAAAGAAAGAGATGTCGAGTTGAGGATAAATCCTTTTGAAGAGGAGGGGAATGACACAAGCACGAGGGGGACAATCTTTCGACTCAAGCTCCGGAGGTTCAACGAATAGTTTCAAGTAGTTGTGTTGAATTCAACTTAAGGATGCTTACATTGGAGCTAAAGTTAAGTTTTCAGAATCGTGTTCATTTGTGTGGCTTAATCCTCGTCAAAGATGTTTTGCGATTCAAGGAAGGATTAGCATTCACGCGACTATATGGTTGTCCAAGCATGTCCAACAGTACGAGCTAGCACACGACAATATGGAGGTCGAAGGCATGTGGGTTCTAAGGTCGTTAGAATGGTGCAAGCGAAGGCGAGCGAATTCAGAACTTAAAGACATCAGAAGCCAGTCCAGCGCGATCGCGTCGTGTTCGAGCTAAATCAGAACGCTTTAATCGTGCGTTCATTCTGCAACTCAAAAAAATGCCTCTAGACTTCAAGGCGGTGCCACACCCAATCCCAAGCCAAACATATCTCCCGTGCCAAGCACGAAAATCGAGGAACGCGTTTTTGCTTGTTTTGATCAGATTTCTTTCATATTTTTAGTGATTTTTGATATATTTTCAAATTCTATTGTAATTGGGATTCTTTTAGATAGATTTGATTATAAATTGCTTGTTAATTAGTAATTCTATTCCTTATAGGAATTAGGGTTTATTCTATTAGTATAAATAGAATACATTGCTTATGTAACATAGAGACAACTTTTGATTCATAAAATTACTTTGTGAGATTTTCTCAACTTTCAGTTCTTTAAGAATTCATAGACTAGTTCTTAGTTTTCTTGGGATACATTATTAATTTATCATACAACAGTATATAGTTGTGTGTGTCGTCTTCTACCGCATCAATCGTCGATTGTACCAAGATTACTGCTTACTTATAAGCAAGGGATCAAGGTGTCGTTGGAGTCCATTCAATGCAGATTTCCTAACGCGAGCAATTGTACCGAGATTATCGTCTACAGATAGGTTAGGGGTTAAGGTGTTGTGAGCGATTCATCCTATAACTTTGTTAAAAATGATCTGAGCGACGAACACGTCACGCAAGCGTGCCGTGGAGTCTATCATCACATGTCTAATAAATATTGCATGAAACATGTAATACTGTATGCAACTAAATAAGAGGAAAAATGAACCTTGATACATCTAAGTCCAGGAACTATTATCCCATGCTGGGGATCCTCTCTAAGTTCCAAATGACCAGATGATTTTTCAAGTAAATCATAGATAACCTGCATTCGTACAAAATAATTTGTCAGCAAAATATTAACAAGAAGAATTAACAAAGCAAACTTCTTAGCCATATTGAATGCCCTACTTCATTGTAGACTTCAAGGTAGGAACAAGTAACTTGAACTTCAACAGAGCTATTGTCCTTTTTGATAAGATCAAAAATTGTGTGCAGGCTGAGAACCATAAGTCCAGGATCATCTTGAGTCCCGACCATTGTATATGTTTTACCACTGATATATAGAATGATGTCAGGTTCTATATAAACATTTTAACACTAAAAAATTGCAAAAATAAATAATAATTTTTAGGAGAAAAGGGACTAAGGAAGCAGCAGCTTTAGAAATCAGACATTAAAAAAATCAAATGATCTGAGGTTCATTTAGAGAAATATGAAGCAAAGCATTTCATTTGCTAAATTTTCTCTGGATGTTTATGGCTTAGGGTGTGTTAACATGAGGCCCATCAATCCCTTCAAGAAAATAGTGTCCAAAAAAAGGTATTATAAAAATCACTTATTTGAAGGCGGGTTATGTAAGCACTCACATATATGTATGTTTGTTGGGCAGGTGGAGAGAGAATGTTTCGCCATGTTCAGGGGAAACTACATTTGCTAATTTAACCATGTGATAAAAGCATTTTGGAAATGAAACTTTTTATATGGATGACAAAAATATTGTTCATACTAATAACTAATATAAATGATTCAGCTGCTGAAGTAAAATGAGACTGAAAGAGAGGTTTTGAGGGAAGAAACTCATCACTGATGAGCAAATAATCAGTAACTTGTAATGGTTATGATATCTTTGTGTGCCATTTGTATACGGAAGACTTCCCCTGACGTCTTACTCTTATATATATACATATATATGTGTGTGTGTGTGTGTAGGCACACACATGCACACAAACATATTTAGTTTGTCACGTGATGAGAGTTGAGAGAGATACACACACCATGTTAAGGACATTTCACCATTGTATTAGATAGTTTATCAACATTGAGGGCTAAAGGGACAAGGTATAAAGAATATGAGTTTCATGTACCTTCCTGTTGAACCATATGCAAATATGGTTGCATTAAGACCTTGAATGACCCCAGCAGCAGTAGAAGATATACTTCTCTTGTAGACATTCTGGATATTTGTTCACGTTAAATTAATGAACAATTAAATTTAAACAAACTGAAAACACTAAAATCTCAAATTGCATATGATATATATTTCATACATATATTCTAATTTCTGAGCTTGTCAGGTCGAAACCCTTCTGGAGTAACTAACATGGTGTACAACTCTTTTGTCTTTTTCCTAATAATTAGTTCACAATTCTTTTTACAGCAGATGCCAATATTATCTTCATAATATGAATTGATTCAAATTTATAAATGCTAAGGGATCTGTAACTTATTAACAACAGTCATTAATGGCTTAAGTTTATGAGATCGAACGTTGCAGGGAAAATAGGAATATAGAAAGTGTACTCACTTTGCATTCATTCAAACTGATACTAAAGATATCAAAACTTTAATTAGCAAAAAAATAAAAAGATCTCAAAACATTTAATCCTCTGGGTAGATAAGTAACTATAAGATATCACCAAGAAACCAATCTTCTCCAATATCTAAAATGGACCAATGAATCTTGGACTAAGGTTTCTTTTCTTCCAAAATCTTATTACTTCTTTCTATGGTGATACCTTTAAGAACATATTGTCCCCAACCTCAAACTCTAAGGTGCGGCAGTGATTATCAGCATAATTCTTCTAATAACATCGGACAGTTTGTAATCACTCTCTAATTAGTCGCACCTTGTCGGAAGTGATTTAAATTAACTAAGGGCCAAGCAACTTCCTTTCACCAACGCTGTCCCAACATATTTGATATCTACATTTTCTTCCATATAGCACCCCGTATGGTGCCATCCCGATACTTGCTTAAATTTCGATTAGACCATGTAGATCCAATACAAGGGCATGTAACACGTCTTCCAGCATCTAAATCATCCTTTCAGATTGTGCATCAATTTGAGGATGGAAAAACATGTCACTTACAATAAAATGAAGGGAGTAATTTGAACAGCGGCGTTAAACTAGTTTGTAAAGTATGCAGGTACTTTTTGCCAACAATCAATAGCTGATCCCACCTCCATCCAAGTTTAGTAGCTTGAGGGTAAGGGAGCAGTAACCCGACGTGTAGCGTCAATGGAAGCAAGAATACAGAATTAGAGGTAATGAAGACTTGTTGATTAATTAGCTTCTATTCAGCCTAGCGGATGCAAGGTTGGAGACAAGCGTGTGAAATATCAATAATAAAAGGTATAAAAGAAATATGGAATAGTGCTTAAAGATTAATTCCTCTGCATATTGGTAAACCAATTGGAAGTTATATGTAACATGATTGAAAATGAATAACCTGTTGGATATTTTCATTATCTAAGAAGTTTATAATAAATATATTATATGCTATCCATATAGCCAACAAATGAATAAGAGAAAGGTGTTGTAATGTTAAGGACTTGGGTTCAAGTCATGGCAACAGCATTCTTATAATATATTTTTTTAATCGATTAATTAATTAATTAGGCCAACGGTAAGATGCCAACGGCAACTCAATTGGGATGCTTACAGAGTTGGGATGCCAAATTGCAACGAACCTCTTCAAAATGATGTTTGGGTATCAACATACCTCTTCAAATGGGTGTTTGAAAACCTATAAATAGTTTCCAAGTCAACCCAAACATCACAACTTTAAATCAATCATTCTCAAATTCTTAACTTCAAAAATCATTCTAAATCATTTTCAATTCATAGAAAAATTATTATTCTAAATAATTTTTCTTATTATAATTTTCTTCTCATTTATAGTTTACACTAGTTTTGTTTCTACACAACAAATTCTAGTACAGAGTAAAATCTGAACATGTCTTATCTTGGGAGACTAATTTGCAGTAACCATGTGTAGTAAAAGTAAGGGGTGAATAAAATCTCAAGGAAAAAGTGGTCACCATTCGATTCAGGCGGTAATATTGTTGTTTTATATCAAACTACAAAGCGGGTTACAACATAACCTGGCACATCTACAAGGTTCTTAAATAATAACGGAAAACATATTCACAGGGTCAGAAAACCTGAAAATGAAAACTATACAAGCACAAGATTATCTTCTTCTCTTTTTTTGAACAAGCAACTAGAGAATTGTTGGACATCAAAACAGCCAAAAGCAAATGATCCAAAAAAGAAATTGACAATACTAACCGAATTTGTAGAGTCGGGGCCGAATGCATAATCAAAAGAATATCTTCTATCTTTTGTTTGATTTTGTATGCGATCAAGATAGTCCTTTGACAAGTCAGGGTCTAAAACAAGTACATCCTGCAATTGCCATTTTCACACAACTTACAAAATATCTTTATTAAAGAGATAAACAATTAACCTTATATATATGACATTAAGTCCAAACACAATTTATTGTGGCCTTGTAGAAAACCTCACCTTATCATTATTCACTCTGACTATATCACGACCTCGTTCTCTGACTGTTAATGGCCTACATTTCACTGCAACCTGGGCCAACAATTCGTTAGTTGAAACTAAATAAAGACTGTAAACAAAGAAAACTAACGAAGACATTAAAATAAAGCAGAGGCTACTCGAGGGAAAAAGACTAACCGTGAGGGTTGTGGTTCTCTTGGTAGCTGGAGCTCTAATACTTGGCATGTTCAATCAACATTCAGCTCCAACAATATTAAAATTCACTTCATCACTTTCTAGCTCAACAATTTCACTTCAATTCTTTAATCAGCCTAAAACCCTAATTGATTCTGGGAAATGTATATTCTACAAACGGGAAATCACAAACTCAAACCTATCAATACCTCCCAATAACAATCAAGAAAATCCTAGAAAAACTAACGAAAGCAGCATCAAAATCCCTCTTTTCGCGATGAAGAAAAAAGAAAGCTACGAATTCGGAAGATTCTAAAATATGTAAAAAAAAATCCTTTAAGATAGAGAGAGAAATAAAGAAGTTTTAGGTTGAAGAATTGAATTCAATCGGTTCCGTGGGTATGGTATAGGTAACGCCATTACATTTACTGATAAATCATGTATAGAAGTAGGAGTGAGTAATATAGAGTATTCAGTTTAATTAGGTGCCGACGCGGGTAATTGAATGCAGATAACGACCAAGTTTCATGTTTGTTTTAGAATTTGTAGTACCACGTTACACTATATCCTTTGTACTAACTACTAATATAGTGAGTACTAATATGTAGCTAGATGGCAGTCTGGGTGTAACAGCGCGGCCTTGATTCGAACAAAATATGATTGAATTTCGGATTTATTAATAATTTTGATTCAAATTTGAACATAAAATATAATTTGAATAAAAATATTAATAAAAATTGAATAAAATTATACTTGATTCGTTTAATATTATTATTGAAAATTCGATTGTGATTCGATTGATATAAATTTGATTCGATCTTCGACATTTTATTATAATATATATAAAATTAAATTAAATTAGGTTAATTATTATTATTTTGTTTTATTTTAATTTAATTTTGATTGTGATTTTATATTTGTAAAGTGTAATAATAAATATATTTTCTTATTTCTAAGTAAAATAACAAATTCAATTTATAATTATATTTATTATAAAAGCTAGTTATTATATCTGAGGCTCAAATTCAAGCTTGAATTTTACTTTCATGAGTAGTTTGAATATAATTCGATCAGTCGGATCGAATTAAAGTAATAAATATTTGAGTCGAGTCGGAGTATTAAAATTTTTCAAATCTGATTGAATTCATAATTTAATTTTGAGTAGAATGCTTCATGTTTCGCTTTGGGCGATTTTGAAAAAACAAATATGCATTTGATTTTTGTAAAAGAAATATTTTTTCAATTTATTTCTTTCTACCATTAGTTATGAATATAGTACTCGTCTTAAGTAGTCCCTAATTATTTGGCGTTTTAGAGGTGAGCGCTAAAATTAAGAAAATGTTTTAGAAAGCATTAAATATAATCACTCAAATTGGTTTTTTATTTTTATTTATTTCTACCATTAGATATAAATATAGTATTAATATAATATTGATAGAGAAAATAATAATAATTTAATAAAATTAAAATTTTCATGTCATTTTATAATTTAAAAATAATATTCGAATTATTTAATATCCAGACGAAAAAAGAATATATATATAAATATAATTAGGAAGATTAAAGAATTAAAAAATATAAGAATCATAATTGATGAATGAAAATGATAATAGGACGTAATCACGTACACACTAAATAATGGAGTATTGAATTTGGACAAGGACGTATCACCTGATGATATTTTCTTTTCTTGTGTTGGGCAGCAGATGGGAGAATCTTTGGTAGGACAGGTTTGGTAGAAGGAATTTTTTATAGTACAGCAAATATATGAGTTTGCTATATGAGTAAGTAACTAATTCGGAGTGTGACAGAATTGAAATAATTTCAAATTCCTGACAAAAATTATATTGAATTATTTATTTATTTTAAAAGAGCCTTGTGCATCTTTATTTACTTCTACCATGTAAGTGGACCGTAACTAAAATAAACTTGTCATTTGGTCAAATTAATAATTTGACTATTTTAGTTGATAAATTTAATTTATTATATTATTTTACTTTTAATTTTTTAAATTATTCTATTGAACTAATTGTAAATTTATAATTGAGTTAGTCTGTTAATTTTGGCTCACTTTTGTTAAATTAATTTGATTTGTTTTCTTATGTAGCTTTTAAACAGAAAAGGAGAAATAAAGGAAATGGCATGGCCCAATCCAGGTAGACCCACACACGGCAACCAGCATGCGAATGAATATGCAGTGCACCCACCAGTTAGGCTCTGACAATACCAAACATAGATTTCGGCCGAACGTCATAAATTCGGCTATGACCATCAGAAAATAAATCAATACTAGAATGACATCCATGACGATTCAACTGGACCCATTGAAGGACACATTCAGTCGAGCCCAGATTTCAACAGCAACCTACTAGAGATGCAAATCCAGTGTAGAAGCCACCGAGAGAACGCAAAAAATACATCCCAAAACTAAACAAGAGCGAATTAAACCAAATATGAGGTCTAGATTGGGAAATCACACAAATCAAAGACCCAAATCCAAAGGAGTTATAACAATAGGGACCCAAATCAATAGACCTTACAAATAAATTGAATGTAACTCACAAAAAAACCATGATGATTGACAACAAAACCATCAACAAACATCTAAATATGAACCTAGAAGATAAATAAACAATAAATACAAAGAATTCAGATTAGACGGAGCAATCACCCAAGATCCAAATCTAATTTACGAAAAGGAACCAGACGAACCCAAATCCAACAATATTAATCCTTCACCCTTTTCCTCGAAATAGTCGGTTCTTTAGACCTTTGCTCCACCTCAATCTTGGCCATCGTTATTGTGGCCTTTCAAAATTAGGTATCGTCGCGTCTCGGGTCATAAACTTCGTGGTAGATACGTAAATTCAAATCAAACTTAATTATACATCTATCGTGTAACATACTGACAAATCATAAACCGAGAGTTAATAGGAATATTGTCGTTTTAGACAATATCCATACTCAAGAGTCCTCATTCTGATTATTATCACACTATTTCACATAATAGTGAGGACTACTAATCTTATCTTGGGACCATCACTCGTTTCCCCAACTCGTAAATTTATATATTCTCATTTCGCGAAGAAAACGGTGAAAGAAAGGGAAATTTCAACTAGCCAGATAAGAAATATTATGGTAAGATAATGCAGAATAAATTATCAATAGTCTTCAACAATGTTAAACCGATAAAATCTGATAGACAACCGGTTTAAGCTGCAATGAATATCTGATCCATTAAAAGATTCAAGTAGAAAATAAAGTCTACTATCTTTTAGGTTTTAAAAGGTTTTCATCAATTTTATCACTAAGACTCAGGTTTAATGAATAAACCACAATATCTAATCATCCTTGTACCTGCGATCCAAGGATTTTCATCAAATTATCAATGGTCGTGACTATCCGAATCACCTTACAGTCATAATCATACCAAAAAAACTATCCATCATTGCATTTACAAGCCACTTTGAGGACTTTTGTTACATCATTTATATAAGCCATTGTTATTATTAAGAATGATCCTGGTCATAATCATACTAAGTTCATCTATGCATCGTAAGCCAAAGATAACATAATATAACGTGAGGATGATGACAATGACATAATAATTGATAAAACAAGTTCAAGAATTATTTAATCCAGGAATTATTAACGTCAAATTGTCGACGATAATCTTTGTTTTGTAAAGTAAAATTCAAGAATAGTCGGAAGAATATTTCCATGAAAAGATCTTTGGATGAAACGCAAATATCAAAGATATTCTACTAATTTTATGGAGTATAAGTCAAAGTTTTAACCATTTGGGTATAATAAAGAATGAAATAACAAAAGAAATCACCGTAAATGCGGTACTTGATGTAGGCGAGTTATTCGATAGAATAATAATAACGGAACCGAGGTGGGGTGAAATTCACCGCAAACAAGATGATCCAACAGAATAATAAATCTTTGAATAATAAACAATGGAACCGTGTCCGGTGTAAAACACACTGACGAGGATATTCAAAGAATAATAAATGCGAATAATAAACAATGGAACCCGGTCGGTGTAAAACACACGAGATGAGGATATTCCAGCGAATAATAAAGAATGGAATAACGAGAAGAAGATCACCAAGTATAGGGGATTAAGCGTATCTGAGTTATTCAATGAGAATAAATAAGAATGGAATAACATAAGGATTTCACCAAGTATAGGGTATCGCATATCTGAGTTATGTATATACCACTTTTACAAAAGTTATTCAACGAATAATAATGAATGGAATAATGAAGTTCTCTTCATGAATAAGAAAGAATAACACACTACTTACGGGTACAACAAATAATACCCCTACTAGTAAAAGACATTTTGGATATCAAAGTAGTGAAGTACCAGAATACTCTTTCTTCTTTCTCTCTATAGATTTTCTCTCTATAGCTTTTCTCTATAATTTTCTCTCTAGAGTTTCAAGTGAATTTGTAAGAAAATAATGAAGGAATGAGCTTTATTTATAGAAAAATAGAATGCATAGTAATTAATCCATGAAGCGGTCCAGATTGATTTACTTTAATCGACCATCCATATTTAAAGCAAAATCTTTTAAATAAAATATCATATATTCTATTTATATAAAACATTTTCTTATGCAAACACTATCTTGACAACACTATGCAAAACACTATCGTAATAAAATATAATATATTCTATTTATAGAAAAACTTTAATAAAGTATGTCTGTTTTATATAAAAGATGTTTTACATTTTATTACGTTAATAATCTGAATAAAACAAAAGCGTCATTATCATTATAATAATTCATATTATTAATAAATGATAATGGAATCAAAGTGAGTGACTTCTCACATAAGCATCGATAATCAATACTGGTAATATTTCTTACGCAACCATGCGTACATCGTACTTTACTACTATGAGTAGTTCAATGAAGATCGATGGTAAAACTTCCGTAGATTATTTCAATAAAATATTTTTGTCGTTTTCTCAATCAAACAATAATTACATTGTAGGGTCCACCAATGATTGAGTAGTTATACGAATATTCCTGCTAAACCGAATATTCCAGACCAATCGAATATAATATAACCACTTGCATACTTTGCAAAATTTATAAATACTACCCACAACTATAATATTATCTCAAATTCACACCATAATATTAAAAATTATTTCGACAAAATTTAAATCTTTATTGATAAAATCTGGGGTCTCACAGTTATCGCCTAGGGGTGTAAACGAGTAGAATACAGCAAACACCCAAATGTTCAGATTCGACTCGACTCGAAAAAATTGAGCTTGAATTCGATAAAGAATTTTTAATTTTGTATTAGATTCGACTCGAACCTACTCGACTCATAACGATTCGTTTACAAATCGAGTTACTCATAAGCCTTCAAATCAAGTTTTGAATATGAACTATTTCACTTAATACTGAACCACTACATACTAAATTGATTATTGAATTAATGTTTATATATAAAAGTTTTTTACTTTTATTTATGTAAAAAAATTACAAAGAATACTTTAAACAATCCGAGTTCTAAAATACTTCATAAATAATCATACTGAAGTAAAATTCAAGAATGATCAAAACATGGATACAATCAAAGCTAGTATCCATAATAGATATATGACGCCCCAAAATTAGGTATCGTCACCCATCTTGGAATTGCCACTTATATGGTACATAAATTCAAATCTGACTTACTTAACCTAACTGTCGTATGCAATACGACATAAAGCGTGAGTTTGAATACAAATATTGTCTACTAGATATTATACAAACTCAAAAGGAGTCCTCATTAAGCTATTATCACACTATTTCACCACGAATAGTGAGGACTACTAATCTTATCCTCGGACCATTACTTACGTTCCCATTAACTCGTCACTATGTTCTCATTTCTGAAGAGAAACGAGTGAAAGAAAAGGTGAGCTCAACTAGCCCGATAAGAAATATTATGACTAAGATAATGCGAGAATAAATTATCATTAGCCTTGACAGATGTTAAAGCGATAAAATACTGATAGACAACCCGGTTTAAGCTGCGGCGGAATAAGCAACCCATTAAAAGAGTCAGTAGAGAATAAAGTCTACTATCTTTTAGGTTTTAAAGGTTTTCATCAATTTTATATTTGAGACTCGACAATAAATAAACCACCACATCTAATCATCCCCTATACCACGGTCGAGGATTTTCATCAAATTATCAATGGTCATTATACTATCGAATCACCCCTGGTCATAATCATACCAAAAACTATCCATCATTGCATTACTGAAGACCCTTTGAGGACTTTTGTCACATCATTTATATCAAGTCGTGATTATAAGAATGATCCTGGTCATAATCATATAAATTTCATCTATATGCACGTAAGCAAAGATAACATAATATAACATGAGGGATGATGACAATGACATAATAATTCAATAAAAACAAGTTCAAGAATTATTTAATCCATGAATTATTAACGTCAAATTATCAACATAATCTTTGTTTACGTAGAGTTAAATTCAAGAATGATCGGAAGAATATTTCCATGAAAAGATCTTTGGATGAAACGCAAATATCGAGGATATTCTACTAATTTCATGGAGTATAGAAGTCAAAGTTTTAACCATTTGGGTATAATAAAGAATGGAATAACAAAAGAAATCACCACGCATGCGGTGCAGCATAGACGGAGTTATTCAATGAGAATAATAATAACGGAACGGTGGGGTGAAATTCACTGCAAGCGGGATGTTCAAGCAGAATAATAAAGATGGAACCGGATCCGGTGTAAAACACGAGATAGGATATTTCAGATGAGAATGATAAAAGCGGAACCGGTCGGTGTAAAACACATGACAGGATGTTCAGCGGAGAATAATAAAAAGCGGAACCAGTCGGTGTAAAACACCTACGACAGGATGTTCAGCGAGAATAAGAATAATAGAAGAAATGTCACCAATTATAGGGTAAGCCGCGTATCTGAGTTATTCAAGCGAGAATAATATGATGGAATAACATAAGGATTTCACAAGTATAGGGTATGCAGCGTTATCTGAGGTTATGTATAGGGTATGCCACTTTTACGAGTTATTCAATGCAGAATAATAGTGAATGGAATAAAGAAAGTTCTCTTCAAGAAGAAAGAATAACACCCTACTAGTAAAAGAATGAATATAGAAGTAGTGAAGTAGCGAGAATACTCTTTCTTCTTTACATAATTTTCTCTATAGCTTTCTCTATAATTTCTCTCTCAGAGTTTCAATGAATTAAGTAAGAAAATAATGAAGGAATGAGCTTACATTTATAGGAAAATGGAAAATGGAATGCGTAGTAATTAATCCATGAGCGGTCAGATTGATTTACTTTAATCGGCGGTCCATATTTAAAGAAAAATCTTTTAAATAAAATATAATATATTCTATTTATATAAAACATTTTCTTATGCAAAATTTATGCAATCTTATGCAAATCTTTATATGCAAAACACTACCAACTACCTTATCGTAATAAAATATAATATATTACATTTATAGAATAAACTTTAATAAAAGATTCTATTTTATATAAAAGATGTTTTGTTTTATTACGTTAATAATGAATAAAACAAAACATCATTATCATTATAATAATTCATATTATTAATCGTGATAATGAAATCAAAGTGGTGTGACTTCTCACATAAGCGTCGATAATCAATCTGGTGTCTTTCTTATGCAACCCGCGTATTCTTTGTACTTTTACTCTTAGTAGTAGTTCGGCGGTAACTACGGTAAAACTTCATAGTTATTTCAATAAAATATTTTTGTCGTTTTCTCGATCAAATGATAATTACATTAATAGGGTCCACCAATGATTGATTGGTAGTTATGCGAATATTCCCGCTAAACCAAGAATATTCCCGACCAATCGAATATAATATAACCACTGCATACTTTTGCAAAATTTATAAATACTACCTACAACTATAATATTATCTTAAATTCACACCATAATATTAAAAATTATTTCAACAAAATTTAAATCTTTATTGATAAAATCACGGGGTCTCGCGAGATATTTTTAGGCGAAAAGAAAAATTTTCATTTTTAAATTGAATAGTCTCAGTATTTCTTTCGCGTGAATAATTATATCGTATCACGTGAATAGTCACTAGTATCGTGAATAATAACTCGACACCAAAAGATAGAAATTCCACAAAAAACATCTTCACGCTTCATGAATAGTACTCGTGAATAGTAAGCTTATGAATAATAACTTCATGAATAGTAACTTCGTGAATAAGTAACTTCATGAATAAGTAACCTTAGGCGAATGAAAAGTTCCAAATTTGATAAAAAATTCAACCAATATTTCAAACATAATGATATTGAAGAAATAATATCATTTGAGAAGAAAATAACATCCTTACCTCGAAGGCAGAAATTTTAGTTGAAACAGGATCTGAGGCTATGACTTGAACTTGCATAGTATAGCAAAGAACACTCAAAGTATACTCACAAGAATACGCTCAAAATATCGAGAGAAATAGAGAGAAAACTTGAGTTACGTGTGATTTTCAATTCTAACCTAAGCTCCTTATTTATAGGAAAATCTTTAAACACCAAAGCAGAAAATTGAATATAATAATATTATTTATAAACAAAATTCCTTAGCCCACCTTTGAAATCTGATTTCAGCCATAGCACATGTTAAATGAGGTTCACAAACTCACCAAAAACGTTTTTCTCAAAATAATTAATTAAAACTCCCAAAAATCAATTATTTCGGAACTCCAAAACTTCAATAATTCATAATAAATAGCCTTTTTATCAGAAAATTCGAATCTCGCGAGTTTTTATAGGAAATTCAATTCTCTACAACTTTGTAGAAGAAAGTTTTTCCAAATTCCAAACATAAATTGACCGAAATCCACAAACGGTCGATTTTACTGTTATAATCAAATTTCGGTCAAGAAATGGGGTCCGCAGACACACAAAACATGTGTTAATCATTTAATGCCACAAAATACTCTTCCTCCTCATATACTCATATATCCCACATTCATTATAAAAATATCACCAAGTTAATATATTATTAAAATAATATATTTAAATGAATTATTTTATCGAAAATGATAAAATATTAATTTTCAACAATTGTCATTTTAAAAATTTTCTCCATCTATATCCACATAAAATCAATATTTTCCTCATCATATAAATCAATAATTAATTATTCACAAATAATATTACGAGAATCACAATATCGACAATGACGGTAGTTCCTGGGAAAGGGGGCTTTCCGATAAGAATTTCTCCTTACTTGGCCTTGATTAGGTGACCAAACCTCTCCTTAGACAAAACTTTTTAGACATTGCCAATAATGTTATCTAATAATATTATTAGGATAATATGAATTATTGCTTCGATAAAAAAAAATCTTGTGTAATGACAATTATTGAAACGAGCAAAGAATATAAAATATCAATCGCAATTATTGAATCGATAAAATAAAATATTGAATAGTAATTCTTTGTAATAATTATTGAGTAGTGCCTTCTTACGTAAGAATCAATAATTGGTGCAATCTGGTGTCTTCTTTATTCAACAACGGCGTATTAGTGTGTTTTTAACCAAGGGTATTCCAAATGATGATAATCTTGAACAACTACGTCGTTATTTATAAACAACTTATATTTGTCGTTTTCTTCATCCAATCGCTTTAGTTATGGGCCCACAAAAGATGCTGGCCGTAAATACGAATATTCTACAAACGATACGAATATTCCACGACCAAACGAATATTCAAACGATAATGAATATTTTATAACCACTTGCTTATTCGAAATATTTGCGTATTTTACCCATAACTATCCACATTAATCAAATCAACCCTTACTATTTCAAAATAATAAATAGAGGAAAATAAATTTCATTTATTAATAATTTGGGGTCTTCAACCTCCCTCCTTATGAAATTTCGTCCTCGAAATTGGCGTACGACGCACTGGTGTTTGAAAAGATGAGAATAACTCACTTTCATTTCCGTTTCCAACTCCCGGGTCATTTCCTCAATAGCATGGTTTCTCTACAAAACTTTAACTTGTGGTATAACCTCGATACATGGGACATGTTCTTTCCTATCCAAGATCTTGACAGTACCTCCTCGTACGTTAAGTCTTGGCTATCTCGTCGGTTCTAACTTCAATAGCGTAGTTGAATTCGTCCACATATTTACATAACATCGATCGTGAAAAGCGTTATGAACACGCGTCATACTTGGCGGTAAAAGCGAGTCTATAGGCCACAGTTCCTATTCGATCGAGAATTTCAAATGGATTAATAAATCGAAGGTTTGAGCTTTCCTCATCTTCGATTCTCGCTTTTGAAATAACAACTTCTTGCACCTCCTTCTTCAAATTCATCGACTCGGTGTGTAGCTTGAGCGACTTTAACTTTATCGATTAAAGTCGATTATACTCGTATATCATCACGTGGGTACTAGAGTTTTCATCTCCATCTCTATTATTTGTAAATTATCTGAAATGAGTCTTTGACAATATCGTACTCGTCTTGTATAACGATCTTCTACTCAACACGTCGCCTACCACGTTCGCTTTTCCATGATGGTATGGTGAACATGTCTTTGAAATGAGTCTCTCTTGAGTTCTTGAAGCTCTTCCCACATTCTTTGCTCCATTCGAATTTTGTATCTCTGAGTCAGCTGCGTTAATGGAATAGCGATTCGAGAATATCCTTCAACGAATCTCCGATAATAACCAACTAAGCCTGAAAGCTACGTATTTCAATTCTGAGCTTAGGTTGTTCTCAATTGTGACTTATATCCCAACCTTGGATAGACGTCACTGATGACACTATCGATTTCTTATGTCGCGCGAATATGGCGTCCCCTACGAGAGAGTAAAGCAGGTGAATTCCACAAAGGAAGTCACAAGATAAAGGCTCGGTACCAAATTCTATAGTTGAATTTTTAACTCACGAAGTTCAATAGAGCCATTCGATATGAGATTTTAGAAATGAGTTTTTGTCTGGGTTCAAAGTCGATACAAAATTTAATATCGATCTTTGGGAGTAAACCAAGAAATTCTTCAGAAATCGTCGGGAAAAATCAATAACAACAGAATATTATTCAAATTTGGCGTGTCTTTATTCAAATCCATAACATGGACTAAGAAAACTTGACATCCGTAATAAGCGAATGACTTCATGGCTTGATATGAAAATGTTTGACTACAATGGTTTGATTGCTTGAATTGAATAATGAGTTGCTTATGAATATGAAAACTAACAACCTTATGAAAGTAATCAATTTCGGCGTGATGAGTAGTTAACCTTAAAATCACATCAAAAGCAAATATCTCTATAGAAATAAGGTTAACGGGTAATGTGATAGTGCTGACTGAATCAAGCAAGATTTCTAATCAAGCGGATGTAATGAAAGTTTCTCTAACGGATTCTCCATAAATAGGTCAAAGTCTAATTTCTCCGTAGTCGAAGCTCAAGCGTTGGGTAAAGAAGAGAGATAAAGAATGGGTAGAACCCAAATTATCTAGTAAAGTATAAACTTCGCAAGAATTTATAATTAACTAACGTCTTAACCGTTTGGGTTCCTCGCATTTTATTGGGTCACGACAAACGCTTCTTCCAAGAACCGTTGACTTTTACTTTTCGGGGACGATCTTTTGAGTCACCATTCCATTGGGTGGGTTTCGATCTGCATCTGATCTCGAGTGATATGTCCTTCTTTTCCATAATTATAGCATACCTTAAAGCTGTTGTAGGCGGTTTGGGGTGATATGTCCCTTTTCCCGCATTTGTAACTTATCGACCGGTGGTCTTTCTCCTCCTTTGGAACCGATTACTTCTGGTATTTGGCGTCTTCACATGGTCGTTGTTGAATCTCCTCTTTTTAAAATCTCCTCCCGACTCGCTTCTTCTATTTTCATGGCCACGATTACCACGGAGTAGTTCGCCTTTGTCCGTATTCTTCTTTCTTCATTTGGTTATCGTTATTACGATATGCTGCTATCTTGATATAATCCACGGTTATGGTCCCTCGGTTGAGCGTACTTTCGTTATCTCGCTCTAACAATTGAGCCACATTGACAACATGTCGAATAGAGAAAATTTATGAGAAATGAGATCTTTGGCGTATCTGGGTTTCAAACCTCTCGAAACATCCGCGTCATCGTTCCTCATTCTCTACCAAATGAGGTGCAAACTGGATAACTCCATGAACTTCGCCCGTCTTTGGGACACCGTCATGTTATTACTGCTCGGTCTAATAAACTCCACTTCCTTCATATAGACGAATACTTTCGGGGAAGTACTTGTCATTGAATCATTTCAAACGCGTCTCCATGACATGCCGAGAGCAAACCGATGGATGGGTACGCTTCATGATTTCCACCTGATGTCTGCCGCCGTTCACGGAACATAAAGGTGGCGAATGGAACTTTACATTCCTCCGTACATCCAAGACATCGAATATCTTGGTAATTTGTTTGACCCACGTCTCTCGCCTTTTAATCGGATCCGGCTTTCCAGAATTACGGTGGTCCCGACTCTTTGAAGCCGGCTTGTTTGTGACCACCGTGAATTGCTATCATTTCCTCCTCATATTTTGAACACGAGTCTCCTAAATGCGATTTTGCATGAAGCGCAAAAACTTCTAAACATCCCCTCGTTCATCATCTGCTTTCAATTGGTGTTGTTCACGGGGAGGTACATTGTCACTGTTGCACGTTCTCCTCGTTGGTAAATCTGAGAGCATCTCCACGGTCTCATTTACTCCATTGTTAATATTCTCAAATCGACATTCTCAAATACTGTCATAAAACAAGGGTTAATTAAGGAAAAAATCTAATAGAATACAATAGACAACAAATTTTAAATCAATATTCGCAGCGGAAATAATAATTCATTAGAAGAGTTAAGTAGAGAATGCAAACTACTATCTTCTATATATGAATTTAAAAGTTCATTGTCGATATTTTATCCTGTAACATCAATCAATATATATCTGGAATCAAATATTCATCTTTGCACTACTGGGCCAAAGATATTCATCGATCGGTCATGTTCATCTCAACACCGTTCATCTTTTTTGCACTACCAGACAAAAGATATTCATCGATCGGTCATGTTTATCTCAACACTTGTTCATCTTTTGCCTATGGGCCAAAGATATTCATCAAGAAATCATTCATCTTTGCACTACGGGCCAAAGATATTGATAATATCATCATTTAGGGTGAGGATGATGAAAAATATTTCAAAGAAAAGCGAATCGGTGAAACAAAAGAACAAGTATTATGGATTCGTACTTTAAACAATCAGGAGTTCAAAAATACTTCATAAATAATCATAATCAAGTAAAATTCAAGAATGATCAAAACATGGATACAATCAAAGCTAGTATCCATAATAGATATTTTGAGCGAAAAGAAAAATTTTCATTTTTAATTGAATAAGGTGCGTGATAAGTGAATAGTCAGATATCGTGAATAGTCTTAGTATCGTGAATAGTAACTCTCGACACCAAAAGATAGAAATTCCAAAAAAAAAACATCTTCACGCTTACATGAATAGTACTCGTGAATAGTAACTCGTGAATAGTAACTCATGAATAAGTAACCCGAGCATGAAAAAGTTCCAAATTTGATAAAAGTTCCAACCAATATTTGAAGATAATGATATTGAAGAAATAATATCATTTGAAGAAAATAACATCTCTTTACCTCGAAAGGCAAGATTTCTAGTTGAAACACAGGATCACAGGCTATGAGTTGAACTTACCGTAGTATAGCAACACTCAAAGTATACTCACAAGAATATCGCTCAAAATATCGAGAGAGAAATAGAGAAAACTTGGTTTACGGTGTGATTTTCAATTCTAACCTAAGCTCCTATTTATCGGAAAATGCTTTAACACCAAAGAAAGAGAAAATTGAATATAATAATATTATTTATAAACAAAATTCCTTAGCCCACCTTTGAAATCTGATTTCAGCCATAGCACATGTTAAATGAGGTTCACAAACTCACCAAAAACGTTTTTCTCAAAATAATTAATTAAAACTCCCAAAATTAATTATTTGAACTCAAAACTTGATAATTCATAATAAATAGCCCTTTTATCAGAAAATTCGAATCTCGCGAGTTTTTATAGGAAATTCAATTCTCTACAACTTTGCAGAAGAAAGTTTTTCCAAATTCTAAACATAAATTGACCGAAATCCACAAACGGTCGATTTTACAGGCTATAATCAAATTTCAGTCAAGAAATGGGGTCCACCGACACACAAAACATGTGTTAATCATTTAATGCCACAAAAATACTCTTCCTCCTCATATACTCATATATCCCACATTCATTATAAAAATATCACCGTTAATATATTATTAAAATAATATATTTAAATGAATTATTTTATCAGAAAATGATAAAATATTAATTTTCAACAATTGTCATTTTAAAAATTTTCTCCATCTATATCCACATAAAATCAATATTTTCCTCATCATATAAATCAATAATTAATTATTCACAAATAATATTACGAGAATCACAATATTGATGACGGTGCGGTTCAAGGGAGAGAGGGCTTTCAATAAGAATTTCTCTTCTTCTTGGCGCAATTAGGTGACCAAACCTCTCCTTAGATGAACTTTCTAGAAATTGCCAATAATGTTATCTAATAATATTATTAGGATAATATGAATTATTGCTTCGATAAAGAAAATATCGTGTAATGATAATTATCAAACGACAACAATATAAAATATCAATGCGTGAATTATTGAATCAATAAAATAAAATATTGAAATAGTAATTATTGTAACAATTATTGAGTAGTGCCTTCTTACGTAAGAATCAATAATTGGTGCAATACCGTATCTTCTTGTTCAACAACAGCGTATTAGTGTATTTTTAACCAACGGGTATTCCAACAAAGATTAATTGATAACAACTACGTAGATTATTTATAAACAACTTATATTTGTCGTTTTCTTCATCCAATCGCTTTCCGTTATGGGCCCACAAAAAGGCAATGGCCGTAAATACGAATATTCCAAGAAGCGATACGAATATTCCACGACCAAACGAATATTCTAAACAATAATGAATATTTTATAACCACTTGCTTATTCGAAATATTTGCGTATTTTACCCATAACTATCCACATTAATCAAATCAACCCTTACTATTTCAAAATAATAAATAGAGGAAAATAAATTTCATTTATTAATAATTTGGGGTCTTACACATGCACTTACGTGCGAGGATAATCGTGTATTCATTAGTATCACGACCACAATTATCCGTACTACGTACAAAGATAATCGTGTATTCATTAGTATCACGACCACAATTATCCATGCACTACGTGCCAAAGATAATCGTGTATTCATTAGTATCACGACCACAAATTATCCATGCCTTTAAAGATAATCGTGTATTCATTAGTATCACAACCACAAATTAGATAATCGTGTATTCATTAGTATCACGACCACGAATTATCCATACACTACGTGCCAAAGATAATCGTGTATTCATTAAGTATCACGACCACGAATTATCCATGCACTACGTGACCAAAGATAATCGTGTATTCATTAATATCACGACCACAAATTATCCATGCACTACGTGCAAAGATAATCGTGTATTCATTAGTATCGACGACCACAAATTATCCATGCACTACGTGCAAAGATAATCGTGTTTTCAATTACGGTCATGATTATAATTTGAACAATCCACGGTCATAATCATACCAAGTCCATCTATGCACGTGAGCCACATATGACTTTCAACATAATATAAGCATGAGGATCATGTCGATGATATAAAGAATCAATCGAATGAGATAAAGGATAAATATTAAACATTTATAATATAATTTATCCGAGATTCAAGAATATCCCCATGTTATCAATCACTTAATAATCTCATAATCTAATATCATTAATATTATAACACTATTTTAATCACTTCTTAAATTTATAAATAATTTATTTCAATTGTTTACGCTTTACCATATAATGCATTTAATCATTCAAAATGTCATACTCATAAGATATCATCACCAATTATCAAATCCTCATCAAAAAAAATATGCATATACTCTATATAGGATTCTCTAGCCATAAAATCCTATTTTCAACTTTGTTACTTTCACATAACATATTTAACTCATATGTTCAGTAACTAAACTATTTTCATGAAAAATACCAAATCAGTCCCAAAAATATTTCTTTTCTGGGATTTAGTATAATATAATCCCATAATGAAAATATATTTTTCTAAGAATTTTAAAATTCATTTACTATTTTTCAAAAATTAATTTCTAATTAATTCCTTAAGAAATTAGCTACCTCAAGTTTAACTCCAAAATTCCCAAATCTTGGCAGGACCTTACACATGTTAACGTGAGCTTCTAGTTTAAATTTCATGGTCGTGAGTTATAGAACTCCGGTTATAGCGTTTTACCGTCGGAAAAACCTAAATATTGAAATAGTCATAACTTGCTCATTTTAAGTCGAGAATGAGCTCATTTTTGGACAGGAGGTACTTTATACCATATACCTTCATGTCCCAAAAGGCCAGAATTTTTCTCATAATTTAAGTGGCCGAAATAGCCCCTCTAAAATCATGGCGGTGAACTTTTTCGATTTTTGCAGCTTTGCACTCCTTTGCTAAAATCAGTCCACACAAAAATCTACAACACCTTTTCCAGTATTTCCACTTGGATTAGTTAGGTAACTTATAGATCTAACTCTAGGACTTGACCACACTCAAAAATTCAAAATATAATAAGAGATTTGGTCAATTGAATTTCATGTTACGTTTTTCACCAAAATCTGATTTTCAACTCTTTGTGATTTCTAAGAAACTTTTATATTTTCATATACTAACCAACATAACTCATCATAACACTTACTAATACCACGAATACCCATGATTTTCATTAGTCCAATGCTTTTATTATGACTTTCATCATAAACCACGTAAACTATTCATTTTAGTTGAAGAAATATTTGAGGGTTTAAGAAATGGGTTTTATCTTTGGGGTCAATACAAAATTCGATTTCACGCTCTAGGGTAGGCTAGGAAGTCTTCAAGAATAAGCCAAGAAATTTATTAATGATAGAAATATCATTCAAAAGCTATTACTCTCGTCCAAGACTTGGATAGTACGTCACATTAATACCAGCTGTGACTTACATCCTTAACACAGATAGCACCTCACAATGATACCTATCAACTTGCCATCTTGATCACGGCGTCGCCTACTCTAAAGAAAGGCGGTGCATTCCACACAAAGAAGTCAACAACGAAAGGATCGGGATCTTTACTTATGGCGATATAACGATGATTAACTTTAGGATTTGGTTACTTTGAATTAAGTATAATGGGTTGGTTAAGAATATGAAAGCTAACAACCTTACAAAAAGAATAATGAGTAGTTAATCAATCGTTTTAAAAATTACCTCAAAGGCAAGTATTTTCAAAGAGATAAGATCGACGAAGTAACGTGAAAGTGTTTATTTGAAACAACAAGATTAATAAGCGATTGGAGGTAACGAAGGTTTCTCCCAACGAAGTTTGATAGATAAATCAAAGTCTAATTTCTCGAGTCAAATTTAAGCGTTGAGCGCAAAGCAAGAGAGATAAAGAATGGGTAGAACCCAAGGTATCTAATAAGGTATAGACTTCATGAGAATTTATAATTAACTAACGTGCTAACCGTTCGGGTTACCCACTTTTGAGAAGTCACTTAAAACGCTCTTCTGAAACCCACAGACTTTGTTTTGTCCAGTATCGCCTTTGGTGCCACTATCCCGGTGGACTTGACTTCACTATCGACAAAATCGAGCTAAATGACCTTCTCTTCTTGAAATTTCCACTTTCTATTATCTTTGCCATGATTACCATAGAAGTGGTTACCATTCTTAGCATGATAATTTCCCCACGATGGTTATCATTGTTACGATAGCCGTTGCCACCGATATGATTATTATCGTGTTGTTGGTCGTTACCTTTTGTTTGAAATTTGAATCAACACTCTCATGTGCTTCATTGCTTATCTCGGCATTTTCGGATGCCATTCTCAAACCTTTGTCACAAAACAAGGGTTAATTGACATGTAACAAATTATCTCTATATTACGATGAGACCAATAAAATAGCACATAAACTTAGGTAGGTCATTCTAGCGAAGGTATTCCGTCTCTCCCCTCCTAGTACTATTCTCACCTCTAAGCCGGGGATCATATCCTAAGCTACGATACCAATTGTGGCGCCCCCAAAATTAGGTATCGTCACCCATCTTGGGTCGCCACTTACATGGTACATAAATTTAAATACAAACTTAATTATACATCTATCGTGTAACATCGACAATACATAAGCGAGAGTTCTAATAGGAATATTGTCATTTAGACAATATCCATACTCAAGGAGTCCTCATTACAATTATTATCACACTATTTCACGAATAGTGAGGACTACTAATCTATCTTGAGGACCATCACTCGTTTCCCCAACTCGTCCCATTTATATTCTCATTTCACGAAGAAACGGTGAAAGAAAGGGTGAGCTCAACTAGCCCAAGAAGAAATATTATGACTAAGATAATGCGAATAAATTATCAATAGTCTTCAACAATGTTAAAGCGATAAAATACAATAGACAACCGGTTTAAGCTACTTGTGAATGAATATCTGATCCATTAAAAAGTCAAGTAGAAAATAAAGTCTACTATCTTTTAGGTTTTAAAAGGTTTTCATTAATTTTTATCACTAATACTCGGTTTAATGAATAAACCACAATATCTAATCATCATCGTATACCACGGTCGAGGATTTTCATCAAATTATCAATGGTAATGACTATCTTAGAATCACCCACGGTCATAATCATACCAAAAACTATCCATCATTTGCATTCAAGCCACCGAGGACTTTTATTACATCATTTATATCAAGCCGTGATTATCCGAATGATCCTCGGTCATAATCATACTAAGTTCATCTATGCACGTAAGCCGAAGATAACATAATATAACGTGAGGATGATGACAATGACATAATAATTCAATAAAACAAGTTCAAGAATTATTTAATCCGGAATTATTAACGTCAAATTGTCGACATGATCTTTGTTTTGTAAAGTAAAATTCAAGAATAGTCAAAAGAATATTTCCATGAAAAGATCTTTGGATGAAACGCATGAAATATCAAAGATATTCTACTAATTTCATGGAGTATAGAAAGTCAAAGTTTTAACCAATTTGGGTATAATAAAGAATGAAATAACAAAAGAAATCACCATGCATGCGGTGCTTGCAGCATGGCAGAGTTATTCGATAGAATAATAATAACGGAACGGTCGGTGAAATTCACAAGCAAGATGATGATCCAACGAATAATAAATCTTTGAATAATAAACAATGGAACCCGGTTAGGTGTAAAACACATGCGAGCGGGATATTCAATGAGAATAATAAATGCGGAATAATAAATAATGGAACCGGTCAAATTGTAAAACACACGCAGACGAGGATATTCCAGCGAGAATAATAAAGAATGGAATAATGAAGAAGATCACCAAGTATAGGGGATTCAGCGTATCTGAGGTTATTCCAAGAGAATAAATAAGAATGGAATAACATAAGGATTTCACAAAGTATAGGGTATCTGCATATCACGAGGTTATGTATAGGGTATACCACTTTTACGAGTTATTCAATGGAATAATAATGAATGGAATAATGAAGTTCTCTTCATGAATAAGAAAGAATAACACCACTTACAGATACAACAAATAATACCCCTTCTAGTAAAAAGACACTTTGGATATCAAAGTAGTGAAGTACCATAATACTCTTCTTCTTTCTCTCTATAGATTTTTTCTCTATAAACCTCTCTATAATTTCTCTCTACAGAGTTTGGTGAATTTGTAAGAAAATAATGAAGGAATGAGCTTATTTATAGGAAAATAGAATGCATAATAATTAATCCATGAGCGGTCAGATTGATTTACTTTAATCGACGGTCCATATTTAAAGCAAAATCTTTTAAATAAAATATCATATATTCTATTTATATAAAAACATTTTACTATGCAAACACTTATGCAACACTATGCAAAACACTATGCATAATAAAATATAATATATTCTATTTATAGAATAACTTTAATAAAGTATTACATTTTATATAAAAGATGTTTACATTTTATTACGTTAATAATCTGAATAAAATAAAAGCGTCATTATATTATAATAATTCATATTATTAATAAATGATAATGGAATCAATGAGTGACTTCTCACATAAGCATCGATAATCGTCTGAGTGTCTTCTTATCGACCACCACGTATTCATTGTACTTTTACTACTAGGAGTAGTTCAGCAAGTATCGATGGTAAAACTTCCGTTGTTATTTCAATAAAATATTTTTGTCGTTTTCTCGATCAAACAATAATTACATTATAGGGTCCACCAATGATTGAGTAGTTATGCGAATATTCCTGCTAAACAAGAATATTCCTCGACCAATCGAATATAATATAACCTTGCATACTTTGCAAAATTTATAAATACTACCCACAATTATAATATTATCTCAAATTCACACCATAATATTAAAAATTATTTCGACAAAATTTAAATCTTTATTGATAAAATCTGGGGTCTCTGATTTATCGCTTTAGGGGTGTAAGCGAGTAGAATACAGCAAACACCCAAATGTTGATTCGATTTCGACTCGAAAAAATTGAGCTTGAATTCGATAAAGATTTTTAATTTTGTATTAGATTCGACTCGAACCTACTCGACTCATAATACTTGACTCGATTTACAAATTGAGTTACTCATAAGCCTTCTTCAAATCAAGTTTTGAATATGAACTATTTCACTTAATCTTGAACCACTACATACTAAATTGATTATTGAATTAATGTTTTATATAAAAAGTTTTTACTTTTATTTATGTAAAAATTACAAAGAATGTAATACAAAATGACATTTAAAGTACAAGCTTACACAATTTAATACTACATTTTATAAATTATAAAAAATTGATGCAAATATCATATATTTAACTTGTTAGTATGAATTAGACCAGTATTCAAATATGATCCATCGAGCATGTATCGAGTATGGTTCTAGAAAGAAAATAAAAAACTCGAACCCTAATATGAGAAAACATTGTTATACTCAAATTTGACTCATGTATTATTAAACCAAAAACGAGTATGGATCAAATTCAACTCGAATTAATTTCGACTTTAAGCTTTGAATTATATTTTAGAACTAATCTCGAGTCGAGTACCGAACTATTCGGCTCGGCTTACACCCTTATTGTCGCCTTATTCATGACACCGTGGAAAATTTTGTCGTCGCAAATAAAACCCTAGCAACCTTTTTATGTATTTCTGTACATCCTTCGTTTACGACGAAGATTGGAGAATTACGTTAATGCAAAGGGGGCAATTGTAGGGTCTATTGGGTGTTGGACCGACGCCTAAGATGTGACGCCCCCAAAATAGGTATACATCACCCATTTTGGTAAAATACATAACATAATACGAAATAACTACAACTTTATTAATACAACATATAAAGCGTGAGTTTAAATACAAATATTGCCATCTAGACAATATTCACACCCAAATAAGTTTTCATTACAATTATTGGTACATTATTTTACAAAAGCGGTGAGAACTACTAAGACAACTTTCTAAATCCATCATTCCACACCTTTTTATTGTAACTCGCTACATTCTCGCCTCACGAGAAGAAAAATGAAACAAAAAGGAAAAGGGTGAGCTCAACTAGCCCGATAAAGAATATTATGACTAAGATAATATAGAACAAATTATCGTTAGTCTTCAACAGGAAAAAATCGATAAAATAAAATAAGCAAACAAGTTTTGGATCAATATTCATAGTTAGAAATAATAATTCATAGAAGAGTTACGTAGATAATGAAATCTACTAATATCTATGAATTTAAAAGTCCATCATCAATATTTTATCCTGTAACATCAATCAACATACTTCTTGAATCAAATATTCATCTTTGCATACATGTAAGACCCGACTTTTATAAATAAAGATGAATTTTCTATAAATATTATTTTTGAATATTATGGAATAATTTGATATAATGTTATAGTTGTGGGTAATATTTATAAATTTTGCAAAGTATATCAAGTGGTTATATTATATTCGATTGGTGGGGAATATTCGGTTTAGCGAGGGAATATTAAATACAATGGCTCAATCATTGGTGGACCCTAGCGAAATTATTGTCGGATTTGAAAGCGACAAAAATATTTTATTGAAATAACGGCGGAAGTTTTTCTGGTTGATCTTGTTGAACTACTCGGTAGTAAAAATACGATGTCGTGTGGTTGCGTAGTAGCACGCGGTATTGATTATTGATGCTTATGTGAGAAGTCACTCGGTTTGATTCCATTATTGTCGATTAATAATATGAATTATTATAGCGATAATGACGTTTTGTTTTATTCGTATTATTAGCGTAATAAAAGCGAAACATCTTTTTATATAAAAGCAGAATACTTTATTAAAGTTATTTTATAAATAAAATATATTATATTTTATTATGCATAGTAGTGTTGCGTAGTGTTTTGCGTAGTAGTTTTGCATAGTGTTTGCATAGTAAAATGTTTTTATATAAATAGAATATATTATATTTTATTTAAAAATTTTTTGCTTTAAATATGGAAAGTCAGATTAAAGTAAATCAATGCAGATAGTTCATGGATTAATTCTTATGCATTCCATTTTCTATAAATAGAAGCTCGTTCCTTCATTATTTTCTTTTGAATTCATTTGAAACTACAGAGAGAAATTATAGAGAGAAGCTATAGAGAAAGTTATAGAAAGAAGAAGAAGATTGATATATTAGGTTCTTCTTATAGGTAGGGAATATTATTTTTTACGGTAAAGGGTGTTATTCTTTCTTATTCTTGAAGAGAACTTACATTATTCCATTCACTTTATTATTACATTGGAATAACTTTTTTGTAAAAGTGGCATACTACTATACATAACTTTTGTATCTGTGGCATACCTATACTTGGTGAAATCCTTATGTTATTCCATTGCTTATTATTACATTTGGAATACTTTTTTGTATCTGTGGTTTACCTATACTTGGTGACATTCTTTATTATTACATTGGAACATCACATGCATGTGTTTTACAGGACTGGTTAAAATCTTTATTATTGATACATTGGAACATCACATGCGTGTGTTTTTTTACAGGACTGGTTAAAATCTTTATCATTACATTGGAATATCTATCTGTGTGTTTTACAGGATGCAGTTCCATCTTTATTATTACATTGGAACATCACTGCCGGTGTGAATTTCACGACTGGTTAGATTATTATTATTACATTGGAATAACTTTTACATCATCACAATCTACCGCATGCGTGGTGATTTCTTTTGTTATTCCATTCTTTATTATACCCGGTTGGTTAAAACTTTGACTTCTATACTCCATGAAATTAGTAGAATATCCTTGATATTTGCGTTTCATCGATATCTTTTCATGGAAATATTCTTACGATCATTCTTGAATTTTACTCTACAAAAGCGATATCGTGTTGACAATTTGGGCGTTAATAATTCTGGATAAAATAATTCTTGAACTTGTTTTATTGAATTCTTATATCATTGTCATCATCTCGTATTTATATTTTTTTAAAAAGTAAATACGTGGCTGTAGAGCATGGATGGACTTGGTATGATTATGACCGAGGATTATTGATTGTAATCATGGTAGTAATGTTACAAATGATGTGGTAAAAATCCTCGATTGGTAGTAGTGCATTGATGGGCGATTGTTGGCATGATCATGACCATTAATGAATACCTGACTATTCTTGGCGTAGTGCGAGGAATAATTGTGGTCGTGATACTAAAGAATATCCTTGGGTAGTAGTGCGGGGTGATTCGATGATGTGGATTATTTATTAAAAGTGAGTCTAAACTATACTTGATGATGAAAAACCTTTTAAATCATAAAAGATAGTAGATTTTATTTTCTACTTGACTCTTTTAATGGATTGCTTATTCATTATGATTAAACTTGATGTTTATATTGTATTTTATCGGTTTAACATTGTTGAAGACTATTGATAATTTATTTTGCATTATCTTAGTCGTAATATTTCTTCTTGGGCTAGTTGAGCTCACCCTTTCTTTCTTTATTCTCTTGAGGAAATGAGAATATAAATTTGGGGACGAGTCGAGAAGCGGAGTGATGGTCACGAAGATAGCATTAGTAGTCCTCCTTTATTACGTGAAATAGTGTGATAATAATTGTAATGAGGACTTTTTTTGAGTTTGTATAATATCTAGTAGACGATATTTGTATTTAAACTCACGGTTTATATCGTATTGTCTACGCAGTTATATTAATAAGTTGTATTTAAATTACATACCATGTAAGTGGCGACCCAAGATGGGTGATGTATACCTAATTTTGGGGGCGTCACGGTTGGTATCGAGCTTAGGGATATGATCCTGGCTAAGATGTGAGAAAAGTACTAGGAGGGAGGCGGGGAATACCTTGTTAGTATGACCTACTAAGTTTATGTCTTTATTTTATTGGTCGGTCGAGAATATAAAGATAATTGTTACATGTCGATTAATCTTTTGTTTTGTGGCGATGTCTGAAAATGACATCGAGAATGTTGAGAATATGATGGAGCCTGAGCGATCGTTGATTCTGCACATATCGATAATCGAGGATAATGTGCATCGGGGAAGGCGACAATCCTCATGCAAACAACAACAACTTGACCAAATGATGAATGATCAAATGTTCGGAGGCTTTTTATGCGATTTATCTGGCAATGATGAGGCGACTCATCCAAAGCGTGGGGTGGAAACACGGAAAACTCTCGGCGGTCACCATTAAACAATTCGAGGCTGGGACCACTTGGGAGTTTAAGGAAGCAAAACCACTTACGGCGGAAGCATGGATAAAGCATTACCAAGATATTTGATGTCTTGGGATGCTCAGAAGCAAAAGGTTCCCTTCTTAGCCTTTATGTTCTTGCGAGAGGCGATTCTTGGTGGGAATCGGTAAAAGCGTACTCGACTTCTTTGTCTTGAAGATATCTTGGGAGAAGTTCGAGGGAGGCATTCAGCGACAAATACTTTCACGAAAGTATTAGCCACATGAAGGAGGTGGAGTTTATCAAGTTGGAACAAAACAATATGGCCAGGTGTCATGATACGAGGCAAAATTTGCGGAGTTATCACGGTTTCGTCCCACTTGGTGGATAATGAAGAGAAAATGGCGAATGTTTTTAAGAGGTTTGAAAGTGGGAATCGTCGACATCTTATTTCTCATAAAGCGTGTTTGTATTAGGATGTTGTAAATAGGGCTCGATTAGTGGGTAGCGATAGCGAGTCAGCCTTGACTAAAAAGAAGCGGTAAGCAAAGTTATAATACCGGTGAGTAGTCATGAGCGGTGACAACAAGCGTGGAGGAATCAGCGGGCGGATATGGTAACCCGCCGGTGTGGTGTCGGGGCCAAAACAATAAGAATGGACATTTCAAGAAAGCGGAGATTCAATGATGATGGAAAGGCGTCGACACCGACACCGTTGTTAAGGAAGGAGAAAGACCACTATCGTATATGCTTGAATGCGGAGAAGAGGGACACATCGGTCCGAGCTGTGCCATCTTAGTCAAAGCATGTTATAATTGTGGAAGAGAAGGTCAACTTAGCTCGATTTTGTCGTTCTAGAAGACAAATTCAACTAGGATGGAGGCACCAAAGTAGTCGGAAAATCAAAGCCGGTAGTCTGAGGAGGCGTTTGTTGTGACCTCGGAGGAAGCGAGGAACCGAATGAGGTCATCACGGGTAAGCTTATCATAAACTCAATGAAGTCACACTTTATTTGATCTGGGTTCTACCCATTCTTTTATTTCTCTACTTGCGCTCATCGATTAAATTTGACTCAGGAGAAATTAGACTTTGACTTATCTGTGGAAACTCAGGTTGGGAGAAACCTTCATTACATCCCTTTGTTTATAAGTCTTGTTTGGTTCAAATCGGTACCCTCACATTACTGTCGATCTTATTTCATTAAAAATACTTGCATTTGGCGTGATTACAAGGGATTGATTGGTTAACTACTTATCATACAAAAATTGATTGTTTTCGTAAGGTTGTTAGCTTTCATATTCCTAATCAACCTATTATGCGAATTCAAACGACCAAACCATTAAAATCAATCACGGTCATCTCAAGCCATAAAAGCTATTCGTTTATTGAAAAATGGATGTCAAGCTTTCTTAGCTCATATCTGATTTAAACAAAAATCGTCGGTTTTGAAGCGATATTTCTATTGTTAATAAATTTCACGGCGTATTCCCGAAGAACTTCTGGGCTACCCCAGGCGTGAAATTGAATTTTGTATCGACCTTGAACTTTGGTACAAAACCTATTTCCAAAGCCCATGTCGAATAGCTCTATTGAACTTGAGTTAAAGACCCATGCTGCGAGGAATTGTTAGACATTGGCTTTATTCGTCCTAGTACTTCTCCTTGGGGTGCTCTCATTACTATTCGTGAAGAAGAAAGATGGGAGTATCGACTTTGTATTGATTATCGGGAGTTGAATCATGTCACCATCAAAAATAGGTATCCATTGCCGCGTATTGATGACTGTTTGACCCGGTTGCAAGGAGCCAAATTCTTTTCAAAGATTGATCTTCGTTAGGATATCACCGATTGAAGATTAGAGCCGTGACATTCAAAAAGGCGGCTTTCGAGAACTCGATGCGGGCATTATGAATTCTAGTCGTGTCCTTTGGATTGACTAATGCTCTCCTCTTTGCCTTCATGGATATGATGAGCCAAGTATTGAGGAATATTTAGATCACTTTGTGGTCGTCTTTATTGATGACATCCTTATTTATTCCAAAAGCGTGAAGATCATGAAAGCAACACTTGAGGTGACACTCCAAAAGCCGTGAATATAAGCTTTATGCGAGTTGAAGAAATCGAGTTACGGCTTGAAGAAGTAGCATTCCTTGGGCGCGTGGTATCAAGTCGTGGAATATCATTATTGGCAAAGATTGAAGCTATTGTGGGAACAACCTAAATCGATTAATAGAAATCGTAGCTTTCTCGGTTTATTTGGTTATTATCGGAGATTCGTGGAAGGATTTTCTCGAATCGCTACTCCATTGATTTCGGTGACTCGAAAAGATCAAAGTTCGGTTGGGCGAAGAATGTGAGAAGAGTTTTCAAGAACTCGAGAGGAGACTTATTTATTTTGTTACGTGATACCATCGGCTCGGAGGATTTGTCATCTGATGATGCTTGAGCAAAAGGTTGGGATGTGTTCTTATGCGACATGGAAAAGTTATAGCCTATGCCTCGCGACAACTCAAAAGAATATGAGAGGAATTATCCTACTCGTGATGCGGGTTAGCATTTATTATCTTTGCACTTAAAATTTGGAGGCATTACTTGTATGGGGAGAAAGTGGAGATCTTCACGGATCGTAAAAGCCTCAAATATTTCTTCACTCAAAAGGAACTCGACATGCGACAACGGCGTTGGCTTGAGCTATTGAAAGATTATGATCGTACCATCGATACCATCTGGAAAAGCGAGCGTGGTAGGCGATGCGTTGAGTAGAAGATCGTATCTGAAAATCTGAGTGCGTTATTGTCAACCTGAGGCCCATTTTGTGTGACTTGCAAAGGATGGAGATAGAGTTAAAGACTCGAGGGACGCGTGTGATGATAGCGAATATCTGAGTAGAGGCAGGCTTTAATCGATAAAGTTAAAGGCTGCTCGAGCTTCGGACACTGGAGGCGATGCGTATGAGGAAGAAAGTCTGAGAGGTCTTTATCTTAGGAAGCAAGAATCGATGAAGAAGGAATACTTGAGTCGACTCCGGACTTTGTGTTCTAACGACCACGATTTAAAGTATAATATCATGATGGGCGCTGACACACCATTTGCGATCCATCACTGGGAGTACCAAAATGTATCATGATATTAAATAAATACATTTTGGTGGAAGCGATATGAAGAGAGAGAGATATTTGTTTATCTCGAGGTGTCTAACTTGTCAGCGAGTTAAGCGAGCATCAAGTACCAAAAGGTCCATTGCAACCACTTGAAATTCGAGAATGGAAGTGGGAGCACATTACCATGGATTTCGATTCTGGGTCTTCTAAGGTTTCTCAAGGCGTTGATGCGATTTGGGTCATTGTTGATAGATTGACCAAGTCTGCTCATTTCTTACCGTCGAGAAACTTATACACTTGAGCGTCTTCTTTCGTATGTATGTACATAAGCGAGATTGTAAAGCTGCGCATGGTATCTGCGGTATCCATAGTTTACGATCGAGACCGAAGATTCACTTCACGATTTTGGGTTAGTTTGCAAAAAGCTATGAGCGCGGACTTACGATTTAGCTTCGGCATATCATCCTCGAACCAGACGGACGATCGGAGAGGACTATTCAAACTCTTGAAGATCTATTAAGACTACTGTGTTCTTGATTTGAGGGAGTTGGGACAAGTTCTTACCATTGGTGGAGTTTTCCTACAACAACGGTTATCAAGCAAGTATTGGCATGGCTCCATTCGAGCGTTGTATGGAAGAAAGTGTCGTTCTCGGTATCTTTGGGATGAGGTGGGTGAAAGCAGCGTTGTTGGGGCCGGAGTTGATGCGTATGACTACGGAAAAGATTGAAGCGATCGACATGACGTATAAAAACCTCACAAAATCGACAAAAGAGTTATCTTGATCTTCATCGAAAGGGCGTGGAATTTGATATAGGAGATCGTGTGTTGTTAAAGTTGCTCCATGGAAAGGAGTTACAAGATTTGGAAGAGAGGAAAACTTAATCCTCGATTCATCGGTCCATTTTAATCCTCGATCGAGTAGGGGCGTGGCTATAGACTCGACTTTCTGTGAAATATGTCTCGTGTTCATGCGTTTTTCACATATCCATATTACGTAAATATGTGAAAGACCCGAACCATATTATTGAGTTAGAAGCAGGACGAAATAGCGGAAGATTTGGCGTATGAAGAGGTTCTGTTCAAATTTTGGATAAGAAGGAACATATTCTACGCTCGAGGTTATACCTCAAGTCGAAGTTTTGTGGAGGAACCACGATGTTGAGAAATGACTTGGGAGTTAGAATCGAAATGAAATCAAGGTATCCTTACCTCTTGACATACCAGTCGTACCCTAATTTTGAGGCGAAATTTCATAAGAAGGGAGGTTGTAAGACCCGACTTTTATAAATAAAGATGAATTTTCTATAAATATTATTTTTGAATATTATGGAATAATTTGATATAATGTTATAGTTGTGGGTAATATTTATAAATTTTGCAAAAGTATGCAAGTGGTTATATTATATTCGATTGATTGGTGGGGAATATTCGGTTTAGCGAGGGAATATTAAATACAATGGCTCAATCATTGGTGGACCCTAGCGAAATTATTGTCGGATTGAAAGCGACAAAAATATTTTATTGAAATAACGGCGGAAGTTTCTGGTTGATCTTGTTGAACTACTCGGTAGTAAAAAGTACGATGCGATGTCGTGTGGTTGCGTAGTAGCTTGCGGTATTGATTATTGATCTTATGTGAGAAGTCAACCGGTTTGATTCCATTATTGTCGATTAATAATATGAATTATTATAGCGATAATGACGTTTTGTTTTATTATTATTATTAGCGTAATAAAAGCGAAACATCTTTATATAAAGCAGAATACTTTATTAAAGTTATTTTATAAATAAAATATATTATATTTTATTATGCGTAGTGTTGCGTAGTGTTTTTGCGTAGTGTTTTGCATAGTGTTTTGCATAGTGTTTGCATAGTAAAATGTTTTTATATAAATAGAATATATTATATTTTATTTAAAAGATTTTGCTTTAAATATGGATACCGTCAGATTAAAGTAAATCAATACTGGATAGTTCATGGATTAATTCTTATGCATTTCTTTTCTATAAATAGAAGCTCATTCCTTCATTATTTTCTTACGAATTCTTTGAAACTACAGAGAATTATAGAGAGAGAAGCTAGAGAGAAAATATTAAAGAAGAAGAGTTTACCGATATTACTTTCTTTAAGGTATAATATTATTTCTTTTTACGGTAAAGGGTGTTATTCTTTCTTCTTCTTGAAGAGAACTTACATTATTCCATTCATTATTATTACATTGGAATAACTTTGTAAAAGTGGCGGCATACTACTATACATGCTTTAACTATCTGTATGGCATACCTATACTTGGTGAAATCCTTATGTTATTCCATTGCTTATTATTACATTGGAATAAACTTTGTATCTGTGGTTTACCTATACTTGGTGACATTCTTATTATTATTACATTGGAACATCACATGCGTGTGTTTTACAGGACTGGTTAAAATCTTTATTATTACATTGGAACATCACATGCATGTGTTTTACAGGACTGGTTAAAATCTTTATTATTACACGTTGGAATATCTATCATGTGTTTTTTACAGGATGCAGTTCCATCTTTATTATTACATTGGAACATCACATGCCGATTGTGAATTTCACGACTGGTTAGATTATTATTATTACATTGGAATAACTTTGTCATACATCTGCAATCGCATGCGTGGTGATTTCTTTTGTTATTCCATTCTTTATTATACCCGGTTGGTTAAAACTTTGACTTTATACTCCATGAAATTAGTAGAATATCCTTGATATTTGCGTTTCATCGATATCTTTTCATGGAAATATTCTTACGATCATTCTTGAATTTTACTCTACAAAAGCGATATCGTGTTGACAATTTGGGCGTTAATAATTCTGGATAAAATAATTCTTGAACTTGTTTTATTGAATTCTTATATCATTGTCATCATCCTCATATTTTATATTTTTTTAAAGTAAATACGTGGCTTTTTGTAGAGCATGGATGGACTTGGTATGATTATGACCGAGGGATTATTGGGTGTAATCATGGTAGTAATGTTACAAATGATGTGGTAAAAATCCTCGGTGGTAGTAGTGCATTGATGGACGATTGTTGGCATGATCATGACCATTAATGAATACCTGACTATTCTTGGCGTAGTGCGGGAATAATTGTGGTCGTGATACTAAAGAATATCCTTGGTGGTAGTAGTGCGGGGTGATTCGATGATGTGGATTATTTATTAAAAGTGAGTCTCGACTATTACTTGATGATGAAAAACCTTTTAAATCATAAAAGATAGTAGATTTTATTTTCTACTTGACTCTTTTAATGGATTGCTTATTCATTGCTGATTAAACTTGGTTGTTTATTATATTTTATCGGTTTAACATTGTTGAAGACTATTGATAATTTATTACGCATTATCTTAGTCATAATATTTCTTCTTGGGCTAGTTGAGCTCACCCTTTCTTTTTCCTTTATTCTCTTGAGGAAATGAGAATATATAAATTTGAGACGAGTCGGGAAGCAGTGATGGTCACGAAGATAGCATTAGTAGTCCTCATTTATTACGTGAAATAGTGTGATAATAATTGTAATGAGGACTTTTGTTTGAGTTTGTATAATATCTAGTAGACGATATTTGTATTTAAACTCACGGTTTATATCGTATTGTACAAGGCAGTTATGTTAATAAGTTGTATTTAAATTTTGTACCATGTAAGTGGCGACCCAAGATGGGTGATGTATACCTAATTTTGGGGCGTCTGAATAGTCGAGTATCGTGAATAAGTAACTCCCAGACACTAAAAGACAAGAATTTCACAAGAAAAATCTTACCAATATTAAAGATAATGATATTAGAAGAAATAATATCATTTTAAAAAAATAATATCCCTTACCTTGAAAAGATCATTTGTACTGAATATTTGGAATCTAGGATATAGTCTTTGAAGCGAACTTAGACAGTATAGCAACACTCAAAGTATCAAAATACTCACAAGAATACGCTCGATAATATAGAGAGAGAGAGAGAAAGAAAGGTTTTTGGTGTGATTTTCAATTCTAACCCAAGACCTATTTATAGAAAAATGCTTAGAACACCAAAGCAGAAAATTTAATATAATATTAATATAATTAACAAAATTCAAGCCCACCTTAGACAACTGATCTCAGCTCATTTTGCACATGTTAGTGTAGCCCAAAAAACGATTTTCTTAATAAACATAATTAAAACTTCCAAAAATCAATTATTCTGGAACTTCAAAACTTCAATAATTCATAATAAATAGTCCTTTTATAAGAAAAATTCAACCACATGTCCTTTCCTCAGTAAATTCCATTCTCTACAACTTTGTAAGTTTAAGTTTTTCCAAATTCCAAGCAGAAGTTAACCGAAATCCACAAACGGACGATTTTACGGGCTATAATCCAATTTCGGTCACAAAGTGGGCCCCACAAACATGTTTAACATATTTTAAATATTTTTTTTGTAACAAAAATACTCTTCCTCATTTATTCATATATCCCACATTCATTGTAAAAATATCACCATTATTATATTATTAAAATATAATAATATATTTAAATGAATTATTTTATCGAAAAAGATAAAATATCAATTTTCAACAATTGTCACATTAAAAATTTTCTCCATCTATATCCACATAAAATGAATATTTTCCTTATCATATAAATCAATAATTAATTATTCACAAATAATATTCACAAATAATATTCACAAATAATATCATGTAAATCAATAAATAATTAATTATTTGCGCAATTAGGTGACCAAACCTCTCCTTAGACAGAACTTTCTAGACATTGCCAATAATATTTTCTAATAATATTTTTCAAATAATATGAATTATTGATCTGATAATGAAAATACTGTGTAGTGACCATTATTGAAACAATATAAAATATCAACGTAGCAATTATTGAATCAATAAAATAAAATATTGAACAGTAACTACTGTGACAATTATTAAGTAGTGTCTTCTTACGTAAGAATCAATAATTGGTGTAATACTGCAGTGTCTTTCTTGTGTTTTAACCATACGGGTATTTTAACAAGATAATACTTGAATAACTACTTCTGTCAATTATTTATAAACAACTTATATTTGTCGTTTTCTTCATTCAATCGCTTTTCCAGATTTATGGGCCACACAAGGTCAAGATGCACCATCGCATTTAATATTTCGAAGCAGTAAGAATATTCCACCACCAAACAAATATTTTCCGATAAAATGAATATTTTATAACCACTTGATATTTGAAATATTTGCAGATTTTACCCATAACTAACCACATTAATCAAATTAACCCTTACTTATTTTAAAATAATAACTAGAGGAAATTTAATTTTATTTATAATAAGTTGGGGTATTACAACCTCCCTCCTTATGAAATTTCGTCCTCGAAATTGGCGTCACGACGCAGTGTTTTGAAAAGGTGAGGATACCTCGCTTTCATTTTCGTTTCCAACTCCCGGTCATTTCCTCGATAGCATGGTTTCTCCACAAAACTTTGACTTGTGGTATGACCTTTTCAGACGTAAGACATGCTCCTTCCTATCCAAGATCTTGACAGTACCTTCAAATGACGTTAAGTCTTCTATTATCTCATCCGATTCAACTTCAATAACGTGGTTCGGGTCTTTCACATATTTAAGAAGCACGGATATATGAAAAACATTATGAACACGAGACATACTTGGAGTAGCAGCAGTCTATAGACTACATTTCCTACTACGGTCAAGAATCGAAATGGACCGATAAATCGTGAATTGAGCTTTCCTCTTTCCAATCTTGTAACTCCCTTCCACGGGCAACACGCAACAATACATGATCCCCAATACTAAATTCTACGTTTTTTTCGATGAAGATCCGCATAACTCTTTTGTTTATCTTTAGCCGTTTGTATCGTTGTCGAATCATTTGGATCTTTTTCGTAATCATACGCATTCAACTCGGGTCCCAACAATGTTGTTTCACCCACCTCATCCCAACATATTGGAAGCGACACTTTCGTCCATACAATACTTGAATGGAGCCACATTTATACTTGCACGATAACTTGTTGTTGTAGGAGAATTCCACCGATGGTAAATACTTATCCCAACTCCCTTTCAAGTTCAGGACACGAGTTTTAATAGATCTTCAAGAGTTTGAATAGTCCTCTCGATTGTCAAATCTGTTTGAGGATGGTATCTTATGCCAATGTAATCGTAAATCCGTGCCCATAGCTTTTTTAAGCTAACCCAAAATCGTGAAGTGAATCTTGGGTCACGATCCGAAACTATGGATACTGGCATGCCATGCAATCTCACAATCTCATTTACATACATATGAGCAAGACGTTAAAGGGAATAAGTCTCCCGTATCGACAAGAAATGAGCAGACTTGGTTAATCTATCAACAATAACCCAAATATCATTTATGCCTTGAAAAACCGTGGGAAGACTCCGTAATGAAATCCATGGTAATGTGTTCCCACTTCCATTTCGAAATCTCAAGTGGTTGCAATGGACCAAACCTCTCATTAGACAGAACTTTCTAGACATTGCCAATAATATTATCTAATAATATTATTCAAATAATATGAATTATTGATCTGATAATGAAAATCTTGTGTAGTGACCATTATTGAAACAATATAAAATATCAACGTAGCAATTATTGAATCAATAAAATAAAATATTGAACAAAGAATCATTGTGACAATTATTAAGTAAAGTGCCTTTTACGTAAGAATCGATAATTGGTGTAATACTGGTATCTTCTTTGTGTTTTAACCAATGAATTATTTTAAAGATAACTGTAATAACTACGCCTGTTATTTATAAACAACTTATATTTGTTGTTTTCTTTCATTCAAATTTTCAGTTATGGGGCCCACATGAAAGGTACACGTTGAGTAAATGCGAATATTCTCCGACAGTAAGAATATTCCACCACCAACGAATATTCTCCGATAAAATGAATATTTTATAACCACTTGCATATTTAAAATATTGACGATTTTGCATATAACTAAGCACATTAATCAAATAGCACTTCTTACTATTTTAAAATAATAAATAGAAAATTTAATTTTATTTATAATAAGTTGGGGTATTACATAAGATGTGGGAGGAGGAGTAGCATTTGAAGCAGGAGACAACGATGGGTAATGATGGTGACTTGCAGTGGTTGTGGAGGAATAAAAAGTTTGTGGGTTATTGATTGTGTAGAGAAAGAAAGGGAGAAAAATATATATTTTAAATGTCATGTCATTGTTCTAATATATTTTTATTATATTTTTGCCACGTTTTTTTGTTTTAATTTAATTTTAATTTTTTATGCTACGACAAATAAATAATAGACATCCGTTCAATTATTTTAACGGACTGACTTGATTTTAAAATAATAATTAATTTAATAAAATAGTTTAAAAAATTAAAAATTTAATAATATAATCTATAAAAATCACCCATTACCGTGTGTAATTCATTAATTTTGCCCATATCATTTTATTGGGTCCTGCGTAATTATCATACCACACAATTTGCATTGGTGGATAAACGAAAGCATTCACCCAGCTCTCAAACAAAGTGAATATTCGTGGTTAAATTAGTATATTACATTTCATTTTTCTTGTATGAGCTGGGGAATAATTATAAAAAATATTAGTGTTAATAGATAATAAGTGATTACAGTCGTCTCACTTCGTGTCACATAATTTATTTATGTTTTTCTTGATAAATTTGTTTATTCATATCAATAGTCTAATATTTGACTATTTGTTCAAGAAACTGTAAAAGCCAATGTGGCGAATGGTCACCTACAATTTAATTTTAAAAATTAATATTTTCACATAAAAATCATCAAAATATCAAAAATCATGTTTAATTTTCTTTTTCAGGAACAAGTGGCATGGAATGATAACTACTAATACATCTGTTCCTAAATACTAAATAGTAGTATAAGATTCAAATGGAAAATCATTAAAGTTGGTACAAAAAAGGGTAAATTAATATGGAAGAAAAAAAATTTGAACATTTAAAAGACTAATTTTAGGAGGACATTTTTTGTTGACATTGTTAACGATATTTTTTTTTTTGGTTTTTTTTTTAGTACCTCTCAAAAAATGTATAATATTTATTTCAACTGAAATTTTTATAAAAAACAGTGTTTTAGGTGTAATTTGGATACATACCAGAAACAGGGTATGTACAGTCTGACAACCCTGTTTCTTCCTGTATCCAAATTACACCTAAAATACTATTTTTTACAAAAATTTCAATTAGAATAAATACTATACATTTTTTAAAAGATATTACAAAAAAAAAAAATATCAACTAACAATGTCAACAAAAAATATATCCCCTAGAAGGACTCCATCTAAAATTGACATACTACTAATTTCTTACATCTGTGATAAGTGATGAAGATCCTGTTTGTTTTGAAGCATGCACATTTATCTCTGGAAAGTGAGATGATATGATCTTGAGTAAGCCTGATAAAATATGGTTATGGATTAATTTTGATTTTCAAAATATGGTTATGGTTCCATTTAAGAACTAAAATCATATTAACCATTTTTAATATGGATAATGTAAGTTGAAACCATATAGTTATGGTTATTAATATTGTTATAGGTTCCATGAAAGCCTGATTTAACACTAATATTATGTGATTTATGTATATACCCCTTACCCCCCCCCACCCCACTCCACCCCACCCCACCCCACTCCTCTCTCCCCAAAAAAATTAATATTAAACGATTATGTATACACCACCCACCCTCTACTCTCACCCACCCACCCCACCCAACCCACCCACCTACGCACCCACCCACCCACCCAACACTCCCTCCCAAAAAATAATATTAAGCGATTATGTATACCTCACCCATCCCACCCTTTACCCACCCACCTACCTCACCATCCCCATATCTCCCACCCCCCACCCAACACTCCCTCCCAAAAAAATAATATGGGGTGGTGTACACATTATTTTTATGGTATGGTGGGGTGGGGTGGGGTGGGGTGGGGATGGGAGTGGGATGGGCGTGGGTAGGTGGGGTGGGGTGGATAAGTGGGATAGGTGGGGTAGGGTACACATTATTTTTATGGGGTGGTGTACACATTATTTTTTTTATGGTGGGAGGGGGGGTGGGGTTGGGTGGAGTGGGGTCAGTGAGGTTGGGTGAGGTGAGGTGGTGTGGTGGGGTGGTATAGGTTAGGTGAGGTGGGGTGAAATTGGAGTGGGGTGGGTGGTTGAACTTCTTGAATATGTAAATATGAATGGAAAAAACTTTTAATTTAGATTTGAAATAAAATATAGGTCGAAAAATGGTTAACCGGGTTGAAACTATATTTCTTTTTAAAAATATGATTTCAAACTTTACCCAACCCAAATAAATAAAAATAGTTAACCAACCTATTTGGTTCCAGTTAATATAATTTGATTCAATAGTTAACCAACTATATTGCTAAGTCTAATCTTGAGCTAACTAAAAAGAAAGAAATTATGTGAAACTATCTTTGGCGGCGGCTCAGCTTACGCTTCTTTGCCACTTTTCTCAACCCTTCTCTCTCTCTTCTTCTTCTTCAATCTTGCGAAGTTCTTCCTCATCCTCTTTCTGTGCAATTTTCTCGCTGAATCACAAGAACCCACAGGCCCATCAGTCATTCATGGGAAAACGTATAAAAGATATATAATATATATTAAAACAAAAGGAATGAACAAACACATGAATAGATAAATACTTTTCATAAAATAACTGCAAACCATTTAATCTAACATGTGTTATTATTTAGACAATTTTCTCAACAGGGAAAAAAGAGAGTCAAGTTAATGGGATTTCCTCAACCCATCTCGCATTACATAATCAAAAAGTTAATAACTGAAAAAACAATCTCATACTTAAATCTAGCAAAGGTTGATTTGGGTTCCCAGCATTCTACTTTGAATTGCCCCCATAAAATTGATAAAAATATATCAACAGGTTGCAAACAACTCCCTTTCCTATCCAGAAATTCAAACTTTCTACTTCCTTGTCAAATGTTATAACGACCGTCAAAAAAACAAGATGTGAGTCGAAGTCGATGTTCAAGGGGAATAAAGAAAAGGTATAAGCTATCAAAAAAAGAAGGGATGATAAAATTCTGATCAGATGGTGGTAACATTAGAATTAGAAATTACTGTAAACATTATATATGAGACATGTGAAGCTCCTTCCGCATATACACTGAGCTCGCTGTTATACCATTAAATTTAAAATGTAATCATATATAAAAAAAAAAAATCTAAAATGGCCAAATTTTACTATACTTCATACATTTCACTAACCTGCGTCTCTCCTCTTTCAAAATGTCATTAAAATTAGCCTCCATATCACTGTCATCTCCTTCATCAGTAAATTTATTGGGATTATATCTGCAAATAAAATCTCCAACTAGTTAACACAGAGATCTTATTATATAAATCATAATTACCAAAAAAATAAAAATATGTCGCATCCTTGAACCATAGAATAAAATTTCAACTATTAATACACTACTGAGCATGAACAAAAATGTAACAAATGTCATTGATGCTGTACTTTATGAGTTTTAGGTGATGTCTCTTTATTGAACCAAGTGAAAAAATCCAGACAAACACACACAACCCTCCTAACTCCTTGGCCATTATGGACTTTAAACCAGACCAATTACCCTTTCACTTTAAACTACTACCCCACACTTTATCAGGGATACTTTTCTGGTAAGAATAAGATCCTCATTTTATTAAAATTACCATTAAAGGGTGACGTCTAGCTGGCTTAACAAAAAAAGGGGAGGGGACTTAAAACGGCTCATCCAACCCAGCAATCCCTTCTCACAACTCGTGAGAAATAGGGAAAGAGATGGTATAATTACATCAGCGAAGCCTATTAGTGAAAAAAAACAGAGAAATTGTTATATTCAGCATAAGCTGATTAGACCATTGCAATACAATCGGGAGGCAAATATACAGGAGACGACAGGACGGTCATGCTTACCCAAACATTCTTCTAATCATACTGATCGCTTCTCCGCCTTCTTCATCCTCATAATCATCAGAATAATGTCTTATGGGTCTTTTTTCTGGGTAGTCCCTTTGTGAAGTACCGTGGGAGGGAACTTTGGTTGATGGCTGCTTTATCTGCAAAATTTCATGCAATCACCAAAAAATATTTTTTACACAATCAAAATACGGCCCCACGTCATTTTCCTGAGGAACAGGAGGAAAGTTCCCTACAAAACTAAGTAACAATCCAATTAATATATCACCCCCAAAAAAACATCAGAATGGTATGTGACAACAGGAAATAAGTTATACCTGAGGTTTGGAGGACACTTGTTGTCTTGATAAAAATTTCCCCTTGCTAGATTCTTGCAATTCCCTTCTTCGGTCCAAAGTTTGCTTCGGAATAGATGGCTGCGATTTCGAAACAAGTGGTTTGCGCATAACAGGGATGAAGTTCTTTGCACTTGATGAAATAATCTTCTTCTCTGTAGAAATCAGCGGGACCTTAGAAGGTATGCCTTTTGGTGCCTGAGGCCGCCCAGGCCCACTCCCATTGTTGCTACCATGCTGTTTCCTATCCATTGGGGACATTGGTCTACTGCGAGAAGCCAATTTGTGAGGCCCTACTTTAGATTCCATCTTCCTGTTTGTCGGCATATATCTCCACTCTTCACCGGCATTAAACATCTTTTGGCAATTATTGCTCGATAACTGTTTGCTCTTCAGTGGCACTTGATCCAATCTCGCCTCTTTAACATCACCAAAAAACATTTATAAGTTTTCTCAAAGAAAATAGCATGTTTAGGGTCTTTAGACAACAAAATAGATTAGCTACTTAAGCAGTAACACACCAGGTCTTGAAACAGCAACATTTTGAGGTGGCGGATCTTTTGCAGGAGCTGGAGGCTCTGCATCATCCGATAATAGAAACGAGTAGTCCCTAGTATTTTTAAGCATTTGGACTTTTGTTTTTGTCTTTATCTGCAAAACCATTCAAAAGAATCATATATTTGGGGAACTGATATTTCCACATGGTGCTCTCTCACATGAGCATACAGTGGGTCCTACCTTCATGTAAGAAGGAATCATATAGAAATATCAAAAATACATGTGGAAATAGTGTTCCCCTATATTTGATATACATTAGCAAGTATAAAGGACAATCAACGAGTTACTGTAATTCAAAACAATACCGCATTAGTGACTTTAGGGGGATGGTCATTCACTCGAGGCCTGGATCCTAAGGGAGCTGAACCATGGACCTTATTGTTCTGCAAAGCTAAGTTGGGTCATCAACAGATAAACTACATTCAATATGGTAATCAAGTTAACAGATGATATACTATTTGCATATCTTAACAACACACAAGGCACAATTCAATTTGAAGTAATAGTAAGCCAACCAATATCAGAAAAAAAAATTAGGATACGGACATGGGACTTTATAAAAAATCCCTAATTTCTAACTCGGGTTCGGCAGAGTTTGAGAATGTTAATTAAGTATAATTTTATTTTTATAAACATATTCTATATCAAATTAACCTTAAAAAATTAAAGTCTATCTTATGAATTATGATACTTGTTTTGAAAGAAAAATAAATGACCAAAAACAACATCCATAGGACCATAAATGTAATAGCATGAGTGGATGTAAACAAAAAAGAAGTCTTCTTCCTTGAGCACAACCAACCAAAAAGAACTAAGCAATTAAGCATTAACTTCATTTCCCTCGCCTTCATCAAAATAATACACAATATGGTATTTGTATGGGGACAAGAAATAAAGCCTTCAAAAAAGCTATAGACTAGGAGAGAGAGGTCATTGGAGATGGTCAAAAATATTAGAAACCCTTTCTGCCAAATGTGGGTTCTCTAATAACGACTTGCTTTCTTCAATTACTCTTTGAGCTATAACAGGCTGGGAAGGTCCAAAGAAAGATCCATAACTGCATAAGTCATAACATGAACAATGTAAGTGAATACAACATCATACAGTTGTAAATTTGATTGTAAGCTTTAACTTTGCTATTGGATCATTGGATGTAAAGAAAGTATTAATATGATTGAGCTCCAGGCCATTAACAAATACAAAATGCAAAATCCATTCCACTAAATAATTAGGAAAATGTTTAGCCTTAAAGGCTTTACAAAACAACAGAGCTCATGAAATTTGTAACCGAACTGAAAGCATGAGATACATATTTCAGATAATATTTTACCTCAATCGAGAGAGAGAGATATAGACAGAAAAAGGGAGAAAGGGGAGACAGAATTTTGCTTTGACATAACACACAGAATGCACAAAGATATATAACATCAATCATAGGCCTTGCAAATGCAGGAAATGAGAAGTTCACATCAGCTCGCAAAGTTTAAAATTGCAAACAATCATCTCCAACTAAAAACAGGTAGATAATAAACATAATCAAAGTTAAAGTAATTGACACTTTGCCAATAGTTTAGGTGCAAACTGATAAATATTCGTTTGATCCGGAAAAATTACTTAACAACATCTTTATACTTATGTTAACATTTTAATCCGAAAATATAAGCCAAATATTCAAATATCTTTGAACCCAGCAAAAATAATGTAAGCCATAGAATGGTATCCAAGTTTGCTCAAACTTGAGATAAAACTCACTTGTCATATGGCAATTATTCTTTCTCTCTCCAGAATTTGCAAGTGAGCCAGAGTCCTTCTTCATCTGCTTTCTTATAGATTCTTTCAATCGTTGTCTCAATTCAAGGTATTCCAGTTCCTGCTCTGCGGGCTGGCGAGCTTCTTCATCCTCATATTCATCTTCACCAACCTCTTCATCTTCTTGATCTTCATCTTCATCTTCCTCTTCCTCTACATAGTCATCCAGATCTTCATATTCCTGCATGACCAGAAGTTAAGAGACGGAGACAGAGACATATTTAACGTGAAAACTGTGCAAAAATACTCTAAATCTGCTTACATCTCTGTTGTATCCCCGCATAGGCATTTGAATTTCCAATGAAGATTATTCGACCAACTGTTTCATAAGAAAATATTGAATTTAAAAAAACACACTGGAAGCCTAATTAGAGATTATGAAATTTAAAGAACAAATGAGCAAAAATTATATACTTTTCCCCTCTTTTGCGTTAAAAGTTGAAATGAAATATAGGGTGAGCCAAAAGGTGCAAATTTAGGACAATGTATATGAAACATAATGAATTGGTGCATGGGTAACATAAAACCTAAATTTCTCCATTTTACAAGTCGACTAATAAGTCTTGCAGAAAAAAATCAAGTCTTATTGGAAAGAATTGTGACAGACATTTTAAACGCATATGCCCGAATGCCTATACACCAGCAAATCTTAAGCAAAAAACATGAACTTTGGCGATCGAAAAATAATAATAACTGGAAGAAATAGTGAAATTAAATTCAAAGTCATAACTGAACCAAACAATTAGATCCTTATACGACAACGAACAATTAAAGATATCAACAAACTTTTGACTTTCGATGAAAGCAGAAAAGCTAAAGCCTAACTATTTCAAAATAGGCCGGTTCAAAGGAAATTCTTCAATTGAATTTGTACATATAAATACATTACAAAAGTAGTTTAAATACAGCGATTCTCATGCCAATCATATAAAAAAAAAATCTTAAGCGAAACCTTCATCAATTACCTGCTTTAATATCGAAGTCGAAGAAATCTGATCGTTTCGAGCGAATTATCAACGGAGAAAGCCTAAATCGAAGGTGATTCTAAAAAAAGAGGGACGAAGGGGCTTCAGATGTACATCAGACGCAAATTGTGTGAACATAAAGGAGAGGGGGAACAATGATACGTCGCCGATTTGGGGAAGATAAAGAGCGTAGAATAGCAGCAGGAGGCTGTAACAAAGAGGATGGATTCTAACGTGTGCATGGAGGTTATATAGTGCATAAATGGGTTCGGTTACGAGTTGCAACAATGGTTCGACTTTTTCAAGCCGAGAGTTCGACCCGCCGACTGAATACATCATATCTGTCATGTCCCTCTATACCGATCTTAATTCTTAATCTGTCGTTCGTTCCTCCTCCTCCTCCTCCTCTCTCTCTATATATATAATTATATATATATAGAAAGGATCAAAATATTGGGTGTTGTTATTGTTTAAACTTTACGGTTATAGATCCATTGTAATCCTGCAAACTCTCACGTCAGCGATGGATGCCCTAGAAAAAAAGGATAATAAAATGGACAGCTCATCTCTTTAAGAAATCTTACTGTATTTATTATTTAATATGACCTGACCAAAATTGGAGTACTATGAAAGACTAATCACTTCGTTTTAAATGGTTAATTTTTTTTATAAGTTTTGTCAATTTTAATTTAAAAAATATTACTACTACTAAATAGGACATTTTATGCTTTAAAATTGTCAATAAATGATGCCAATTTATATTTAAAAATGTATCAAATTGATATTTAAAAAGTCAATATCTCTTAAATATAAATTGAAAAATAAGGATAGGTAGATTTTTCAAAATGTGATTCTTAAAAAAATGATATGATTATTTAATTTAATTTAAAATAAATTTCAAACTTTTGTTAAAAAAGATGGATGGGTACAAGGTCCATTTATATTATATATGGTGGTCCAGATGATTAAGGAATTGCACTCAAAACTTTACAAAAACTCAGTGAAATGTATGAAAAGTTTAGTAAGAATAATACTCCCAGGAAGGATTGTCAAAATATACATACATTGATTTTTCTTTTCTACTTGATTTGGTTACTTTGTTAATCTTAGACCAAGTAGCCAAACTGTAAAAGGCGTCCTTGTACGAGGACTTGTGTACTTGTCAACTTACTAGGTTATAGTCTATAGAGGTTATACGCTTATTAGAGCATGTTGTCCAACTTAATTATAAATAATTTTTTATCATTCAAGTGTGTGTATGACTTATAAATAGTTTTTGGGAAGTGACTTTTCAAAAAATGATTTATATAATCTTTATTTTTAAATAAGTATGCTTTTCCAAATGTAAATACTCTTGTCTTTATCTTAATATTTATAATTTATTTTTAACTTACAAGTCATTTGAAGGAGTTGCTGGTGCGTCACAGAGATATTTTCTATTTAACCAAATACTTTCACAACTTGTTTAACTTAATTTTTGACTTATAAAACAAATGCCAAACACTTTTTTTTATATAAGTCAACTTAAACCAACTTATAAATCATTTTAAATTCTAACTTACAAGTCATTTTAAGTCAATTGCACCATACAAAATTCTTTCGCATTTGCCAGCATCTTGAATAGCTTGTGTTATAGTTCAAGTCGCCATTATTTACATTTCTAACTAAGGATATGGATAATGAATTTGAAAAAAAAAAAAAAAAAATCTTTGAAAATCACCGTTTCACAAATATATCTATACTTTTGTGGAACGAAAAACGTACTAAGAGAATAAAGTAACATGTTTCTCTTTCAAGATGAGGTTGACCGGTTGAGTAAAGAACTAGGTAACAAGACAAAAACTTTTTATCTAATTACCTAGCATTATTCCTTTGGGTTTTAGGTGGTGCTTGATATGGAAAGAAAAAGAGAAACCAGTGTTCATAAACCAATGAAATGGTGAAACTAACCCCCCCACCCACCACTTCTTTTTCTTTACTATTAAGCTTTGAAAACAACAGACTGAACACCACATTTGTTCCTTGCCCTCCTTTGAAATTGAAACTATTCTAAGGTGCTTGGAGGGAAGGGAAACAAATATTACACATTAAATAAGCTTGAACTGAACAACATAAAGATTACATCTATCTGCTTGCATGCGCTAGGTCACCACTTATTTCAGACTTCAGTTCTCTTCCTTTCTCCACACCAGCTCAGAATATAGGACCAGCAGCAAGGATTTCATCCGTCAGCTTGTTGTCCTTGCCAATCTTGTGGGTGGTAAACACCTCAAAGTTCCTCTTGAACAGACCACCAAGCTTCAGCAGTGTTTCCTTGTAAGCCTTCTTATCGGACCACTGCATTCACAAATCATTCAACACTTGTAAAAATAATGCATCTACAGTTCTACACAACACATTTGCAACATATATTAAAGCAAAGAAGGGGAAAATCCCAAGGATCAGCCAACTAACAGTGTTCACGGGATCCAAGATTTCTGAAGGCACACCCTCGACTTCAGTTGGGATTTCAAGCCCAAAAACGTTGGTCTTTTTGTAATTTGCTTTCAAAAGGCTGCCAGAGTGTATTGCATCAATAATTTTTCTGGTGTATGCCAACTTCATACGGCTACCCGAGCCATAGCTGCAAAATGAACATAATATGGATGATTTTGATAACATGTTTACTTAAACGCAGACTAATTATTTTCTCTGTACGCTCACTTCATACCTTCCACCAGACCATCCAGTGTTGACGAGCCATCCTGTTGCTCCATGCTTCTCCATTTTTGTAGCGAGCATTGCAGCATACTTGGTAGGATGCAACATAATAAAAGCTGCACCAAAGCAGGCCGAGAATGTTGCCTGTGGCTCCTTAACACCTTCCTCAGTGCCAGCCACCTATACTTGGATCATACGCAATTAATAAATAATGTTGTAGAATTTTAGTTTTTGAGTTATCTTTGTTCTAATAACAATCATGCTCCACAGTTATACTAGTCAACATCTTGGGAGGGTCTTGTTAGGTCAGCTATTACTAAATTTTTACCAAAAGTAAAGTAATGGAGTAGGCAGTTTTGAGTTTTTCCATAGTGAGCTACATACCAGAGCTGTGTAGCCGCTGATGAAGTGGTACATGGTCTGTGCCATGTTTAGCTTGCTCACAGGTGGGAGAACACCAAATGCATCACATGCTAAAAGTATGACATTCTTTGGATGTGGACCAACACATGGGATCTTAGCATTTGGAATGTACTCGATAGGGTAAGCAGCACGAGTGTTCTCTGCATTGAAAATAAAAGAGAGAAACAACTTCTAATACATCATATGCGATGAAGAGAAAAGAGAGAAACAGCTTTTGATACATCTAGTTAAAGACTGAATGTATTATAGCCCTAATTTATCTCAAAGAATATATTTTTTTAACACTATTTCACTCTTTATATTACAAAATACGTTCATCAAAAGTGAACATTGTTTACTCTTAACATCTTCCCCTTTATACTTCTATTTCTCATAATTATGTTGGCTATAACTGTTGTGGGATTCAAGCTTTACTTCCTTTGTTCCTAGTCAATCAATGGACAGTCAATAAGATCTGAACAATGCTAGCAAATTTTACAATGAGAAGATCTCATCTGCATTGTCATCATTACAGAGGGGATATAACCACTGCAGTAAATGATAATTGCAATACCTGTGACTGATTTCTCTTCATATTCCACCTCTCTTGTATGTTCATCAAACACCACATTTTCCAACACTGCCAGGAAGAAGTAATAAAAACTGTTAATTGGTTAACCATTAGCAAACTACAATACAACTAATAAATTTCAAAAAGAATAGTTTGGAAAACGGTGACTTCATTTAATTTGATTTCCTTTGTACTCATACCTTTTAAAGTGGAAAAGGGATGTTTTCTTAAAATAAATCCCCAATGCTTGATTAGACTGATAAAACAAATAGAAGAGAATTAGGAATGTACCAGTCCCAAACTTGATAGCATTCCAGATATCAGGCTCCTTCTCCCTAGAAAGATCAATACACTTAGCATAGCAACCACCTTCAATATTTGACACGCCATTATCACTCCAACAATGTTCATCATCTCCAATTAAGAACCGATTGTGATCAGTAGACAGAGTTGTCTTTCCAGTACCTAAAAATAACAAATGAAACTCATCTAAAAACATTGCACACCATCATATAGAAGCAAAGATAGTTGTCTGCCCAATCAAACAAGTTGTACAGAGAGAGAGAGAGAAGAGACATATCAGTTGGCCGGGGATGGAGCCACATCGGAACGATGATCCGATGATACTTTACCTGACAATCCAAAGAAGAGGGCAACATCTCCATCTTTGCCCATATTGCAGCCAGAATGAAGGGAGAGGATTTGACGCTTAGGCATGAGATAGTGCATTACACTGAAAAGACCTTTCTTCATTTCCCCGGCGTACTGAGTGCCGAGGATGACCATTTCGCTTCTACCAAGGTTTAAATCTATGCTAGTAGAGGATGTCATATAGTGTGTATAACGGTTACACGGGAACTGTCCAGCATTATATATAGTGAAGTCCGGAGTACCGAAATTCTCCAGCTCTTCAGGTGTGGGTCGGATACACCTGCCACCCACCCAGTTATGGAATTGTACAATGAACTAATACACCATCATAATGTTTTGGTATACCTTTAACTTTCATGCATTCATGTCTTAGTTCCACAACTAAATTTTTTATCAAGGAATTATGAAACTCAAGATTTAAGAATTGACTATGTCAACGTAAAGAAACTTATCTGGCAGGGCTTAGAACCATAGATCTTGGTGCAAGGCTATAAGCCTATAAACACAAACAAATACTGCATGTTAAAAGTTCAATCTTTTGTTCCATTTACTTACATGTTATGCATGAACAAGGAATGGTAAGCTCTGGCAGAAACTATCCGGACTTTGATTTGGTTCTCTGGATCCCAGTTCAGAAATTGATCATTGACAAAGACCTGAAATATAATGAAATATCATTATAAAAGACCATTAGAGTCAATGGTTTCTCATTCTACAAACGACTACAAAAGTTGAAGCAACTTTTGCACAATTGATTATTACAATTGGAGTTGATTCATCTTCAGAAGCCATCAGAAAATACTTGTAAGAATATGTTTCAGTGTGACATTCTGGATTAATCCAATATATTTGAGCATTCTCATACATCAATTTGATGTTGATTAGGCAACATTTCAGTTTATGTTATAGGCATAAGTCAAACAAATACACAACACCATTCACGGTCTCCACTACTCACCTCACCATGGTAGCTAGGTAGATCCACAACAGATCATGAAAATTGTGTAACATACATGACGCGACAAAAACAGATAATGCACAATTATGAACTGGATTGTCATACGTGTAATGAATTTAACTAGCATGGAACATTGAAAGGAGCATAAACATGAAAAAGAAAGGGATGGACTTCAAAGTCTCTTGACTCTATTTTCAATTCCCCTTATTTATGTTTTTCTTTTTTGAAGATTTTAAGATGTCATTTTTTGCTGACCACCATATGAGCTTCAAGCTAGTGTGAACTAGAAATATAAATTAACTTCAAAATTTTAGTTCAGAATGTATCTATTTGTAGTAAATTGTATCCGACAAATTTTGACTTTACTAGCCATTGCAGTGGACCATCAAAGATTTACTGAAACAACTAGGGAATCACCATTGCATTAATTATTTTAGTAGTCCCTCATAGCCAGTAGATGGCTGTGATAACCAACCAGTATCAAAGATCAAGGATGGTAAACATACCCAGCTATCCCAATAAATCATTCCCCAATATGTTAGCATAATCTCAGGCTTAATGATAGGTGGAATTTTTTTTAACTCAGTTGCTAAACTTTTTTCTTAAAGTAAATTTTCACCTTGTTTTGCTTCATTTCTGAGGGAAAAACTCTAATTAAAATAACAGAATAATAAGGATTTAAGAAAATGATGGCCTAACAGAATCCAATTAAAACTACCAAAAGTTAATAGGCGCAAAATTAAAGTTACAAAACAGACCGTGGCCTGATATATTTTATACATTAAGAGGACAAGTTCAGTCTAAATTTATTTTTGTTAGAAATGGGTTTGACAAAATAAATATTAAAGCATTTTGAGGCTTAATTTAATGTGGGACCCACACTCCGGAAATGTCGGGTCCATGAATCAATGTGTTTTCCTCCGCGAGGAGTATAACGTAGTATACTTATATATGAGATGTTTGCTCAATGGGAAGGGCACCAAGGGGCACCCCGCTTTTGTGGAAGTGAGAGGACCTAACCAAGGTTTGGTTCGAACTCACGCGCGCCACCGCTGTCCGGTCGGGCAGGTCAGGTCGGGATATATAAATTTTTGGACAAAATATATTTAATTTATTATCATCATGCTATGTTGTTTTGATTTTGTTTAATTTATTATCACGATACTACGTCGTTTTGACGAATGGATGCGCGCCAACGGTCATATCCCAACTTTCAAAACATGAGTTTTTCCCGTTCTGCAGTCTATTTGCATTCCCAGTATATTTCCTAACAGTATCATCATATCATATCATCATAGTAAAGTTCGAGTACAGAATATAGAAATTGTGTTCGAAGAATTCTTAATTTTGAAGTGCTGCCAATTAAGAGTTGAAATCCGTTTTATCTTGAGAAGCAATTATTCAAAAACCTTTAGCACCAGTGAGGAATAAATTTGCTTGAGGAGACTTTAATGAATTCAAAGGACTCGGATTTGTCTGTCTTGTATATCTAGAATCTGATTTCGTCAAGTAAGTACAATAAACTTTCTTAATCCTGTTTTGTTTAAACTAAGTTTGATATTGTATATTGTATATCATCATAGTAAAGTTTGAGTACAGAACATAGAAATTGTGTTCGAAGAATTCTTAATTTTGAAGTGCTGCCAATTAAGAGTTGAAATCCGTTTTATCTTGAGAAGCAATTATTCAAAAACCTTTAGCACCAGTGAGGGAATAAATTTGCTTCAAGGAGACTTTGTGAATTCAAAGGACTCGGATTTGTCTGTCTTGTATATCTAGAATCTGATTTCGTCAAGTAAGTACAATAAACTTTCTTAATTCTGTTTTGTTTAAACTAAGTTTGATATTGTATATTATATAAACTATATATACAGAATAAGAATTTTACCAAAAAACACAGGCCGAGTGGGGAAAATTTGGCAGAACACAAAATGAGTGACTTGGGATAGAAGGGGTGGAAGAGGAGAATAAAGTATCCGAATATGGACAGAACTGCACCTGAGGGGCCAATATAGGAGAAAGACAAAAAAGATACCATCACTCAGTGCAATCTTATCTCCAGAATCTAAATTCTAATTTTGTGTTTCCCAGAAAGGGATGATATCACAGAATTGGAATTTGTTCGTCCGTCTTTATCAATTGAGGTCCGGAGGTGGGTCATTGGTGGGGGTACTACTGTACTAATCTTCTTCGATTGGTTGGCGATTGTTTTGTTTTTGTTAAGACATTATGATCAAAATATGTAGCTACTGAAAAAGTAGAATAAAAGAATGGATTGAAATACTAGTAGTAGGTGTAGGTACCTTGTCTAAGGAATTGAGATAATCAACGGCTCTTTCTCTGTTCACCAAGAAGGTGTGCTCGTCCATCTCAATGTTTGGTGAACCCCTGTTGTACATAGAGGAATAAACCAACCATGTTTACGTAATTGTAATTGAAATTGAAAGACAAGTTTAGTGTCAGAGAGGGAGGGATTAAGGTGACATACTTTCCCCACCAAAGGTCATCCTCGGTAGAATCATCCCTGACGACGCGCTTATCCTTGGGAGATCGGCCAGTTTTGGCACCGGAGAGAGTGGCCAGCGCTCCACTGGACGTAATGAAGGAGCCTTTCTCATACTTAATCGCCTGCTCGTATAGCTCTGCAACCAATTAAACCACCAAGTTAATTTTGAGGGAATTAATTAATAGGTACACCGTAAAAGAAATTAAGAAAGGATAAAAGAATTACCGGCGGGAGATAGATTGTAGAGGACGTGGGTAAATTTGAGAGAGCTGTCGCTGACACTGATGGTGGGGGGAGTGACAGTGAAATGGTGGTGATGAGAGGAGATCGCCTTTGGGGTCTCTGAATTTCTTTTGGCTGGGTCTCCCTTTACCAACTTGGGTCCGGTTTCCCTCGTCAGCGATGCCAATGAGTTACTGGTGGGAGTATTTTTTTTATTTTCAGTTCATCATCCTCCAAAAATGTTTAGTTAGCAGCAGTATACATATTTATTTATACTCCTACTTCATAGTAACATTATTTTTTACTTTTCACTTTCCAACAAGTTATTTGTACGTAAAGCAAGTTCGGTCCCGTATTGTCATAGCTCCCTATGCACGCCATGACTCCATAGGGTCATGTTCATCTGTTCACGTCTGTGTTTGTTATTTGAGTAATAATAATAATAATAATCACTGTTATAAAATTAAAATTAGAGGCATATCTGAAAAATAATAATAATAATAATTTGAAAGAAAATTATTGTTTTGAATTAATTAATAATGGTGATATGATATTACTTAAAATCGATTAAAATTTAAAAAAGTACTCCGCTAACATATATACGGAATAAGGAGGTTAGAACCTGATGGACTGCAGCTGCTGTTTCTGGCGTTCTTCTTCAGAACGAAAAGAAAAAGCACCTTCAATTCCGTTCAAGGGAGTAGTAGGCGCTGATTTCTTTTTTTGGAGAGAGTGAAGCTCGTCTATGGTTTGAGCCTTCACCGGTGCCGAACTATCGTCGTGGCATATTCCGTTCTGCCTCGTCTGGATCTTCGCCAGTCCATTCCTTCCGCCTCCGGCCATGCTTACATTCCCATTCCCTTTAGCTGCCATTTCGATGTACCAGCTAGCTGCACAATTATATAATTAATTAATTTCCATTTCTAATTAATATTATTTAATGTACTTTTACTTGACAATATATATATTATAATCTGATCAGATAAAAACAATTAATATATAGATGGCCGGCCTGAAAAATAGATGTTACTTACCGGAAGTTGCGAGAGCTTGAAACCGAAATGAGGATGGAACTAGTCTAGAAAAGTAATTAAATTAATAGAAAAAAGAAATGAAAATAAAAGTGACGACCATCAAACAACAGTACGTATGGTGCAGGAGCACGAAATGAAGGTGGTGGTGGTGAGAGGAATGGAACATCGGAGGGTCCAATTTAAAGGGATCAGCGGCCCCTTTAACCAGAGTTAAAAATCTAACCATGGTTAATTATTTCCTTCACACGGTTGAGTTTGAAATATATACCCCAATAAATAAATAAATAATAGTCAGGCGATTGTGAAATAAAATCAATTGCTATGCATACAGCATACATAACAGATACATACATAAACAAATACATGAATACAGGTAGAGGGAGGTTCACGTACGCTCACGCATAACAGTCCTATCCTAATTGCTATGCATACGTATGTACTCCATAAGAATGTACATACAACAATAAAGCAGCGTCGGTATGTGAAATTATAATTCCAAAATCGGTTTGGATTTCATTTTCAGTTCCGAAAATGATATAGAACTTCTCCTAAACTTATCGGACATTAGAGCATCTTCAGCATTATGTGGTGTACTGAATTTAGTCCATATGACATTAGCAGATATCTTATAATTTTGAATCATTTTAGCAAATGAACTATCCCGTGTACTATAATATAAAAAGATTAAAATTATAAATAAATTCAAAAAAACTCCAATATATTCTATCTAAAAAATAAATTAGAGAAATATTATCAATAAAAAAATAAAAATCAAATATAATAAAAATACAAACTATTATCAACAAATATTCTTGTCCCCTCCATCTTCTTCTTCCGTATCTCTTTGCCTTCGTCTCCTTCTTCAGTTCTTTCTTTTTATTCGGTCATCTCTTTTATTTAAATATATTTAAAATTATAATTCACCAAATTTAGTTCTTTAATTTGGTCTGACAGGCTCATCTGAAAATTCGATTGACTATATTTAGTCTATTTCCCGAAACAAAATCTACATCCTTGATTATAAAATCTAAGATTTGTGGACCTCTGACCTCCTGGGATTGCTCATAGTTGAGCTGTTAATTCAAAATTTTAGTGCAGCAGACCACACTAGTAGTAATTACTACACTAATTAGTGGGACATGTCATTGGGTGGGGTTGATTTGTGTGGTGCATGGAAATTTGTGAAAAGCTTACCGGCGCCAAGTCGCCACATACCAAAAATATAGACTACTCCTATAATGGAGTAGCTGACCTTTATATTATAGTAGCACGGATTTCTTCATGCACCAATAAATATATATATATATATGGGTTGATTTATAGATAATGTTATAAAAAAAAATTTATTTTTATAACAAAATATGATCGTCCATTCGGATATTTATCAACATATTATTCTTGTCCGCAGTTTAAAATTTAGTATTCCGTAGTTTAATCCTGCAGCAGACGAGATAGACAACTAAAATACCCCTCCTTTACAATTTTCTCATCCTCAGTATTAAATTGCGAAGTTTGAAAAACTTTAAAAAAAAAAATAGCATCCACAGTATTAAATTGTAGAACCTAAAAAACTTTTAAAAAATAAAATTAGCATCTGCACTATTAAATTCCGAAGTCTCAAATTTCTCTTTCACTATTTCTCTCTTTTTGTCCCATGTGTAATAATAATAATTACAAAATTTGTAGTTTTTATAATTTACATGAACAATATGAACTTAATTTTTAAACTTCACAAATAAATATTTCTTTGTAGAACTCAAAGGGGAAGGGGGAAGGGGGAAGGGGGAAGGGGAAGGAAGATAATGACTATAAAATCTGTTTTTGATGTGCCCCATTAGCTTCCTCCACGCAATAACCAAAATTATGGATCAGGATCGAATCCATTTCAATGCAATAAGAGTCTATTTAAAGATTAAGATTTAAAATTATTAAATTTAAAATCTAAAAATTATTATCTTATTTAAAAGTTACTAACTTGATTATAACTATCTTATTTAAAAATTACTAACCTAATAATAATAATAATAATAATAAATTAATTATTAAAAAAATAATGAGAGACATAACAAAGTATTCATAATAATAATAATAATAATAATATATTAATATTATATTAAATTAATGGTTAAAGTTAGGTTAGTGACTTTAAAATGAGGTGATTAGAGTTAGGTTAGTGATTTTTAACGGAGGTGGTTAAAATTAGGTCACTAACTTTTAAATGAGAGATGACAACTTCTAAAATTTAGATTCAATAATTTTAAATTTAAATCTTTAAATTATATGGAGGAGTTATTACCGTCTGAGTTGACCCCTAATTCAAAAAAAAAAAATCGTTTGATTCCGCCTAGCCTTAGGGGTTGATTTTTTCTACTATCATATAACAATATCAATCTAAAGAGTATCAGATTCTCAAAACATTCTGAAACAAAGAATGGCTACAAGCCTACAATAAAAAAAAAAAATGTACTCGTTAATACTTTTAAACACACATTTCTATTTTTTTGTTAGGAAATGATGGATATATATTTTGAATGTTTATGTAAATTTTTTAAAAGTCTAACAGTAACATTTTCAAAAGATGTCCTCTCATTCATAATTCTATCAAACTCTTTTATTGTATTGATATATTTGGTGTCGCAATACATAATATAACTTCAATATATTTGTTTTTATACATTAGTACGATTTTATTTTTATTAATGTAAATAAACATATTCGACTCTAAATTCGGCATGGCTTGTGGCCTTTAACAAACTAGTAGTGATATTCATTAAAACGTGGTCCAAATATTTTGCAACAAAACAAACTGATGTTCAGCCCACCCACCAAATTTTGCTATTAACTTCAAAATTCAAAACTAAGAGGAGTTTTGACAATTAATAGGAAAAATAATAGATTCTCTGAAATATATATTTCCTCTAATCCCAACATATAGGGTCAATTTTTATCATTTTAATTGAATTTGATATATATATATATTCCTTAGATACATGGAAAACATTTTACTTAAAAAGATCTATTTTCTCTTTCTAAAGATTACCGGAGAATAAAGATCACCTGGCATTGACAGGAAACTATCCGAGGTTTAAGCTACCACGTGTCCACGTCGATCACTTTGTCTCTCTCTCTCTCTCTCTCTCTATATATATATATATATATAATTTTGTAATTATTTTAATTTTGTGTTGACGAAATCCATATAATTAATTATTCACTACAATACAAATGTGCAACTAGTTAACACTGGAATACATAGCTCCAATACATGCATGAATGTTCCTGTAGATGGACGAAATATGTGCTTAGTAGATTATTCAGCACACTGGTTCATGCACGGCCGTTAATGAGAACGATCGGGATGATCGTCCTGAAACTCCGATTAGAGGGACCCCAAATTATATATATATATATATATATATGATTTTAAATATTTTATTGAAGATTTTTGTTTTAAGAATATTAAAAGAATTATTTTTAATAGATGTATTCTCAGATATTTTGTTGTAGTTGAACTATTTAGTCGAATTTCTCATATATTTTGTTATAGTCGAAGTTCTCATATATTTTGTTGTAGTTGAACTCTTATGTTTTAAGCTCTAAAAAGGCATTTTTTTTTAAATACAACTTGTACTTGTTATTTATTTATTTTACTTTTTTTTGTGTAGACAATATTTTAGTCTCATTTTTATTTTTCGCTTTAAGTCACCAAAATTTCATGAACGGCTCTGGGTTCATGTCTAAGTTCAACAACTTTTCTTCACATGTAAGAATGCAGATAAAATAAATTTCTTCCTACAAATTTAAGAGTTTATTATTTCATAAATTCTTTTAACATGTTTATGAATTTCCTGGGAGACTTAAAAAATATATTAAAAAAAACAAAAACTCTGTGAACATGAGTGTATTTGAACTTCACTTATTTATATTTTGACCCCAAATGACAGGTCAAAATATAAATAAATGAAGTTTAAATACACTCAAATTCAATTTTCATGTCCACTTAAAAGAACTCTAAAAAAAACTTGTAAAATAATTTTCCCCAGTATTCGCAATATATTAATGAATTATGTTACAGCACTAATTTTATGGTTTATGGGGTAACACTGGTGGTGTAGACTGTATAGTGTTGCACCACTGACCCAACAGGCTAATATTCCCCCACCAATTGACTAGGGGACCGTAATAACATATATCATATATGGGTGCGAAAACTTGGTTCAAAACCTTTTTTCCACTAAAAGTATGGAATTTGATCACCAGTAAAATTTCCACTCACGATTGCATTAGAAAACATTGTTAATGGTTCTGGATCCTTAATTTTGACTCTGCCTGTTTTGATTTCACATGTAATTTTCTTATTATCTTAATTTATTTAATTTTATTTTTTAAAAGAAAAGTTTTGTACTCAGTAATGCTTTTTTAGGTGGTTTTCAATGTTATTACTCGATGAATATCAAGTAAATTACATCAATTTAAACTTTAATGAGAAAAATAAGACTCTTTTTGTGAAATGAAGAAAAGTCTTGAAAATAAGTACTGATGATCGACCTTACGAGCGCATGCATGCATGCATGAATGTGCAGTGAATTAGGGTAGGTGTTTAAATTTTTCTGAACAACTTCCAAGTGTGTGAAGTGAAGGAGGTAGGGTTTTTGGGAGAAGATAAGGCATAAAAGTATTTATAGCTAGCAGGGAAGGTCATATATGGTGGCGGTGCAAATAAATAAATATACACATGTACGTACACACACCCCTTTATTAAGTAAGTTTTGACGGGTGTGACATTGATGGGTCAATTTATTTAGGGATTGCATTTGCATTTGCATTTGCATGGAAATGAGGGGCCGGGGGATGGGATATGGCCAGAATTTGTCTTGTTGAGGGGAAGGTGGCTACTGGCCAACTAGCCTTTCTGATGAATCCTTGAAGCACTAAATAAATAGAAACGCCGTAATGGGTAGTGGGCACTGGCAGGTTGGGGAGTTCCAAGCTTAGGGGAGATTGACATCTTGGTGTATCCCCCACCCTCATTCTTCATGATCTTGCTACTTTTGTCTTGAGAGTTAGTGATCTTTTAATTGAAAAAACATATACATACATATATATAAATATATATATATATATATATATATATTAATTGTAGGTGATCAGTTTAATTGGTGACGGTACAGTATACTACTATCACACATGCATGTATTTGCATGTTATTTACGTAATAAGTGGACTCTACGAGAGAATAATTTACGAAAATAATAATTTTATTTGAGTAAATATTAATTTCTTAGATTAATGGCCTACAAAGTGACCTTCATTCCCTATAATTTCCCTTTTGTTTAATTATGTATTAATGCCAATTAATGGTGTTCTAATTTGAGATTTTATTTTCATGGAAGATAATAAGAAGGTGATTGATATAATGATATCAATCTACATTTTTCCCTTTTTGGGCTCCATAAACAAAATTTAAAATGCAAATGAGCGATACTAGATAAAAATGTGATGTAATTAGCGGCTGAAATATTTAATTTGGCTATAGTCATTATATATATAAAGTCCGGTTTTTATGTTGTATTTTTGTTACCTTTCATCGTTGGTTAGAGCGACCAGACAACCAGCTTTTGCCTTATTAGTCAAAAAAGACTACCCTTTGAAAATAAGGTGACCGAATAATTACTAGTATTTGTTTATTCTCTCAAATACCAAAAAAAAAAAAAAACACTCCCCCCTCCACCCCACCCTACCCCACCCCAATTACCTCCAATTGCTTCTGCTGTTTACTTTTGTTTTTCACCATGCATGTAAAGCCGGTTAGGTTATCACCTTCACTGGATGTAACTGACCATAATAATCACTGCTCAAATAATATATATATATATATATATATATATATATATATATATATATATCTTTATTCTGTTAGTGTACCACAAAGTTTAAAAGCTGCGACGATCAATTCAATTACTGCTGACGTCGCATTGGATTCTATACGCAAAAAAGGGAAGTGGTTAGTAGTATTAAGTTTATTTTGGAGTAAGTTGGTCAATTGATCAATAAAATCCTGACGCGTAAGTGAAGTTGTATGTGTGTCAGTGTTCTATTGACCAATTGACCAACTTACTAAAAAAAATAACTCCATACTAACCAGATCCGCTAAAAAGGGTTTTAGTATTATATATATATATATATATATATATATATATATATATAACACTCATTTTGATTTTCGGTGGAAAAGCATGTGGCGGGTGAGAAAAAGGAGGAGAGAAAAGAAATGAAAGTGAGATTGTTAAAATGAGAAGAGAGGGAGAATTTCTTTCTCTATTTTTTTTTTTACTAAATGAGGGAGGATTTTCTTAAGCTGTGACTTTCACGGATAATTATTAGTATATGTATATATCCCAGTGTAGTTGTAATATTTTCAGTATTGTATTACTAAATTATTAAATTTTAAAAATATGTAATTAGTTAATTGAATTAACTAAAATTTATAAATTAAACTATTTCGTAAAATTAATTGGACATCGATTTAATATTTTCTTACATGTATGTACAACACAAAAAATTAAAACATTGCTTATACGTGAAAAAAGTAAAAAAAAATTACTTGAAAAAATAGAAGATAGAAATCAAAACAATATTTTTGATTTTCTTCTTCTCCTTCGTATTGGGGTCAACTCTTCTCCTTCATCTTGAATTTCTTCTTTATTTGGGATTATCTTTTATATTGAGTCTTCTTCTTCATCTTTGGTTTATATTTTTTAATTCTCAATTGAGTTCTTGTTATTTGATTTTAACATTGTTCTTTTAGCTTTTTTGTATTCTATCTTTTTTCATGTATGCATAAGAAATATATTTATGTTAATGGGTGTTCATATATAGATAGAGTATGAATATGGATCAAGGTTTTACTAGAAGTCCTAATTTATTATAATCGAGGAAGTACATAATGGTGATTGGGAATAATTTTTAAGGTACTTGAACGTGATGTACTGTAGTGATTAAGAAAAATGATTGGTTCATAATTGTAAAGGACCTGTATCATTTTTGCAACAAATTAAGCTTCATCAGATCCTCAATATAGTTAAGTTTACAAATCTGTGTAGATACCGTCGCGTCCAACTATGATCCCAAATTAATATTTTTATGAATTAAACATTCTTTTTTATCATTTCACGTACGAAAATATGCAATCTAATTTGACGATTGTCCAATAAATTTATATATTTTAATTAATTAAATTGACTAATTACATATTTTAAAATTTTAGTAATATAATGTTGAAAAGGTTACAATCATAGTTGGTAAAATTCCTTTTGCCGATTCAATATTAATGAACCTACCAATTATCTATTGCGCACCTCTTTTTTTCTCTCTCACGTGAATATGAAATTTAATATAGTATATCTTGTAAAAAATATTAACCACTTTGTTTTAGTTTCATATTTATCACTTTTGGACCAAATTCAAAAATATGTAAATTATTATTTTTGTTTTGGTTCTTCGGTAATTTTATTCTTATTCACTGCGATTTGATAAATATGATTCGTATAATGTTTTCATCTTTTTTTGACAAAATTTCTACTATTTATAAATTTGACCGAGAGAATTAGACTTTGACTTATCTGTGGAAACTTTGGGAGAAACCTTCATTACATCCATCGCTTATAAGTCTTGTTTGGTCTAAATCGGTACCCCTCACATTACACTGTCGATCTTATTTCATTAAAAATACTTGTATTTGACGTGATTCTGTGGATTGATCAAGTTAACTACTTATCATGCAAAAATTGATTGTTTCGTAAGGTTGTTAGCTTTCATATTCCTAATCAACCTATTACGCTCAATTCAAACGACCAAACCATTAAAATCAATCATTTACGGTCATCCTTCAAGCCATAAAGCTATTCGCTTATTGAAAAGCGGATGTCAAGCTTTCTTCTAGCCTATCCTGGCATTTAAATAAAAAACGCCGCTTTTAAACGATATTCCTATTGTTAATAAATTTCCTGGCGACGATTCCAAGAACTTCCCTGCCTACCCCCAGAAGCGTGAAATTGAATTTTTGTATCGACCTTGAACCCTAAGACAAAACCTATTTCCAAAGCCCCATGTCGAATGGTTCTATTGAACTTCGTGGAGTTAAAGACCCAATTTAAAGAATTGTTAGACATCGCTTTATCTCGCCCCAGTACTTCTCCTCGGGGTGCTCCTTGTTCTATTCGAAGAAGAAAGACGGAGTACGCGACTTTCAGGCTGATTATCGGGAGTCAAGCACGCCACCATCAAAAAATAGTACCCATCGCCACGTATCGATGACCTCGCTTGACCAACTTGCAAGGAGCCAAATTCTTTTCAAAGATCGATTCGTCTTGAAGATATCACCAATTGAAGATTGTGAATCACTGACATTCCAAAGACGCGCTTTTGAGGTAACTCTGTGACGGCATTATGAATTCCTGGGCCATGTCCTTTCGATCGATTAATACTCCCGCCTTTCACGGATATGATGAACCTAGTATTCAAGAATATTTAGATCACTTTGTGGTCGTCTTTATCACGTACATCCTTATTTATTCCAAAAGCCGCGGAAGATCATGAGCAACACTTGATGGGCCGACACTCCAAAAGCTTCGTGAATATAAGCTTTTATAGAAGAAATGCGGCTTTAGCATTCCTTGGGCACGCGGTATCAAGTTTGAATATCCGATTGTCCAAGGAAAGATCAAGCTATTCAAAAGTGGGAACAACCCTAAATCAAAGGATCAAGACGTAGCTTTCTCGGTGCCAAATGTTATTATTCTGAGATTCGGGTGGAAGGATTTTTCAATCGCTATTCCATCGACTCAAATTGACTTTGAAGAATCAGTTCCTATTGAGCGTAAGTAACGAGAAGAGTTTTCAAGAACTCAAGAGGAGATTTATTTCACACTGCTCGGATAATAACATCCTGCCTTGAGGGATTTGTCATCTCAAATGATGCTTCGCAAAGGGTTGGGATGTGTCTCATGCAACATGGAAAAGTATTAGATGCCTCATGAAGAATACGAGAGGTAATAAACCGGGTGGCCTACATTGTATTTTATATTGGATAATGAGGACTTTTGTTTGAGTTTAGTATAATATCTAGTAGAGCTATATTTGTATTTAAATCATGATTTATGTCGTAGAAAATGTTAAAAAGAACTCAAGTAATGATGACAAAATAGCTTGCGACACAATGGTCTAATTAATGGTACTTTTGGATAATTAATAAAATTCATAATCATATTAACTAAAATAAATAAAATTTACTAAGTTTAAATTTAAAAATATCATAAATTGAATTAAACAAAGCCAAGATGAAATACATTGGAAAAGGGTCAAAGTCCAATATTTATATCGAGCTGGCCCATGATTCCATACCAAAAACTTTAGGTACAATTACATATTTTATTATATTTTTAATAATAATTATAACAATAGTACACTCATAAAATATTTTCACAATTAATACACTTTTATATTTATTTACAATATTAGTGCAATTAGGATTCTTTAATTTAAGGAATTAGTATACAATTAGGATTCCTTAATTTAGGAATAGTTATCCTCATGGCTTCTTCTCTCTCTCCTTATCCAGTACAACTGTATTACATAGTCCCTCCGTATACATCATCGTCGCATAAGCATTCTTACAATTTTCAATAAATCGTTCTTGTAATTCATCCTTTAATGGGTTCTATTGTATGATCTCTTATTTCTCAGTTAATATTTTCAAAAAAAGTCGTTGCTTTGACCGGAACCACCACAAATACCATCAAGATCACCACCCACCCTACCAAACTAAAAAAACCTCATTATATGTTATTTATCACCTGGCAGTACTTCTCCTTCTATTTCTATTACATTTTAAACTTTCAGAGCTCGTCGGAAAACCCACCTCTAACTCACAAAACCCACCTCTAACTCATATGTGCCTAATTAAAAAAATTCAAATAACAACAAGTGTGTACTATTAATTCACATGCTTATAACTATGTGTTCACATGTGTGTACTATTGATTCACATGATTTACTATTAGGGGAGTTGGTGCAAGATTGATAATACTTGCATGACTAAATTAAAAATGGAGGTATAGATGAAGGTACTATACTATAATTAATTTTTTCACATGTTTAGAACTATTGAGTCACATATTTTACTATTGATTCACATGATTTACTATTAGGGGAGGTGGTACAAGTTTGATAATACTTGCGGGACTAAATTAAAAATAAAGAAAAAGAGGAAAGTATTATACTATAATATTTCGAGCCCAAAGCGTGTAATTATCGAAACTATATTTTCCTAAATATAAGCTCATTCTTCCTTCATTCTCACCAATTCACTAAGTCTCACAAGAGCAATTATTATAGAGAAATTATAGAGAGAAAGAAAGAAGAAGTACACTACCTCACTATTCCAATTATCGGTTTTCTTTCTAAGGTAAGGGGTATTATTTCTTTCGAATTCATGAAGAGAGTTATTTTTTTTTCAATACTCGTAAGGGTTGTTATTCCATTCTTTATTATTCTATTGGAATAACCTGTCTACGCGGATTATCGCATGCATGGTGAATTCTTCTGTTATTCCATTCTTTATTATTCTATTGGAATAATCTGTCTACGCGGACTATCGCATGCATGGTGAATTCTTCTATTATTCCATTCTTTATTATTACATTGGAATAACACATTTTACGGGACTTCGCATGCATGGTGAATTCTTACGTTATTTCATTCTTTATTATTACATTGGAATAACTTTTACTCACGCGGACTATCAGCATGCATGGTGAATGACCTTCGTATTCATTCTTTATTAAATTATGGAAATGATCATCTACGTGGATTACTGCATGGCGGAGTGAAAATTCATTTATAGTTTAAGTAATTTTTCGACCCTCAAAAATTTCGGAAAATTGGAAATGATACATTGTTGAGTTTTCTAGATTGTGTCCAAAATGGCGATTTTTGAATGTATAGATTAGGAGTTATGAATTTTATGGGAAAAGACTATTTTAAAAGTAAACCCTTATAACTCCTTGTGGTTAACTTCAAAATTGGTGAAATTTTTATTGGGAGTGTGACACCCCCAAAATAGGTCCAATCCATCCAACCTATTATGAGTCGCCAAATACATGGTACAGAAAATAACTTTAACTTTATTACTACAATTGTCGTGCAAAATACAACAACACATATACTGTGAGTTTTAATACCAACTATGACTCATGTCCCAACTATGGACAACACCTCACAGTGATACATTACATGAAGGTACAATCTAGAACTGTTTTAGAAATTTAAATCTTTGGGAAGTGCTCAAGGAAACCTGTAACAACCCCAAAATAGGTCCATTCCATCCAACCCATTCTGAGTCGCCAAATACATGGTACGAAAAACAACTACAACTTTATTACAACAATTGTCGTGCAAAATACAACAACACATATCTTTGTGAGTTTGGATACAAATATATACCAAGCAGTAAGACGTCACAATGACACCTTACATAAAGGTATAGTCAAAAAGCTGTTTTAGAAATTAAAATCTTTGGGAAGTGCTCAAGAAAACCTTTCGTACATGTGGAGGCCATGCTTTTAGGTTATGGTAGATATCATATGGCCACATGAATTATCCTTGGTTGACCCAATAGACCCCAAAGAAAAACGAGAAGATTACTATCATATTCTTCCCAATGGTGAGTCTTCTCTTGACATATCATTATCTCCATTGTCTCTAATTGGGTATTATACTCCAAACAAATACCAAGATTATATAGGTAGTGCTTGTAAATATACTCAAAGAAGTGGATGTGCACAACCTTGTCTTATGATAACACGAGTTTGTATGTCATTAGACATCTTGTATGGTAGTGACAAAACACCCTTCCAAAGTTAAATTCACCTCACCCTCAACAACTATAGACCACCACTCTATTCCTCGCTATCCCCGCTCGACCCAAATTACACTTTTATTACACGAAAGGAATTATGAAACAAAAGGGTGAGAAACAACTAGCTTCGATAAAGAATTTCATGACTAAAGATAAATAAATTATCAATAGTCTTCATCAAGTAATAAATAGAGATTTAGAACATATGGTAGATGATAAAACTTTTCAACCATAGTTGCACGTGAATGAAGCAATCCATTAGAAGAGTCGAATAGACCATAAAGTCTATTATCTTCTCCACGTTAAAAGTCCACCAACAACATTTTATCCTGTAACATCAATCAACAGTTCCTTTCCACAATCATATGAATAACTCATAATCATAATTGTGATTCTAAATTCCTCTTCTCATCCGGAACGAAGATAATTTTCATCATTGTCTTTACGAAACATCAAAGATCATGGTTATACCAAATCACAGCCTCATTCATAATCATATTTAATAAATTCATCTTTGCACCACGGCCAAAGATATTCATCAACAGTTCATCTTTACACTACAAAGCTAAAGATATTCAACAACAGTCATCTTTGCACACGAGCCAAAGATATTCATCAATAATTCATCTTTGCACTACAAAGCAAAGATATTCAATAACAGGTCATCCTTGCATTACGAGCCAAAGATATTCATCAATAATTCATCTTTGCACTACAGGCTAAAGATATTCAACAACATGGTCATCTTTGCACACTGGCCAAAGAGAACCTATGGTCACGATCATACCAATAATCTACCCATCTTTACACTCAAGTCAAAGAGAAATATCATCATTAGGGTTATAAGAATGTTATATAAAACAATATAATCAAAACATGGTTTTAATTTCAAGAGTAAGATTCATAAATCAACGATAATTTGGTCAGAAAGAGAAACCAATTTTATTGTGAATAGTACCCGTGAATAGTAACTCGTGAATAGTAACTCGTGAATAGTAACTCATGAATAGTAACTCATGAATAGTAATCGTGAATAGTAACTCGTGAATAGTAACTCATGAATAGTAACTTCGTGAATAGTAACTCGTGAATAGTAACTCATGAATAGTAATTCGTGAATAGTAACTCATGAATAGTAATCGTGAATAGTACTCAGTATTCATATATAAGATCGTATACGTAAATAATGTCATATACATAAATAAGGTCATATATATGAATAATGTCGATATCGTGAATAAGGCCAGATATCGTGAATAGTAACCCCGACTCAAAAAGGTAGAAATTCCACAATAAAATCCATACCAATATTTCAAAGATAATGATATTGAAAGAATAACATTATTATGAAGAATATAACATCCTTAATATCCCTTACTATCCCTTACCTCAAAAGAAAGAAAGACTTCCGATTTGGATATCGGATATGACATGAAGGAAACTTGCAGCGATGAATAACAACTCACCAAGTATCTAAATACTCACAAAATACACTCGATAATCTAGAGAGAAAAAGAGAAAACTTATGAATTCTAGTGTGATTTTCAATTCTAACTTAGCCTCTATTTATAGGAAAATGTTAGACTGCAAAGCAGACTTAACTCGCAACTCGATGGCTTTACCGCTACTATTCCACCCACCAAAAATCAGCCATCTTCCCCAACAACCAAGAGTGGGGCCCACTCAATTCTAGAATTTTCCACCAAAACCTAATTTTCGAATTAGTTACCTCTTAAAATTCATAACAAATCATACGTTCATTTTAACGGTTCAAAATTTGTGGACATATACTCAACTTATATATGTATAACATATCCAAAAATTACAACGATCCAACGGTCGGATCAAAATTTATAACTCACATAATATAGTGAAGAACAACGATTTTTCGGACTATTAGTCCTTGGACCGATTTCATTCAAAATTTCACCACGAAATATCTACAAAGAATTTTTGGGTGATTCAAATTTCTACAGTTAGCTTACTTCTAGGGCTTTCTTTTGATATATGGCTCATCTCTTAACTCATTATACACAAAGAGTTATGGATTTTACAAAATCAAGTAATAAACTAATTTTTCTGAAAATCCCATATTTTGTTCTCCATTTCGACAAATATTGATAAAACACCTCATCATTAATTCCTTCACTTCTAAATACATAAATAAATCCATCATTTATATCCACATCAAATAAATATTTTCTTATCATATAAATCAATAACTAATTATTCACAAATAATATTACGTAATCACAATAATGACAAACCAGAGGCAGTTTCCAGGAAGAGGGGCTTTCAATAAGGATTTCTCCTTCTGGCGCGCAATTAGGTGACCAAACCTCTCCTTGACAAAACTTTCTAGACATTGCCAATAATGCTATCTAATAATATTATTCAAATAATATGAATTATTGATCTAATAATGAGAAATATTGTGCAGTGATAATTATTGAAACAACAATAATATAAAATATCAACGAAGCAATTATTGAATCAATAAAATAAAATATTGAACAGTAATTACTGTAATAATTATTGAGTAGTGCCTTCTTACGTAAGAATCAATAATTCAAAATCATTGTGTAATACCGCGTGTCTTCTTGTAGTAACAACGCGCGTATTACTTTATTTTACCAAAGGGTATTCCAACAATTGTTAATGATGAATGATTACTTACCGTTATTTATAAAAACTCAAACTTGTCATTTTCTTCATCCGACGCTTATTCTATTATGGGGCCCACAAATGGTTTTACTGGCCGCATGCGAATATTCCCCGAAACGGAAAGAATATTCCACGACCAAACGAATATTCCCGACAACAATGAATATTTTATAACCACTGTATTTTGAAAAAAATTCATATATCACCCTTAACTTTAACTTTTATCAATTTAACCATTTCTTGAATAGTAATTATAAGAAAAATTGAATACTTTTATTTCATAAAATTCGAGGTCTTACAAAACCTTCGCATATGGGAGGCCATGAATCTAAGTTATGATAGATATTATATGTCCGAAGAAATTATCCTTGGTTGATCCAATAGACCCCAAAGAAAAACGAGAAGATTACTATCGTGTTCCTTCCAATGGTGAGTCTTCTCTTGGACATATAACTATCTCCACCGCTCGCGATTGAACATTATGTTTCAACCCAACTCCAAGATCATATAAGTAGTGCTTTCGTAGATATACTCAAAGCAAGTGGATGTGCACAACCCCTTTCTTATGATAACACGAGATTGTATGTCATTAGACATCTTGTATGATAGTGGCAAAACACCCTTCCAAAGTTGGGTTCACCTCACCCTATTGTTGTTCACAAAAATCAATTATTAAGTGACGTATAATATACTAATACACACACATCTTAGGTCCTCAATACAATTATATATCAGATGTATGCCATTTTATAATGTGTTGAGAAACTTTGATAGTCTCGAACCACCACACTATTCCCCTGTTATCCCCGCTCGACCCAGCTACACTCCTATTACCTGAAAGGAATTGTGAAGCAAAAAGTGGTGACACAACTAGCTTGAAGAAAAGAATATCATAACTAAAGATAATTAAATTATCAATAGCCTTCATCAGTAATAAATCAGAGATTTAGAACATATGGTAGAAGATAAAACTTTTCAACCATAGTTACAGCGGAATGAACAATCCATTAGAAGAGTCAAATAGACCATAAAGTCTCTTATCTTCTCCATGTTAAAAGTCCACTAACAATGCTTTAACCCTGTAACATTAATCAACAGATCCTGTTCACAGTCATGTGAATAACTCATAATCATAATTGTAGTTCTAATTTTCTCTTCTCATCCAAGACGAAGATATTTTTCATCACATGTCTTTACCTGAAACATCAAAGATCATGGTTATACCAAATCACAGTTCTTGTTCATAATCATATTAATAAGTTCATCTTTGCACTACGGGCCAAAGATATTCATTAACAGTTCATCTTTGCATTACATGACAAAGATATTCAACAACAGTTCATCTTTGCACTACGGGCCAAAGATATTCAACAACAGGTCATCTTTGTACTACACGCCAAAGATATTCATCAACAATTCATCTTTCAGACTCTGTGCCAAAGATATTCATATCTCAAAGAAATATATAATCATTTCAGAATTTATATAAACAATAATTATAACCATGTTGATCAATTCATTTTTGCATTTAAGCTAAAAATATTCAATTGTAAATTCAATGGTCATGATCATACCAAATCAACAATTCATCTTTTTACTTTCATCGCCAAAGAGAACCCATAGTCACGATCAAACCAATAATCTACCCATCTTTACACTTAAGTCAAAGAGAAATTTCATCACCTAGAGATTATAAAAATGTTATATATGATAATAAAAACAATACGATCAATAACTGCATTTAATTTCAAGAGTAAGATTCATAAATCAATGATTTCATAACACCTTAATCCAAATGTTATAAATCACTTAATAATCTCATAATCTAATATTATTAATACTACCACAATATTTTAATCATTTCTTAAACTTATAAATAATTTATTTTAATTGTTTACACTTTACTAATTAATGCATTTAATCATACTAAAATGCCAAACTCATAAGATTTCATCACCAATAACCAACAACCTCATCAAAAATCTGCATATATCATATATAGGATTCCCAAGCCATAAAATTCTATTTTTCAATTTTGTTAGTTCACATAACATATTTAATTTATTTATTCATAACTAGTCCATTTTCATGAAAAATACCAAATCAGTTCCAAAAATATTTCTTTTCTGAGATTTAGCATAATATAGTCCCATATTAAACATATATTTTTCTCGGAATTTTTAAAATTTATTTACTATTTTTCACATGGTCAAAACTGCCGAATATTTAGACATTTATCGTAAATTGTAATTTTGTCCAAAAATTCCTAAATTTATAGAATATACTGATGTTATATAGAATATACTGATGTTATATAGATGTTATAAGGGTTTACTTTTAAAATAGTCTTTTCTCATAAAATCCATAACTCCTAATCTATACATCCAAAAATCGCCATTTTTGGACACAATCAAGGAAACTCATCAAATTATCATTTCAAAATTTTCAGAATTTTGAAGGTCCAAAAATTACTTAAACATGATAAACATAATAATCCTTAAAATCCCTTACCTCTAAAGAAAGCAAATCTTACGTAGGAATGTCGGATGAAAAGCAAGAAGGAAACTTCAGATTGAATAAAGAACTCTCTAAGTATCTAAATACTCACAAAAATATGCTCGAGAATATATAGAGAGAAAACTTCAGTTTCTGGTGTGATTTTCAATTCTAACCTAAGCGCCTATTTATAGGAAAATGCTAGAACGCCAAAGGAGACTAAATTAATAAAATAATATTATTTATTTTATTTCCTTCCACGCCATCCTCCTTTGTTGAATCAAGCAATCAAGCCAGCCACTTCTGAATATTTTTGGCAGCCCATATGTTAAAATAAAAGTGGGTCCCACCGATAAATTTAATAAAAATATTTTAATTTCTGAAAAACTTCAATAATTCATAGAAAATAGCCTGTATATCAGAAAAATACGAATTTTATTTCCATTCCATATAAAATCGAATTCTCTACAACTTTCTAGCTTTGAGTTTTTCCAAATTCCAAACAGAAAATATCCAAAATCCACAAACGGACGATTTTCAACACCGTTTCAACACCTTTTAAAATTCATAACAAATCATGCGTTAATTTTTAACGGTTCAAAATTTGTGGACATATACTCAACTCATATATGTATAACATATCCAAAAATCAATACAACGATCCAACGGTCGGGATTAAAATTACAACTCACTTAATAAAGCTTTAAGAACATCGATTTGAGTTTTTAATACCTCCAATCCGACAAAAATACTGATAAAACACCTCAACATTAATTCCTTTATTTATAACCACATAAATAAATTCATCATTTATATCCACATCAAATAAATATTTTTTTATCATATAAATCAATAATTAATTATTCACAAATAATATTATAGAATCACAATTATGACAACCAGCTCGTTCCCAGGAAATGGGGGGCTTTTCAATAAGGATTTCTCCTTACTGGCGAGCAATTAGGTGACCAAACCTCTCCTTAGATAGAACTTTCTAGATATTGCCAATGTAAGACCCCAACTTTTATAAATAAAGATGAATTTTCTATAAATATTATTTTTGAATATTATGGAATAAATTTGATATAATGTTATAGTTGTGGGTAATATTTATAAATTTTGCAAAAGTAAGCAAGTTGTTATAAAATATTCGTTTGGTGGGAATATTCTTTTTGTCGGGGAATATTCGCATGACGGCTCAATCATTGGTGGACCTATTAATGGAAGTATTGTCGTAGTTAGAAAAGCGACAAAATTATCTTTCTATAAAAATAACTTACGGAGGTGTTACCGTTAAAACTGTTGAACTACCCGGTGGTAAAAGTACGATGAATGGCGTGGTTGCATAGTAGCACACTCAGATTGATTATTGATGCTTACGTGAGAAGTCACTTAGCTATACTCACTTATTGCTACTGATAATTCTTTGCATCATATCTCTTATATTATTGATTCAATTATTGTCACAAGATCATCATCATATAATATGTTATATTATTAATTGAGACGACAAGTTATAAATGATTAATAATTGTTGAAAGATTAAAAATGTGTTGATTAAAAATAAAATGATTTGTGGTAATATTTATTCATTCCTTGATGTATATAAAGAATTCATTATGAGACGTTTGTGGTAAGTTTGATTATTTTATGGGTAGCCCATATGTCATCATCTAAGAGTCTCTTCGTCAATAGTAATTACCTTTGTGAATAGTAATTACCTTCTTCAATAGTATTTACCTTCGCCAATAGTATTTACCTTCGTCAATAGTAATTACCTTCAACCGTCGATAGTAATTACCCCTTCGCAAATAGTAGTTATCCCTTCAATATTACCAAGAGTTAATCGCCTCTTGATTGTTCCAAAGGTTAATTACCCCTTCGCAAATAGTAGTTGTCTCTTCAATATTACCAAGAGTTATTTTGACCCTTCGTTAAGACCAAGAGCCACCCTCGCTTTTTCTATAAATAGAAAGCTCATTCCTTCATTATTTCTTATTTAATTCATTGAAACTCAGAGAGAGAAACTATAGAGAGAAAGAAGAAAAGTATTCTGCTACTTCACTTTTCCAATATTCATTCTTCTAAGGTAGGGAATATTATTTGTTGTACTGTAAAAGGGTGTTATTCTTTCTTATTCATGAAGAGAACTGTTGTTATTCCATTTCTTATTATTCATTGGAATAACTTTGTATACTCTGGATCACCCTATACTTGGTGACATTCTTCATTATTCGTTAGAACATCCTGCATCGTGTGTTTTACAGGACCTGGTTAAAATCTCTTTATTATTATTATGTTGGAATATCCCATCGTCGTGTGTGTTTTACACTGCACTGGTTCTATTTTTATTATTCCGTCTTTATTATTCTCGCCGGAATATCCCGCTCTGTCTTATCTGGGACCGGGTTCCATCATTTATTATTCGCATTTATTATTCATTTGGAACATCCCGCTTGTGTGAATTTCAATTCGACACGGTTCCGTTATTATTATTTTGTTGGAATAACTCGCTCGCATGCGATTCATCGCATTTACATGGTGATTTCTTTTGTTATTCCATTCTTTATTATACCCAGTTGGTTAAAACTTTGACTTCTATACTCCATGAAATTAGTAAAATATCCTCGATATTTTGCGTTTCATCAAGTATCTTTTCATGGAAATATTCTTCCGATCATTCTTGAATTTTACTCTACAAAAACAAGATATCATGTTGACAATTGGACGTTAATAATTCTGGATAAAATAATTCTTGAACTTGTTTTATTGAATTCTTATATCATTGTCATCATCCTCATGTTTATATTATTTTGAAAGTCATCTCGTGGCAGTAGTGCATTGATGGACTTGGTATGATTATGACCGAGACTATTCGGTGTAATCATGACCGTAATGTTACAAATGATGTGATGAAAGTCATCGTGGCACCAGAAGTGCATAGATGGACTTAGTATGATTATGACCGAGACTATTCGGATTGTAATCATGACCGTAATGTTACAAATGATGTGATAAAAATCCTCGATGGGTCAGTAGTGCATTGATGGACGATTGTTGGCATGATCATGACCATTAATGAATACACAACTATTCTCGCCCGTAGTGCTTGAATAATTGTGGTCGTGATACTAAAGAATATCCTTCCGTAGTAGTGTGGGGTGATTCGATGATGTGGAATATTTATTAAAGTCGAGTCTCAATTTATAACAAATGATGAAAAACCTTTTAAATCATAAAAGATAGTAGATTTTATTTTCTACTTGACTCTTTTAATGGATTCTTCGATTCACTGCAGCTTAAACTTGTTGCTCATTGTATTTTATCGGTTTAACATTGTTGAAGGCTAATGATAATTTATTCGCATTATCTTAGTCATAATATTTTCATCGAGCTAGTTGAGCTCACCCTTTCTTTCACCGTCTTCTCTTCAGAAATGAGAATATATCTGGAACGAAAGTTGGGGCGGAGTAATGGTCCGGAGGATAAGATTAGTAGTCCTCACTATTACGTGAAATAGTGTGATAATAATTGTAATGAGGACTCCTTTTGAGTTTGTATAATATCTAGTAGACAATATTGTATTCAAACTCACGGTTTATGTCGATTGCATATTTACAGCAGTTATATTAGTAAGTTGTATTTAAATTCTGTACCATGTATCTGACTACCCAAGATGGGTGATGTATACCTAATTTTGGGGGCGTCACAACCAATATGTTATCTAATAATATTATTCAAATAATATGAATTATTGATCTGATAATGGGAAATACTGTGCAGTGACAATTATTGAAACAACAATAATATAAAATATCAATGCAACAATTATTGAATCAATAAAATAAAATATTAAAAAGTAATTACTGTAATAATTATTGAGTAAAGTGCCTTCTTACGTAAGAATCAATAATCAAAAAAATATCGTGCAATACCGTAATGTGCTCTTTGGCAACAATGCCAGATTACTATATTTTAACCATCGGGTATTCCAACAGTGTTAAAGGTAACAACTACGCCGTTATTTATAAAAACTCAAACTTGTCGTTTTCTTCATCCGACAGTTATTCTGTTATGAGGCCCACGAATGAAATTCGCTACTGGTCGCACGAATATTCCCAACAACAAGAATATTCCACGACCAAACGAATATTCCCCAATAAAAATGAGTATTTTATAACCATCACAGATTTTGAAAATTTTACATATATCACCCTTAACTTTAAACTTTTATCAATTTAACCATTTACTGAATAATAATTATAAGAAAAATTGAATACTTTTATTTCATAAAATTCGGGGTCTTACAGGGAGTACATGTATATAACAAGAGTATACCCTGTAAATTTTGGATTTTTTGGACAAAATTACAGTTTCTGATAAATGTCTAAATATTCGGCAGTTTTGGCCATATGAAAAATAGTAAATGAATTTTAAAAATTCCGAGAAAAATATATGTTCAATATGAGACTATATTATGCTAAATCCCAGAAAAGAAAAATGTTTGGGATTGATTTGGTATTTTTAATGAAAATAGTTTAGTTACGAACATATGAATTAAATATGTTATGTAAAGTTGAAAAATTGGTTAATAGAATTTTATGGCTTAGAAATCCTATATAAGATATATGCAGATTTTTGACGAGGGATTTGATCATTGGTGACAAAATCTTATGAGTATGACATTTTTGAGTGATTAAATGCATTATTTGGTAAAATGTAAATAATTAAAATAAATTATTTATAAGTTTAAGAAGTGATTAAAATATTGTTATAATATTAATAATATTATATTATGAGTTTATTAAGTGATTGATAACATTTGGATTAAGGTGTTCGTAAATCATTGATTTAAAATATTATTTAATGGTATATAATATTAGTAAATGAATTTAATGTTATTATATAATGAATAATATTAAATGGAGTTTATAATATAATGAATAATGTTATTATCTTCGTTAAATATTCGTTGTAATATTATTTTCTCATTCAAATCATTGTTGATACAATATTATTCTTGAATTTTACTCCACAAAGTAGTATCATGTTGACAATCTGGATATTTTTAAACTCTGGATAAATTTAAAGTCTTTATAATTATCCTTGTTTTCCGTTTGATTAATGCTTATATTATTGTCATCATCCTCATGCTTATATTGTGATGAAAGTCATCTGTGGCTTACGTGCATAGATGGACTTGGTATGATTTTGACCAAGAATTATTCGGTATAATCATGACCGTAATGTTACAAATGATGTGATAAAAGTTCTCATTGGCCCGTAGTGCATTGATGGACAGTTTTTGGTATGATCATGACCATGGGTTCTCTTCGGCCAAGGGTGCAAAGAGGAATTATTTTATGGCATGATCATGACAGTTGATGAAAACACGTTTATCCTTGGCCCGTAGTGCATGGATAATTCGTGGTCGTGATACAAATGAATATTCTTGGCCTGTAGTGCATGGATGATTCGATGATGTGGTTTATTTATTAAACTGAGTCTCAAAGATAAAATTGATGAAAAACTTTTAATTCGTAGAAGATAGTAGATATCATGCTCTACTTTACTCTTCTAAAATACAGTTGCATGTCTTTGGCCTGGAGTGAAAAGATGAACTGTTAATGAATATCTTTGGCCCGTAGTGAAAAGATGAATTTATTAGTATGATTATGGACAAGAATTGTGATTTGGTATAACCATGGTCTTTGATGTTTCAAGTAAAGACATATGATGAAAATTATCTCCGTCCTGAGTGCGAAGAGGAATTTAGAACCACAATTATGATTATGAGTTATTCACCTGATTGTGGACATGAATTGTTGTGAGATGTTACAGGGATAAAATATTGTTGGTAGATTTTTAACGTGGAGAAGACAATAGACTTTATGGTCTATTTGACTCTTCTAATGGATTGCTCGTTCCGCTGCAACTATGGTTGAAAAGTTTTATCACCTACCATATGTTCTAAATCTCTTATTTATCACTGGCGAAGGCTATTGATGATGTATATTATCTTTAGTCATAATATTCCTTACTGGGCTATTCGTGCTCACCCTTTTGCTTCACAATTCCTTTCAGGTATTAAGAGTGTATTTGGGTCGGAAAGGGGGTAACAGGATTGAGCGGTGGTCTATAGTTGTTGAGGTTTCCCTTAAAATATTATAGAAATAATTTTATTGAGAATTATAGATAAGTGTGTCGTATTTTATCCGTCATTTTAACTGTTGATTTTGGTGAACCAAATAGGGTGAGGTGAACCCAACTTTGGAAGGGCGTTTTTGCCACTAACATACAAGATGTCTAATGACAGATGTAAGACCCAAACTTTTATGAATAAATAATAATTTTCTCGAAATATATTTTTGAATATTATGGTGTGGATTTGATATAATGTTATAGTTGTGGGTAATATTTATAAATTTTGCAAAGTAAGCAAGTGGTTATATAATATTCGATTGGTCGGAAATATTCGCTTTAACAGAAAATATTCGATGACGGCGACACAATCATTAGTGGACTCCATAAACGAAAAGTATTGTCGTAGTTAGAAAACGACATAATTATCTTTTTATAAAAATAACGTCGGAAATGTTACCATTAAAACTGTTGAACTACCGGTAGTAAAAGTACATTAATACGCGTGGTTATATAGTAGCACACGATATTGGTTATTGATGTTTACGTAAGAAGTCACTCAGGTATACTCAATTATTGCTACAGTAATTACTGCATCATATCTCTCATATTATTGATTCGATTATTGTCACAATATCATTTGCATAATATGATATATTATTAATTCAATAATTGAGACGACAAAGTTATTCATATTATTAAATTGCAATATTTACAATGTCAGAAGTTACATCACAAGGAGAGGTTTGGTCATCTAATTGCGCGCCAATAAGGAGAAATCCTTATCGGAAAGCCCCTCTTTCCTGGGAACGACCTGGTTGTTAAATATTGTGAGTTATAATATTAATGATGAATAAGTTCGAGTTAATTAAAGATGAAGTTGATTGTTCCATTGTGTTGGAATTATTAGTGTTAGTGAAAATCGACAATTATTTCGATATTAATTGATGTTTGGAAGTTATACTGACCAGTCGGGTAATTAATCGGATAAATGAGCAATTAATTGCTATTAATTCACATGATTATAACTATTTGTGTACATGTGTGTACTATTGATTCACATTCTTGTACTATTAGGGGAGTTGGTGTACGATTGATAATGCTTGCATGACTTAGTTAAAAATGGAGGTATAGATGGAGGTACTATACTGTAATTCGTATTTTCACATGATTATAACTATTGATTCACATTATTTACTATTAGGGGAGGTGGTGCAAGTTTGATAATACTTGCAGGACTAAGTTAAAAATGAAAGAAAAGTTGAAGGTATTATACTGTAATATTTTGAGCCCCAAAACGTGTAATTATCGAAACTATATTTTTCTATAAATAGAAGCTCATTCTTCCTTCATTTTTCACCAATTCACTAAATCTATAGAGAAATTATTATAAAGAGAAATTATAGAGAGAAAGAAGAAGAGAAGTCTGCTACCTCTTTACTCTAGTATCCAGTTTCTTTCTAAGGTAAGGGGTATTATTTATTTCGTATTCACGAAGAAAGCTTCTGTTATTCCATTATTTATTATTATATTGGAATAACCTAACTATGCGAAGTACCGTATAATGGTGAAATTCTTCTGTTATTCCATTTTTTATTATTATGTTGGAATATCACGCTCATGCGGATTACGTTTAGACACGGTTCCATTCTTTATTATTCTCGTTGAATAACTCGTCTGATGGCATCTATCGCATGCATTGTGAATTCTTTCGTTATTCCATTCTTTATTATTACGTTGGAATATCACATGCATGCGGATTACGCATTGACTCGGTTCCATTCTTTATTATTCATTGGAATAATCATACATGTGGATTATCATATGCATGGTGAATGGTCCTTCGTATTCATTCCTTATTAAATTGTGGAAATGATCTCATTTCACGTGGATTACTGCACGGCGGATGAAAATCCATTTGCAATTTCATATATTCTATGATACTCATTTGGTTAAAGTTTTGGCTTCTATACTCCATGAAATTAGTAGAATATCCCGGATATTTCGCGCTTCATCCCAGATCTTTTCATGGAAATATTCTTCTTCGAGCATTCTTGAATTTTACTCCACAAAGCGATATCATGTTGACAATTTGGACGTAATTGATGTCAAGATAAATTAACTTATAAATCTTTAAAATTTATTCTTGAACTTGTTTTATTGAATTATTATGTCATTGTCATCATCCTCATGCTTATATTGTGATGAAAGTCATATTTGCCTTTACGTGCATAGATGGACTTGGTATGATTATGATTGTGGATTATTCGGTATAATCATGACATGTAATGTTATAAATGATGAGGTAAAAGTCCTCAGCTTTGTAGTACATTGATGGATGATTTTGGTATGATTATGACCGGGGATTATTCTAAGATAGTCATGACTGTTGATGATTAAATGAATATCCTTCGTCCGTAGTGCGAGGATGACTCGATGATGTGGTTTATTTATTGTCGAGTCTCAACGATAAAAATTGATGAAAACATTTTAAATTATAGAAGATAGTAGATATCATGCTCTACTTGACTCTTCTAATGGATCGCTTATTCCACCGCAGCTTAAACTTGATGTCTATTATATTTTATTAGTTTAACATTGTTGAAGACTAATGATAATTTATTACGCATTATCTTAGTCATAATATTTCTTACTAGGCTAGTTGAGCTCACCTTTTCTTTCACTTTATTCTCTTCGTGAAATGAGAACGTGGCGGGACTAGTCGGGGAAGCGGAGTGACGGTCCAGATGATAGCATTAGTAGTCCTTACTATTCTGTTAAATAATGTGACAATAAATGTAATGAGGACTCCATTGAGTGTAGATATTGTCTAGATGACAATAATCTTATTAAAACTCTTAGATTATGTTTTGTCGTATTTTTCACGACTGTTGTATAATTAAGTTGTATTTGAATTTTGTACCATGTATTTGGCGACTCAAAATGGGTGATGTATACCTATTTTGGGGGCGTCACAACAGACGACTTCGTGTTATCATAAGACAGGGTTGTACACATCCACTTGTTGAATATATCTACGAGCACTACCTATATAATCTTGGAGTTTGTTTGAAATATAATTCTTAATTGGAGACAATAGAGATAATTATATGTTAAGAGAAGACTCACCATTGGAAAGTAGATGATAGCAATCTTCTTATTTTTATTTGGGGACTATTGGGTCAACCAAGGATATTTCTGTGGACATATGATATCTATCATAACCTAGACGCATGGCCTCCCATGTACGAAGGTTTCCTTGAGTATTTTCCAAAGATTTTAATTTCTAAAATAGTTATTGACTGTATCTTTATGTAAGGTACCATTGTAAGGTCTTGTGGTAAAGGCACCACGAGAGTTATATATATTTGTATTAAAATTCATAGTTTAACTGTGGTCGTTTTCTGCACGACAGTTGTATAAATGGAGTTGGTCAGTAGTGTATTTTCTGGTGACTCAAGATGGGTGATGTAAACCTGTTTTGGGGACGTCACACAAGGCTAGAAATACAAGGCTTGAGTTTCAATTAATGGGTAATACTTTCTTTAAGCACTAAATATTAAAGCCTCCATTGTTAAACCTTGTAAACGACCTGTACTTATTCTCACACCGGAGCTATCCCCCGATGACACAAGCCATTAAGCTTCGTGTGATCTTACTGTACAGGTTTAAGCGCGTGGATTTTGTGATTGGACGCGCCGACGAAACTTGGCATTAACATTGGCGCTAAAAGGAGGGGAACTTTAGTGTTTTTACAATCACATCCAACTTTTCCGGTAGCTGGCCATGGCGAGTAGGGAGAATAGTGCCACTGCCTAGGAGAAGGCGAAGTCCCACCAGACCACCCAGGTGAGAGAATCAGTGAAAGATAGGCTGGGCTCCAGAATTCAGGAGGGTCAGGTAGAACCGGCCCCTTCCCTCTGGTGCAGACTCTTCTATGACAGCCAACACACACCCAATCCGGCTAGTCATGCAGATGAAAACAACTCCGCACTGGAGGTGCCAGGAAAAGACCGAGGTGAAGGCAGCCGAGACCAGAGGAAGTTTATTCAGAAAAAGAAAATGCAGCAGAACTAAGACGCCATGTTGGCCTTGCATCTTCAACAGAAAGAACTTGAGGAGTAGATGACAAAGATGGCTGGAGAGCAGGAAGCATCCTCGAAGAGGCACAGGCATCGGAGCCGATCCCGGTCACCTCGGCAGGGAAAGGCGGAAAGAAGAAAGAGTAGGCCCAGAAGCCGTTCCCGAGATGGCAGAAGCCAAAAAAGGAGTCGTTCAGTAGATTGGAGATCGGAACATCCGGGCAGATCGGGACAGAGGCGGAGGGACACGTCTACTGAATACGAGAAGGACAGACATAGATCATCCCCTCGTAAAGAGGAGTCCAACCCCCTTGCTCGAAGAGTGGCCGAGTTAGAAAAACTGCTCGCGGCAAAACTTGGCGTTAACAATAATATTACTATAATATCTTTATTAACAAAATGATGTAATATGATTGAGCTACTCTTAGTAACAATATGTTTTAATATGATAGAGTAGGCTGTAAATTATTGCAACATATTGTTACTCTATCATATTACTGCATATTGTTACTAAGAGTAGAGTAGCAACGATTGTATTTAGCTTTTGTTTACTCTACTATATTCTACTCTAACAATTTACATCATATTATCTATTATATTTAGCTTTTCTTTAGGCAACACATTATAAGTAAGGTTGTGTGTGTGACCCCCCCAAAATAGGTATACATCACCCATTTTGAGTCGTCAATAATATGGTACAGAAACAACTACAACTTTATTAATACAACATATAAACTGTGAGTTTAAATACAAATATTGCCATCTAGACAATATTCACACCCAAATAAGTCCTCATTACAATTATTGGTACATTATTTTATAAAAATGGTGAGGACTACTAAGACAACTTTCTAGATCCATCATTCCACACCCCGACTAGAACTCGCAACATTCTTGCCTCCTGAGAAGAAAAATGGAACAAAAAGGAAAAGGGTGAGCTCGACTAGCTCAAGAAAAATATTATTATGACTAAGATAATATAGAACAAATTATCGTTAGTCTTTAACGAGGAAAAAATCGATAAAATACAATAGACAACAAGTTTCGGATCAATATTCGCAATGAAATAATAATTCATAGAAGAGTTACGTAGAGAATGAAATCTACTATTATCTATGAATTTAAAAGTCCATCATCAATATTTTATCCCTGTAACATCAATCAATATACATCTTGAATCAAATATTCATCTTTGCACTACAGGCCAAAGATATTCATCAGTTGGTCATGTTCATCTCAACGCCTGTTCATCTTTGCATTACAGGCCAAAGATATTCAGTAATATCATCATTTAGGACCGAGGATGATGAAAAATATTTTAAAGAAAACGAATCTAGTGAAACAAAAGAACAAATACTAAGGATTCATACTTTAAACAATCCGAGTTCAAAAATACTTCATAACTACTCATAGTGAAGTAAAATCAAGAATGATCAAAACATGGATACAATCAAAGCTAATATACGTGAATAGTGTCGTATTCATGAATAGTGCCGTATACGTGAATAGTAACCCCAACACTGAAAGAAAAGAATTTCACAAGAAAAATCTTTCCAATATTCCATCATAATGATATTGAAAGAAATAATATCATTTATATATAAAAAAATAATATCCCTTACCTCGAAAAATAAAATATCAAAGCAACAATTATTAAATCAATAAAATATTTAACAGTAATTATTGTAACAATTATTGAGAAGGCCTTCACGTAAGAATCAATAATTGGTGCAATATCGCTAAGCGCCATCTTGTGTTTTAACCAACCGAGTATTCCAACAAAGATTAATTGGTAACAACTACGCCGTTATTTATAACCAACTTATACTTATCGTTTTTTTCATCCAATCGCTTTCCATTATGGGACCCACATAAGGTCGCTACCGTAAATGCATTTAATATTTTCGACAAAGTAAGAATATTCCACGACCAAACTAATATTCTCCGATAAAAATGAATATTTTATAACCACTTGCTTATTTGAAATATTTGCGCATTTTACCCATAACTAACCACATTAATCAAATCAACCCTTACTATTTCAAGATAATAAATAGAGAAAATTCAATTTCATTTAATAATAAGTTGGGGCCTTACAGTGTGTGTTATCAAGGTGATATTTAAACTGTGTGATCCTAAATTATTAATTTAAATTGCTTAATTTTTTTTTTGTTTCAATTAGTTTTAGAACCGAAACCGCATCAAATGAAACCGCACCGCACCAATTACAAGTTATTTCATGTGCGATTTTGAATTTGTCAAATCGCACTTAAGCGGTTTCGTGTGCAGTTTGGGCTTCAAACCGCACCAAATCGCATCGTGCTCACCCCTAGTGATGAGTGATGAGAGTGGTGTGGGATTTTTAAAAAAGTTCAAAAACAAATCTTGTGGAAGAAATCCTTACTAATAATCATGGTTGGTTGGATGAGTAGATCAGAGATTTTTTAGATATGATTTTTATTTGTGTTTTTTTTAGCGGTCCGTGTAGTAGGAGAAAAAACCAAATCCATGGCAAATCAGCGAGATATTTTTAAGCAAGCACGTAGGCGTGAAGAATAAATTAGAATATCATCAATTTTGAAAAACAATATAAGATTGATGGAAAAGTAATAGAAGATTGTTGGTCGGATGTTACAATACCAATGTCAACTTATCATATACTCCCTCCGTCCCTAATTATTTGATGTTTTAGAGTTTTTTATTTCTCTAATTATTTGACGTTTGTTCAAATCTAGGAGAATTAATGATAATTTTTTCAAAATTACCCCTCATTATTCTGCCAATTTTTTTGATACTTTAAACTCTTCATCTCTTCTTATCCCAACAAAACTCTCCTTATCCCAACAAAAGATTTAAGGGTATTATAGATAATTGAGTATTATATTTAATGCTTTCCAATCATTATTTTAATTCTTGTGTCCATCTCTAAAACGTCAAATAATTAGGGGCGGAGAGAGTAGTTAACTTCTTAGGAGGAAATCGAAATCTGAGCCTATTTCGTAATACTCCCTTCATTCCTAAAAGATTGTCATTTTAGAAGGTAATATTTATTTCAAAAAGTTTGTCGTAGGAGAATAAATTATTTACTTTCCTATATTACCCCTACCTTCTCTCATTGTCCCAAGAAATTCTCTTCTTTATATTAATAATTTTCAACTACCCATAAAGAGGTAGTGATGAAATTTTAAATAAATTTTACTTGGTAAATGATACTTTCTTAATCCATGTTGAAAAACTTTAAACGAAAATCTTTTAAGAACGGAGGTAGTAGTTGATGTTAGAGACGAAAAGTGGCTACTTAGAGGACGATTTTAGTGGAACAATGATTAAAATATGGATAGGTGTATGATACCTGTAATACCCGTAAATTTTATGATTTAGTATTAATATTTATAAATAGAGCCTGTGATTATTTATTTTATAAATACTTACATGGCATGAGGTGAGTAACTCAATTGAATTAAAATTGAACTTTTATAATTGATAAGATGTGGAGAATTATGATAGGTTTATGAAATGTCTTGTGTGACACAATGATGGAATTAGTGAGGAATAATTAAGAAGGAATGCATTACTAAGTAAAAGATGACAATAAGAGAGGTGGTATATAATTAATTAATTTAATTATACCAAGAGTAATAATAAATCATTGAATTGGTTTAAAGCTCATGCGGATGGGATGAAATCTTTTATTATTATTAAGTGAGTAACTTAAATTATGTGAAATAACCCAACTTATTAATAATTATTAAGGTGGTGTATAATTTAGTGTTATTGTGTAAATTAAATTAATTAGTTTCACGCCATAATAATTAAGTATTTACATGTTTATAATCCAAATAATAAATTGGGAGTCTAGCCCAATAAATTAATTGATGGACTTTTGAGTTAGCCCAATAAACTTGGGTTATTTAAAATCCAATTCAAACCCAACATAATAGTTAAGCGATGGTACAAGGTGTTGGTTAAATAAAATGTATGTGTAAGGCAATGGGCCCGACCGACTGACTAGCCTCGTCTCATGTCTCGAGATCTATTCTCTTGTCCCAAATTAAGGGTCACCAAGTACAAGGAACAGTAGACTAAACTCTCTTTACTTAAACTTTTAAGTCGCTAATCCTAGGCATGCGGGGCTAGCTAAGTGGTGGTATGGAGTGGTTAAACAACTCCTTAAGTAACCATTATTCATTTCTATTACACCATAAATCCCAACATTGGGTAAAGCAAGTGTCTCAGTCCATGCTTTTCTCTTTAAATACAAGCCACCATGGCAATCTGTTATAGTGATAAGAGTGTTAGAGAAATGCGAGTAAAGAATTCTTAGTTCTTTAAGCATTACCAAATCAGTGTGTGAGATATCAAGGTTAAAGCTCGAGAAGGTATAATTTCTACTTCGTTCTTAACTTAAGTCTTGTTTGATTCTCGGTTTTCTTAAATTAATAGGTCAAGTATGATGAATTAGCATGATATAGGGTGTTCGGAAAGTTTACTCGCATGAATACGTGAATCGTTAATAATTGTTTGGAATCAAGTCGTGGCTACTACGTAGAAATGCGAGCATGTTCACCGCTTCGAACTCCATGGGGTGCGGTTTGCGCATTTAGGAACCGGTGATGGGTTAGGTCATGTTAGACCATGTATTAAGAAATTCCCTTAGGCTATATGCATATAGTAAAGTCTTAATGAAATTAACCCGACAAACTTAGACCTTGTAGAAATAGTGTAGACCAAGTCTCGAAAGAGTCGACTTGGAGATGTCTTCGGACAAAGCGTGTTGTCTTGGACAAGTCGTAATATCTTTGGACATGGCTAAATGACTTCGGCTTCGTACATGGCCATATGTCTTCATCTTCGGACATGGCCAGATGTTTTAGGCTTCGGACATGGCCAGACGTCTTAGGCTTCGGACATGGCCAGATGTCTTCTGTGACGCCCCCAAAATTAGGTATACGTCACCCATCTTGGGTCGCCACTTACATGGTACATAAATTCAAATACAAACTTAATTATACATCTGTCGTGTAACATACGACAATACATAAACTGAGAGTTCTAATAGGAATATTGTCATTTAGACAATATCCATACTCAAGGAGTCCTCATTACAATTATTATCACACTATTTCACAGAATAGTGAGGACTACTAATGCTATCTTCAGGACCATCACTCGTTTCTGAAAGTAATATGCACACAAGCCAATCATGTTTGATGATAAAGCATATACTTTGTAACAATCTTATTCATTTATTAATAAAAAGTATTAATTTATTAAAGGCTTTTAATTATCTACATGATGTCGTTTTAAAATATGTGATAAACCCATAGTTTTAAGCAATGCTTTTAGAATAATGATGATGATCATTCTAATGAGATCTAAATTCTTAGAAAGCTTAAAACTAAAATAGTTCCCAATCATTGGATTACTAAATTGGGGATTAGTGAATCAGGATAGATTGGTACATACGTCGTTGCTCATTGGATGAGGATGATTGATCTCACGACGATCATTTGTGTGGAGACACTAAAGCAAGTATGTAGGTGCTTATTAGAGAATAAGTTCACTTTGAACGTGGCTCGCTAAGGAATACCTAATGGAGTTTTATTTGCATGTCAATAGAATTCCTGTAGTGATAGTAGACAAGTAATCCTTGGACTTGAGATCATCATAGTATCTTGTGTATGATAAGTTATACTTTGACTTATTCCTTAAGACCCTTAGGGTATATCAAAGGGTATGCTTGGGTATAATAAGTTGTACATGGAGATAATGTATGATCAATAAAGAATCTACCACTTACAATAAAAGAAGAGAAATGTCTATGTGATTCGATAAATGACAACCCAAAGTGAGTCCTTGGTTAAGGCGAATGAAATTAGAAAGGAGTTTCTAATTTGCATTATTTGGAGTTGTGCATTTAAGGATCGAAATACATATAATTAAATAAAATAAGACTTGACAGTAATTCCACGTCTTATATTTAATTGGGACATTGTATGGTGGAAGGATTGAATTGTACAGTAACTATTTACTCAAAGGTTCTTTTATGATTAATGTTGAAATCTATATTATCGGAAAGTGGATTTGAACGCTAGTGGAGGCTTATCCCTATTGTAGAATAAATATTATTTAAATAAATTAATTGTTTAATTTATTTATTTAAATAAGATTAGAATTGTTCTAATTGATTTATTCACAACCTAGGTTTAATATGGAGAACCTAAAAGGTCACACCATAAAATGAAGAATAATTATTTAAGAAGTTAATGGCATAATCGTAATAATATGTTAAGTATATTTAATTTAATCTATGGTGATAGAATAAATTAAATAGCTTAATATTTATTATTTAATATTTTAGAAATATTAAATATAAATTAATAAGAGGAGTCTTATTAATATTATTACAATTATTATTATTTTAATTTCTAAAAGAGTTTAGGAATTAATTTAATATAAGTACTCTCATTTATTCCTAATTGGATTAGGAAGGAAAATTAATTAAAGGAGTTTAATTAATTATCCCTAATAAGATTAGGGAGCTTAATTAATTAAAAGAATTTAATTAATTAAATAAAACCCAATTCCTTAATTGTTAAGGTGGGTTGCCCACATCTATTAATAAGAAGAGTCTTATTATGGGTGAGTGGGTTGTTGACTTTTTTCAACATCTGACATAATTCCAAGTTGTTGGAAAGACGCCCTTTCTATAGAGATAGAAAACTAGGGTTGAGCCAATACCCTTTCTTCTTGAATTCTTATTATTCCTTGGTGGATCACCTCAGAGGCCATACACTTGGGTGGCTAATGTTGATCAAAGGAAGGAACCAAACCGGTGGATTCAAGTTGAACGCGAAAAGGATTGGAGGTGAACTCGCACTGAGGAAGCTTCGGATCTTGAGGTATGTTTGTTCTTCATATCTTTTCGTTTAATTAATAATTGTGCATAAAGGGTGATCCGGGTATATGGTTTGTAAATTTTTAAACTCTGATTTTACACGCTTCCGCATTAATTTTGCAATTAGATTGCGTACATGAATATTACAAACCTAACAGTTTCCCCAACTCGTCCCAGCTATATTCTCATTTTCTGAAGAGAACAGTGAAAGAAAGGGTGAGCTCAACTAGCCCAGTAAGAAATATTATGACTAAGATAATGCAGAATAAATTATCATTAGCCTTCAACAATGTTAAACTGATAAAATACAATAGACAACCAGTTTAACTGCAGCGGAATATACAATCCATTTAAAGAGTCAAGTAGAAAATAAAGTCTACTATCTTTTAGGTTTTAAAAGGTTTTCATCAATTTTTATCACTAAGAATCAGTTTAATGAATAAACCACAATATCTAATCATTCCTATACCACGGTCAAGGATTTTCATCAAATTATCAATGGTCATGACTATACCGAATCACCCCGGTCATAATCATACCAAAACTATCCATCATCGCATTACAGGTGCCATCGAGGACTTTTGTCACATCATTTATATCAAGCCATGATTATACCGAATGAACCCTGGTCATAATCATACTAAGTTCATCTATGCACGTAAGCCAAAGATAACTTTCAACATAATATAAACATGAGGATGATGACAATGATATAAGAATTCAATAAAACAAGTTCAAGAATTAATTTCTCTAGGATTTATTAACGTCAAAATGTCAACAAAATACTTTTTTTGTAGAGTAAAATTCAAGAATGATTAGAAGAATATTTCCATGAAAAGATATTGGATGAAACGCAAATATCAAGGATATTCTACTAATTTCATGGAGTATAGAATTCAAAGTTTTAACTATTTGGGTATAATAAAGAATGGAATAACAAAAGAAATCACCACGCATGCGGTACTTGCGATGTAGACAAAGTTATTCCAACAGAATAATAATAACGAAACCAGTCGTGTGAAATTCACAACAAGCAGGATGATCCAAAGTAATAATAAATCTTTGAATAATAAACAATGGAACTGTGTCCTGTAAAACACATGTATGTGATATTCCAAATGTAATAATAAATGCGAATAATAAACAATGGAACTGGTCCGGTGTAAAAACACGACGCAGGATATTCCAAATGTAATAATAAAGAATGGAATAATGTGAAGAAGATCACCAAGTATAGGGGATTCCGCACAGATACAAAAGTTATTCCAATAGAATAAATAAGAATGGAATAATATAAGGATTTCACCAAGTATAGGTACTGGCGTATACAAAGTTATGTATAGGTATGCCACTTTTAAAAGTTATTCCAATGTAATAATAATGAATGGAATAAAAGAAGTTCTCTTTATGAATAAGAAAGAATAACACCCTTACGGGTACAACAAATAATATCCCTTACCGTAAAAGACACTTTGGATATCAAAGTAAAGTGAAGTACTAGAATACTCTTCTTCTTTTCTCTCTATAGATTTTTCTCTATAGCTTCTCTCTATAATTTCTCTCTCTAGAGTTTTCAGTGAATTCGTAAGAAAATAATGAAGGAATGAGCTTATATTTATAGAAAATAGAATGCATAGTAATTAATCCATGAAATCGGTCAGATTGATTTACTTTAATCGACGGTCCATATTTAAAGCAAAATCTTTTAAATAAAATATCATATATTCTATTTATATAAAAACATTTTACTATGCAAACACTATGCAACACTATGCAAAAACACTATGCAACACTATGCATAATAAAATATAATATATTCTATTTATGTAATAACTTTAATAAAGTATTCGCTTTATATAAAAGATGTTTCGCTTTTATTACGTTAATAATACTTAATAAAACAAAACGTCATTATCGCTATAATAATTGATATTATTAATCGACAATAATGGAATCAAACCGAAGAGTGACTTCTCACATAAGCATCAATAATCAATATCGTGTGCTACTATGCAACCACACGACATCGTACTTTTACTACCGAGTAGTTCAACAAGATCAACCAGTAAAACTTCCGCCGTTATTTCAATAAAATATTTTTGTCATTTTTCAATCCGACAATAATTTTGTTGTAGGGTCCACCAATGATTGAGCCGTCAGACGAATATTCCCTCGCTAAACCTAATATTCCCCCACCAATCGAATATAATATAACCACTGCATACTTTGCAAAATTTATAAATACTACCCACAACTATAATATTATCTCAAATTCACACCATAATATTAAAAATTATTTCGACAAAATTTAAATCTTTATTGATAAAATCTGGGGTCTCACAATCTCCCTCCTTATGGAATTTTCCTCGAAATTAGGGTACATACCTAGTATGATAAAGAGGTGAGGATACCTTGAATACCTTTATCGTTAAAAATATTAAATTCATCTTCTAATCCTACCAAAGATATTCATTAACAATTCATCTTTGCACTCTGTGCCAAAGATATACAACTATAAAACCAATAATGCCGAGACGCAACCTTAATAATAGTATCACCACGAATTATTCCATCCACGCACCACGAGGATATTCGTGTTTTAATTATAAAACCAATAATCCTTGGTCATAATCATACCAAGTCTATCAATGCACTACTACCAAAGATGACTTTTACCACATCCATGAATTAATATTTCATTCACGAGACTCAAATTTCAATAATTAATCCATATCATCGAATCATCCCCGCACTCTGTGCCAAGGATATTCATTAGTATCACGACCACAAATTATCCATGCTCTACTACCAAAGATAATCGTGTATTCATTAGTATCACGACCACAAATTATCCATGCACTACTGGCCAAAGATAATCGTGTATTCATTAAGATTACGACCACAAATTATCCATGCACTACTACCAAAGATAATCGTGTATTCATTAAGATCACGACCATAAATTATCCATGCACTACGCACCAAAGATAATCGTGTATTCATTAGTATCACGACCACAAATTATCCATGCACTACTACCAAAGATAATCGTGTATTCATTAAGATTACCACCACAAATTATCCCATGCACTACTACACCAAAGATAATCGTGTATTCATTAGTATCACGACCACAAATTATCCATGCACTACTACCAAAGATAATCGTGTATTCATTTACGGTTATGATTATCCGAACAATCCTCGGTCATAATCATACCAAGTCCATCTATGCACCACAGCCACGGATGACTTTCAACATAATATAAGCGTGAGGATAATGATATAAAGAATCAATCAAATGAGATAAAGGATAAATATTAAACATTTATAATATAATTTATCCGTAATTCAAGAATATCCCCATGTTATCAATCACTTAATAATCTCATAATCTAATATCCTTAATATTATAACAATATTTTAATCACTTTAAATTTATAAACAATTTATTTCAATTGTTTACGCTTTTACCATATAATGCATTTAATCATTCAAAAATGCCATACTCATAAGATATCATCACCAATTATCAAATCCTCATCAAAAAAATATGCATATACTCTATATAGGATTTCTAGCCATAAAATCCTATTTTCAATCACATTTCACATAACATATTTAACTCATATGTTCAGAATTAAACTATTTTCATGAAAATATCAAATCAGTCCCAAAATATTTTTTTTCTGGTATTTAGCATAATATAGTCCCATAATGAAAATATATTTTCTCGAATTTTTAAAATTCATTTACTATTTTTCAAAAATTAATTTCTAATTAATTCCTTAAGAAATTAGCTACCTCAAGTTTAACTCCAAAAATTCCCAAATCTTGGCAGGATCTTACACATATTAACGTGAGCTTCCAGTTTAAATTTCATGGTCATCGGAGTTATAGAACTCCGGTTATAGCATTTTTCGTTGGAAAAACCAAAATATTGAAATAGTCATAACTTGCTCATTTTAAGTCAAAATGAGCTCATTTTTGGACAGGAGGTACTTTATACCATATACTTTCATGTCCCAAAAGGCCAGAATTTTTCTCATAATTTAAGTGGCCGAAATAGCCCCTCTAAAATCATGGCAAAGACTTTTTTTTGGTTTTTTTGCAGCTTTGCACTCCTTTGCTAAAATCAGTCCACACAAAAATCTACAACACCTTTTCCAGTAATTACACTTGGATTTGTTAGGTAACTCATAGATATAACTCTAGGACTTGACCACACTCAAAAATTCAAAATATAATAGGAGATATGGTCAATTGAATTTCATGTTACGTTTTTCACCAAAATCTGATTTTCAACTCTTTGTGATTTCTAAGAAACTTTCATGTTTTCACATACTAACCAACATAACTCATCATAACACTTACTAATACCACGAATACCCATGATTTTCATTAGTCCAATGCTTTTATTACGACTTTCATCATAAACCACGTAAACTGTTCATTTTAGTTGAAGAAATATTTGAGGGTTTAAGAAATGGGTTTTTGTACTGGGGTCAATACAAAATTCGATTTCACGTTCTAGGGTAGGCTAGGAAGTCTTCAAGAATACGCCAAGAAATTTATTAATGATAGAAATATCATTCAAAATCATTACTCTCGTCCAAGACTTGGATAAGACGTCACATTAATACCAACTGTGACTTCTATCCCTCAAACTGGAGAAAGACCTCACAATGATACCTATCAACTTGTCATCTTCATCCACGACGCCGCTTACAGTAAAGTCCGGCGGTGCATTCCACACAAGGAAGTCAACAACGAAAGGATCGGGGCTCTTTACTTATGGCTTGATATAACAGTGATTAACTTTAGGGTTTGGTTACTTTGAATTCGTATAACAGGTTGGTTAGGAATATGAAAGCTAACAACCTTACGAAAAGCATGATGAGTAGTTAACCAATCGACTCCTAAAATCTCATCAAAGGCAAGTATTTTCAAAAAGATAAGATCGACAGGTAACGTGAAAGTGTTTATTTGAATCAAACAAGATTTAAAAATAGTAGCGGTAATGAAGGCTCCTACTAACGAAGTTTCAACCAATAAGTCAAAGTTTAACTTCTTCGGAGTCAAATTTAAACGTTGAACACAACTAGGTGAAATAAAAGAGTGGGTAGAACTGGTATCTAACATGGTATAGACTTCGCAAGAGCTTATGATTAACTTACCCGTGATAATTTTATTAAGGTTCCTCGTTACGAGGAAAAAAAACGCTCTCTCTTAAACTATATCGGCTTTGGTTTGTTCAGATGCCTTTGGTGCCTCCATCCTAGTTGTTTTGTCTTGATGTAAACGATAAAATCGAGCTAAGTGACCTTCTCTTCCACAATTATAACATGCTTTGACGCATTATGGCGCGATCGGGATCGATGTGTCCTCTCCTCCGTATTTGAAGCATATGGTAGGTGGTCTTTCTCCTTCCTTAACAACTTGGTCTTTGGCCGACGTCTTTCCATCATTGTTGAATCTCCTTTTCTTGAAATGTCCATTCTTATTATTTTGGCCCCGATTACCACCGAAGTGGTTACCATATCGGCTTTGTTGATTCCTCCACGCTTGTTGTCACCGCCATGACGACTACTCGGCCGGTATTATAATTTTGCCGATCGCTCTCTTTTAGTTGCGTTGACTCGTTATCGCGCTCCACTAATCGAGCCCTATTTACAACATCGAATAAAAACACGGTTTATGAGAAATAAGATGTTGACGTATCTCCGCTTCAAACCTCTTAAAAACATTCGCATCATTCTCTTCATTATCCACCAAGTGGGACGAAATCGTGATAACTCGCAAATTTTGCCTCGTATTGCGATTACACGGTCATATTGTTTTGTTCCAACTTGATAAACTCCATTTCCTTCATGTGGCGAATACTTTCGTGAAAGTATTTGTCGTTGAACGCTCCTCGAACTTCTCCCAAGATATCTTCAAGACAAAGAAGTTGAGTACGTTTTTACCGATTCCCACCAAAGAATCGCCTCTCAAGAACATAAAGGCGCAAAAGGAACCTTTTGCTTCTCGGAGCATCCCAAGACATCAAATATCTTGGTAATCTGCTTTATCCATGCTTCCGCCAAGTGGTTTTGGCTCTCCCTTAAACTCCGGTGGTCCTAGCTCCTTGAATTGTTTAGCGGTGATCACCGAGAGTTTTCCGTGTTTCCACCTACGTTTTGGATGTGAGTCGCTTTTACCGATGTTGCATGAATTCTAAAACCTTTTAAACGCACCGTCATTCATCAATTGATCGGTGTTGTTGTTTATAGGAGGATTATCGCCATCCTGTCAGCACATTGTCTCCGATTATTGATCCGTGGAGAATCAACAGTCTCCTGTGCTCCATTGCTATTCTCAACATTCTCGGATGCCATTTTCAAACACTGCCACAAAATAAGGGTTAATTGACATGCAATATATTATCACTATACTCAATCGACCAATCAAATACCAAATAAACTTAGGTAGGTCATACTAGCGAAGGAATTCCCGTCTCTCCCTCCTAGTTCTTATCTCACATCTTAGCCTGTGGATCATATCCTAAGCTCGATACCAACCGTGACGCCCCCAAAATTAGGTATCGCCACCCATCTTGGGTCGCCACTTACATGGTACATAAATTCAAATACAAACTTAATTATACATCCGTCGCAGGTAACATACGACAATACATAAACCGAGAGTTCTAATAGAATATTGTCATTTAGACAATATCCATACTCAAGGAGTCCTCATTACAATTATTATCACACTATTTCACGTAATAGTGAGGACTACTAATGCTATCTTCAAGACCATCACTCGCTTCCCGACTCGTCCCGGCCTATGTTCTCATTTCACGAGAACACGGTGAAAGAAAAGGGTGAGCTCAACTAGCCCGAAGAAGAAATATTATGACTAAGATAATGCAGAATAAATTATCATTAGCCTTCAACAAATGTTAAACCGATAAAATACAATAGACAACCGGTTTAAGCTGCAATGAATACGCAATCCATTAAAAGAGTCAAGTATAGAATAAAATCTACTATCTTTTAGGTTTTAAAAGGTTTTCATCAATTTTTTATCATTTGAGACTCGTTTTTTAATAAATAAACCACCACATTTAATCATCCCTTGTACCACTGGCCAAGGATTTTCATCAAATTATCAATGGTCATGACTATACCGAATCACCCCCCGGTCATAATCATACCAAAAACTATCCATCATCGCATTACAAAAGACCATCGAGGACTTTTGTCACATCATTTATATCAAGCCATGATTATACCGAATGAACTCCTCGGTCATAATCATACTAAGTTCATCTATGCACGTAAGCCAAAGATAACTTTCAACATAATATAAACATGAGGATGATGACAATGATATAAGAATTCAATAAAACAAGTTCAAGAATTAATTTCTCTAGGATTTATTAACGTCCAAATTGTCAACAAGATATCTTTGTTTTGTAGAGTAAAATTCAAGAATAGTCAGAAGAATATTTCCATGAAAAGATACTGGATGAAACGCAAATATCAAGGATATTCTACTAATTTCATGGAGTATAGAATTCAAAGTTTTAATCAACTGGGTATAATAAAGAATGGAATAACAAAAGAAATCACCATGCATGCAGTACTATCAGACAGATAAAGTTATTCCAAAGTAATAATAATAACGGAACCGTGTCGTGAAATTCACAATCAAGCAGGATGATCCAACAGAATAATAAATGCCTGAATAATAAACAATGGAACCAGTCCTGTAAAACACATGTATGTGATATTCCAATGTAATAATAAATGCGGAATAATAAACAATGGAACCGTGTCAGGTGTAAAACACACGCGTATGTGATATTCCAAATGTAATAATAAAGAATGGAATAATGTAAGAAGATCACCAAGTATAGGGATTCGCGACATACTGAGTTATTCCAATGTAATAAATAAGAATGGAATAATATAAGGATTTCACCAAGTATAGGGTACGCCACAGACAAAAGTTATGTATAGGGTATGCCACTTTTACAAAAGTTATTCCAATGTAATAATAATGAATGGAATAATGTAAGTTCTCTTCATGAATAAGAAAGAATAACACCCCTTACGGGTACAACAAATTATATCCCTTAAAAGTAAAAGACACCGGATATCAAAGTAGTGAAGTACTAGAATACTCTTCTTCTTTTCTCTATAGATTTTCTCTATAGCTTCTCTCTATAATTCTCTCTCAGAGTTTCGGTGAATTCGTAAGAAAATAATGAAGGAATGAGCTTATTTATAGGAAATAGAATGCATAGTAATTAATCCATGAACGGTCCAGATTGATTTACTTTAATCTGACGGTCCATATTTAAAGCAAAATCTTTTAAATAAAATATCATATATTCTATTTATATAAAAATATTTTACTATGCAAAACTATGCAACACTATGCAAAACACTACGCAAAACACTATGCATAATAAAATATAATATATTCTATTTATAGAATAACTTTAATAAAGTATTCATTTTATATAAAAGATGTTTCGTTTTTATTACGTTAATAATCTAATAAAACAAAAGCGTCATTATCGCTATAATAATTCATATTATTAATCGACAATAATGGAATCAAACCTAAGTGACTTCTCACATAAGCATCAATAATCAATACCGTGTCTACTATGCAACCACACGTATTCGTACTTTTACTACTGAAAGTAGTTCAACAAAGATCAACCAGTAAAACTTCCGCCGTTATTTCAATAAAATATTTTTGTCGCTTTCTCAATCCGACAATAATTTCGCTAGGGTCCACCAATAATTGAGTATTGTATTTAATATTCCCCGCTAAACCTAATATTCCCCGTAACCAATCGAATATAATATAACCACTTGCATACTTTGCAAAATTTATAAAAACTACCCACAACTATAATATTATCTCAAATTCACACCATAATATTAAAAATTATTTCGACAAAATTTAAATCTTTATTGATAAAATCTGGGGTCTCATATCTTCGGCTTCGGATATGGCCAGATGTTCTGGGACTCGGAGATAGCATCATAACTTGATATTAGGATGGATTAATAAATATTCCTATACTGCTATAAACTATTATTACACGAATGAGTTCTAAGTAGAGAATTTTACTAACTTTGGGAAAATAAATCTAATGCCCGCAAACACGCGTAGAAAAAGGGTCGATTGGGATTAATAGATGTTATGGTCTACTTAAAGCAATGAACCTCTTGGAACTACAAAGAAGAAAGATTATGAATAAACTAACAGTGGTCAAAAGTATGAGCATGTTAAGTGTACATTATAATTTTGATGGTTGCAATAAAGATACATAGAAAAAAAAATGTGTTATGTGTACATGTTGTTTATATATGTATATCAAGTGTGTTTGGCTAATGAATACCTATACTTACATAAATAGGACAAACATAGTTCATTGAGGTGATTTTCGCTATAAGTAGCAATCAACGCTAAAGGCAAGTTCCCTAACCTCACTCAAATTTACATTGAGCAAGTATCCGAACACTATTATTATTGTGTTGCAAGTTCCTTACTTCTTACACTGTATACACTCGAATTGTTGTCTCAAGCAAATATCCGTTTCTATTCGAAAATCATTTATATACCTTGACGTTGTTGCAAGCATTGGATTTATCGTTCTTAAATGCATGATAAAAATTGTCTAAGCCTTTGATTCGACTGGACTATTATTATGCTATCCAAACCAATTGACTTGGTGCGGACTATCGTAAATCTATTGTGATGAACAACCCTCATTGAAGGAGAAATTATATATTGACGGGAAACCGACGTGCGCATACGTAGTGAGTATGATTAAATGTTATGCATAACGTAGGTACTTTAAAGCCGATCACCTGTTGTACTCGTTTATATGGATTACTGGTGTAATCTCGTTAATTCTAGTAAGAGTTCTTAGTCCTTAGTGATCGTCAAGACTCATTCATGTTGAACCTCGAAATGAATGAATCTTGAAATTTTGTTGATATCCTTCACCTATATAGCGACACCTATTGAATACTCTTGATATTTCTTGATATCCTTGAACTACCAATTATTATTATACCTTGAAAGGTTTAAATGCTATAACCGCTTGTTCTTCCGGCTATATTACTTCTTTGGGCAAACTCGTTGCTCATTCTTGCTTCCTAAAACATTACGGTTAAAGCAAGCAAGCGGTACTTCGAGGTGATGTGACAAGGGAAAGGGCAAGGCTGACGTAATAACTTAGTCCTTAAGACTAGAAGTATTATTATTATTGTTATGCTTGTTACGATGTATTCAAGAATGATTAAGTTATGTTTAAGTTAATCATTTGAATTGTCGTAGTAATGGTTACTGATACCTTGGGGACGCAAATATTTATATTATATCAATGTAAATTATTCTAGTATTTCCGTTGTTGATTTTAGTAAGATATTCAGTAGTTAGACGTGATGCACCTAATTCGAGATATGGGTGTCCGAATTTGGGGGGGCCACTGTTGGTTAATATCAAAGCCATAGTTATAAACCTTGGGAGCGAGAACCCTTAGATTATAACTTAGGAGAACTTAGAAGATAGAAAGGGATGAAACTCATATAGAGTTTTCATAGAGATGGACTTAGCGTGTTACAGAATATAACTTCATTCTAATATAATGAACTTATGTTATTTAACATTCTAATGGAGTTGTTGTTTGTTTTGTCTTGTGTTGATGATTGTAGGATGGTAGCATGGGAGGACCTAATGAGTAGTAGAAGAGGAGCCGCGTGACATACACGTGGTATATGAGGCACCATTGATATGGAGCCTATATCAATGTAGTCCCTATCGATGATGATGATGAGGAAGAGGAGATGGAGCCAATACCCGAGGAGTCTAATCCGCAGGAGGAGCCTATAGAGGAGGCAGATGGTGGACGAGCCCATGGGGGACTCCGACGAGGCTACTTTTGAGGATAGGATGTTGGGGGAATATGAGGAGCAGATTTTAGAGTTAGGGTACAGAGTTGAGGAGTTAGAGGCTGAGGCTAGGGACAGGGAGTCCGAATTCCAAAAGCTGAGGGACAAAGACCACCAAAAAAAGTTAGTGATGCAGGAGATGGAGGTAGAGATTGCTCATCGTAAGGAGGCAGGAGTCCAGATGGGGGCTTTGTTTCACAGGGCGGTGGCTAGGAATGTAGAACTGGGAGGGAAGTTGGAAGAGATGGAGCAGAGGGAGTTGAGCGAGAGGAAAGAGAAGAAAGCTATCCGTACTCAGTTAGGGATGGAGGTAATGGATAGGATCCATTTCGAAGAGAAGTGGGAAGGGGCCAATGATAGGGCTAACGATCTAGAAGATGAAGTGAGGTGCAAAAGGAGGAAGATGAATAGGATGGGCTATGCAGTGTGCACGGCCATGGAGAGACTGATTGATGGGGTAAATCACTACCCAGCAGAGCAGGGACAGACCCGGCACACCATAAGCCGAGATTTAGTGGTGCACATTACTCAGAGGGAGTACCAGAGCGTTGTGGAGCGCGGAATGATAGATTAAGTCTAGGCGTTAAAAGTTATTAGTTGTAGTTCATTATGTAGTGTATTATCTGTTGTTGTAATTTTAGTCTTTTATGTAGAATGTGAGATAGTTGTAAGCCCCAAACTTTGGAGTTATATTAGAGGGGTAGTATGTTAATGGTTGTCCCCATCTTTTGTGATATTAGGGGATAAGTTGTGTCATTTATAGAAGTATGCTAGAGATAATCATGTAATGTAACAATTTGGCATATGAATATAAATGATCTTGTTCGAAATGTATTTCAAATCTTATTCCTTTTATGGAGAATTGTTTAAGTAATATAATTAGATAATAAAAATGGAAGTTTTATGATGCGAGAAAAATGTCGCCAGACGTAAGATTAATCGCACCGAAAGAGAGTCGATTAATGATGAGAGAGGACAAGTAGATCCCATTCAGGAGGCTTGTAGATTTGTTGGGGGAGGCTCTTGGGGAAGAAATGAACAAGTAACACCTAATCCCCAAGTAGCTTTGGCCGCAAAACTTCAAGGACTTTAAGAGTGTAGGACCTCCTGGAATTCATAAGTACTACTGGAGATCCTATCAGTAGCATAAACGTGGATCAAGGAAATGGAGAAAGCCTTCGCCATTGCTCGTGTGTGGTGAAGACCGTAAAACCGTGTTCGCTACATATATGATGAGGGGTGAAGTAAACCATTTGGTGGAAGCAAATCAACGAGAGGGTGGGAGAAGGGACTATAACTGGGAAAGGTTTAAGACTTTGTTCTTCGAGAATTACTTCCCGAAGAGTATGAAGAATAGGGTGGAGGTAAAGTTTCTAAAACTAAAACAAGGGGAAATGACAGTGGCACAGTATGCGGCCAAGTTCAATGAACTCGCACGATTCACAACACATCAAGTAGACACTGAAGAAAGGAATTCTCGATGCTTCGAACTTGGACTAAAACCTTGGTTGTTCAACAAGGTGTCAGTCCTTCAAATCGACTCGTTCGCCACATTATTGGAGAAGGCGATAATTTCTAAGGGAGGTAGCGAGGCATTGAGCCAATACAACAAGGAGAAGAAGAACAAGAATGTTGGGGGAGAAACTCGTGGAGGGAGTAGGAGTGGTGGAAGTTATCTGGGAAAGAGGAAATGGGATAACCGCAACAACGACAACAACAACAACAACAACACCAACCACCGAAACATCAACCAGTCAGAAAATTATCAAGGAGGGTTTAAGAAAAGAAGTGAAGCTTGCGAAATGTGGGAAGAACCATCAAGGGAATCTTTGGAAGGGGCGCAGCGTGGTTCGCTACAATAATTGCCAAGAAGGGCACATTTCACCCAACCGCCCAAAAAAAAAAGATCATGGGATGTTTTGCGTGTGGCTCAACTGAGCATCAAATCAAGGATTGCCCAAAGAAGGGGAGCAACGGAGGAAGCGGCCAACAAGGAGGGGGCAGCAAGCTGATGATCAGCAGACCAACGCAATCCAACCGACCGACTGCCCGGACCTTTAACATGACTATCCAAGACGCAATGACTGCAAGGGACGTGGTGTCAGGTATTCTCCCAATCAATAATATAAATGCCTATGTATTATTTGATTGGTGCTACCTATTCCTTCAGGTTCAAGAATTTTCTAATCGACTAAACATACCTCCCGAACATTTAGAAAATTCATTGAACATAGAGATTGCGAATAAGGAAGTAATTCCCATAGAGTTTGTTTACCAAACCGCTGCGTGCGATAATCGATTGTCAAAGAAGAGTGTGAACCTTCGGACCTCAAATCGGCCTAAGGTAGTTTTATGGTAGCTAAATCGCTTCAAGCAATCGTGTTGCCTTTACGATGATGCAAAGCTAAGAAATTGTTAAGGAAAGGATGTGTAGGTTATTTAGCCTATATAGTGGATACTCAAAGAAAAGTGGAATAGAAATGAAAGATATATCGGTGGTAAGAGATTTCAAGACGTGTTTCAGACGAAACCGCCCGGGTCTTCCGCATGACGTAGAAATCGAATTCATAATAGACTTAGCACCGGAAACCGCACTAATTTTGAAAGCCCCATATCGTATGGGCGCGGTAGAAATGAAGGAATTGATGATTCAATTGCAAGAGTTACTAGATAAGGGTTACATTCGGCCAAGTGTGTCTCCTTGGGGAGCACCAAGTGTTGTTTGTAAAGAAAAGGATGGATCGATGAGGCTCAGATCGATTATCGGGAGTTGAACCGAAAGTGACAATTAAGAATAGATATCCATTGCCAAGGATAAACGACCTTTTCGATCAACTGAAGGGAGCGAAGTGTTTTTCCAAGATAGATTTGCGAACGGGTTATCATCAATTGAAAGTGCGAGAGGAAGACATACAAAAGACGGCGTTTCGAACTCGCTACGGACATTACAAATTTTAGTGATGTCATTTGGGTTAACTAATGCTCCGGCATCATTCATGGACTTGATGAACCGAGTTTTCAGGCCATACTTAGATAAGTTCGTAGTAGTATTTATCGATGACATTTTGATTTATTCAAAGACGAAGGAAGAGCATGCCAAACACCTAAAGATGGTATTAGAAACATTGAGAAGGGAAAAGATGTACGCTAAATTTTCAAAATGTGAATTTTGGATGGAAAGGGTTCAATTTCTAGGACACGTGATAGATCAAAATGGAATTTCTGTGGATCCTGCAAAGGTGGAAGTGGTAAGTAACTGGGAACAGTCGAAGACGCCAATAGAAGTTAGGAGTTTCTTAGGTTTAATAGGGTACTATCAAGATTTATCCAAGATTTTTCTAAAATAGCAACCTCTGACCGACCAATCTAACGAGGAAGACAGAGAAGTTCGTATGGACGGACAAATGGGAGGAGAGTTTCCAAGAATTGAAGAGGAGGTTGAGTGAGGCTCAGATTATCATTACCGGATGATACGGGAGGATTTGTGGTGTATAGTGATGCATCGCGATAGAGACTTGGTTGTGTGCTAATGCAACATGGCACGGTCATTGCATATGCCACCACGACAGTTGAAAGATTTCAAAAACGATACCCTACCCATGACTTGGAGTTAGCGGCGGTAGTCTTTGCATTCAAGATTTGGAGGCACTTATTTGTATAGAAAAATGTGAGATATATACGGATCACAAGAGTCTGAAATATATCTTCACACAGAAGGAGTTGAATATGCGACAAAGAAGGTGGTTGGAACTAATCAAGGATTACGACTGTGAAATTCTTTATCACCCGGGAAAGGCAAACGTTGTAGCCGACGCTTTGAGTAGAAAAGGAAGGGAGAAGTTATTCAAATTGACAACTCAAGAGGAATTAATAAGAGAAATGGAAAAGTTGGAAATAGAGGTGGAGGAACCAAAAGAAGCGGAAGGAAAATTACTCATGATGAGAGCTCACCCGACGTTATTGGATAAAATAAAGGAAGCACAAGAGAAAGATGAAGAATGTGAGAAGATAAAGAAGAAAATAGTAGAAGATAAGGAAGAAAGGTTCAAAGTAGATAAGGACGGTATATTGAGGTTTGAGGGTCGAGTATGGGTGCCAGCTGTAATCAAACTGAGAGAGGATATCTCTACGAAAGTACACAATCTGACGTATTCTCAGACATCCGGAGGCACAAAAATGTACCAGGATCATCGACACCATTTTTGGTGGCCTAATTTGAAATGAGAGGTTGCAGAGTGTGTTAGAAGATTTCTTACATGTCAAAGAGTCAAAGCAGAACACCAGAGACCAAGTGGACTAATTCAACCGCTGAAAATTCCAGAATGGAAATGGGAGCACATTACGATGGACTTCGTGGTTGGACTTCCGGTTACACAGAAAGGTTATGATGCCATTTGGGTTATCAGGACCGACTAACAAAGATGAATTTCATTTTCTACCCATCAAGATTCGATTTAATTTGAACCAGTTAGCAAATTTGAATGTAAAGGAAATCGTATCGCGACATGGAGTGCCGGTGTCGATTTACTCCGATCGAGATCCGCGTTTCACTTCAAAATTCTGGAAAAGTTTGCAGGAACGAATGGGAACTCAATTGAGATTAAGTACTGCTTATCACCCTCAAACTGACGGGCAGAGTGAACAAACCATACAAACGTTAGAGGACATGCTTAGAGCTTGCGTGATGGACTTCAAGGGAAATTGGGACGACCATTTACCATTAGTAGAATTCGCTTACAATAATAGCTATCATGCGAGTATCGGTATGCCGCCATATGAAGCTCTTTCTGGAGAAAGTGTAGAACACCATTATGTTGGGATGAAGTCGAGAAGAACGAAGACTTTTGGGACCAAAATTAATCTAGCAAACGGCCGACGTGGTAGCAACAATAATGGGCAAATTGGTAGCATTTCAAGATCGCCTAAAGAAGTATGCCGACTTGCATCATCGTAACCGAGACTTTGAAGTCAGTAGTTTTGTGTTTTGAAGGTATCTCCTTGGAAGGAAAGATCGATTCTGAAAGAAAGGAAAATTGAGTCCGAGGTTCATATAGGGCCATTCGAGATATTGAAGCGAGTGGGCGAAGTGGCATACAAAGTTGCTTTGCCACCGAATGGAACACATCCACAACGTGTTTCACATTTTCGCATTTCACGTCCGCATAAAATCGACTATAAACCACGTGATTTCCTATGAGCCCATTCAAGTAGAGAAGAATCTAGCATATGAAGAAATTCTCGATCGATAATAGATAAGAAAGAACAAATGCTAAGAAACAAAGTTATATCTTCTCGTAAAGGTTGTTTTGGCGAAACCACGATGTCGAGGAGGCCATATGGGAATTAGAAGATAGGATGAGGAGAGACTATCCCCATCTTTTTGTGTAACCTTGTATCAATTCCGAGGACGGAATTTTTATAAGATGGAGAGGATGTAATACCCATAAATTTTATGATTTAATATTAATATTTATAAATAGAGCATGTGATTATTTATTTTATAAATGCTTAACATGGCATGAGGTGAGTAACTCAATTGAATTAAAATTGAACTTTTATAATTGATAAGATGTGGAGAATTATGATAGGTTTATGAAATGTTTTGTGTGACACAATGATGGAATTAGTGAGGAATAATTAAGAAGGAATGCATTACTAAGAAAAAGATGACAATAAGAGAGAAGCAGATATAATTAATTTATTTAATTATACCGTAGAGTAATAATAAATCATTGAATTGGTTTGAAAGTTGTGCGGATGGACTAAATCTTTTATTATTATTAAGTGAGTAACTTAAATTATGTGAAATTACCTAACTTATTAATAATTATTAAGGTGGTGTATAATTTGGTGTTATTGGGTAAATTAAATTAATTAGTTTGTTGCCATAATAATTAAGTATTTACATGTTTATAATCCAAATAATAAATTGGGAGTCTAGCCCAATAAATTAATTGATGGACTTTTGAGTTAGCTCAATAAACTTGGGTTATTTAAAATCCAATTCGGAACCCAACATAATAGTTTACTGATGGTACAAGGTGTTGGTTAAATAAAATGTGGCGTGGGGCAATGGGCCCGACCGACTAGCCCCTTGTCTATGTCTGAGATCTATTCTCTTGTCCCAAATTAAGGGTCACCAAGTACAAGGAACAAGAGCCTAAAAACTCTCTTTACTTTGAACTTTCAAGTCGCTAATCCCCAGGCATGCAGGGCTAGCTAAGTATCGGTATGGAGTGGTTAAACAACTCCTTAAGTAACCATTGTTCATTTCTATTGCACCATGAATCCCAACATTGGGTAAAACAAGTGTCTAGTCCATGCTTTTCTCTTTAAATACAAGCCACCATGGCAGTCTGTTATAGTGATAAGAGTGTTGGAGAAATCTGAGTAAAGAATTCTTGTAAGACCCCAAATTATTAATAAAATATTCATTATTGTCGGGGAATATTCATTTGGTCGTGGAATATTCAGTCTTGTTTGGGAATATTTAAACGATGACAGCGTAGTCTTTTGTGGGCCCCATAATGTAAAAGCGATTGGATGAAAAAACAACAAATATAAGTTGTTTATAAATAACGACGTAGTTATTTACGTTAATATCTTGTTGGAATACTCGGGAGGTTAAAACACACTAATACGCGTTGTTGACAAGAAGCACGGCAGATTGCACCAATTATTGATTCTTACGTAAGAAGGCACTACTCAATAATTGTTACAAAGAAATTATTATTCAAAGATTTTATTTTATTGATTCAATAATTGTTGCATTGATATTTTATATTACTATTGTTTCAATAAATTATCATTACGGTATTTTCCATTATCAGAGCAATAATTCATATTATCTGAATAATATTATTGGATAATGATATTGGCAATGTCTAGAAAGTACGTAAGGAGAGGTTTGGTCACCTAATCACTGCTACCAAAGAAGGAGAGATCCTTATTGGAAAGCCCCTCTTTCTGAGGAACTACTGGTTGCCCGATCTTGTGATTCTGTAATATTATTTGTGAATAATTAATTATTGATTTATATGATGAGGAAAATATTAATTTTATATGGATATAGATGGAAAAAATTTTAATGTGACAATTGTTAAAATTAATATTTTATCTTTTTACGATAAAATAATTCATTTAAATATATTATTTTAATAATATATTAACGGTGATATTTTTATAATGAATGTGGGATATATGAGTATATGAGGAGAAAGAATATTTTGTGGCATTAAATGTTTTAACACATATTTTGTGTGTTGGTGGACACAATTATTGAATAGAAATTTGATTATAACTTTAATAAAATCGCTTCGTTTATGGATTTCGGTCAATTTCATTTGGAATTTGGAAAAATTTTCTTCTGCAAAGTTGTAGAGAATTGAATTTCCTATAAAAACATGTGAGATTCAAATTTTTTGATAAAATGGCTATTTATTATGAATTATTGAAGTTCAAGCTCCGAAATAATTGATTTTTGGAAGTTTAAAATAATTTAAATAAGAAAAACATTTTTTGTGTTTGGTGGGCATCTTTAACACATGCTAAGTTGCTGAATTCAGATGATTCTAAATGGGTGTAGACAAATTAATATATATATTATTATTATATTAAATTTTCTACTTTAGTGTTCTAAGCATTTTCCTATAAATATGGTGCTTGGGTTAGAATTGAAAATCACACCGAACCTCAAATTTTTCTCTCTATATTATCGAGCGTATTCTTGTGAGTATTTTGAGTATACTTTGAGTATTGCTGCTATGATTGCAAGTTCAAGTCATAGCCTATATCAGGTGTTTCACTAGAAATCTTGTCTTTCGAGGTAAGAGATGTTATTTTATTCGAAAATGATATTATTTCTTCAATATCATTATGCCAAAATATTGGTTGGAAATTTTATCAAATTTGGAACTTTTTCATGTCTGGGTTACTATTCACGAGTTCTTATTCACGAGTTACTATTCATGAGTTATTCATGAGTTACTTATTCATGAGTTACTTATTCACGAGTTCTTATTCACGAGTACTATTCACAAAGCGTGAAGATGTTTTTTTTTGTGAAATTTCTATCTTTTGGTGTCTGAGTTATTATTCACATATACGGACTTTATTCATGTATATCACGACAATTATTCACTTAATATACTATTTACCGAAAAAATGAAATTTCTTCTTTTTGTCCAAAATATCTATTGTGGATACTAGCTTTGATTGTATCCATGTTTTGATCATTCTTGAATTTTACTCCACTCGATTACTTATGAAGTATTTTTGAACTTGGATTGTTTAAAATATGAATCCTTAATATTTGTTCTCTTTTTTGTTTCATTTGGATTCGTTTCCTTTAAAATATTTTTCATCATCCTCGGTCCTAAATGATGATATTATTGAATATCTTTGGCTTTGTAGTGTAAAGATGAATGATTTCTTGATGAATATCTTTGGCCCGTAGTGCAAAGATGAGCAGTGTTGAGATAAACATGACTCATCGATTAATATCTTTGGCCCGTAGTGCAAAGATGAGCAGTGTTTAGACGAACTTGACTAATCGATGAATATCTTTGGCCAGTAGTGCAAAGATGAATATTTGATTCAGATATATATATTGATTGATGATGAGGATAAAATATCGACGATGAACTTTTAAATTCATATATAGAAGATAGTAGTTTGCATTCTCTACTTAACTCTTCTAATGAATTGTTGTTTCATTGCGATTGTTGATTTAAAAGCTGATTGTCTATTGTATTCTATTAGATTTTCCTGTTGAAGACTAACGATAATTTGTTGTATATTATCTTAGTCATAATATTCTTTCTTTCGGGCTAGTTGAGCTCACCCTTTTCCTTTTTGTTCCATTTTTTTCTTCTCGAGGGAGGCGAGAATGTAATGAGTACTTAGTCGGGGTATGGAATGAAGGTTCTAGAGAGAGTTGTTTAGTAGTCCTCACCATTTTTGTAAAATAATGTATCAATAATTATGATGGGGATTTATTTACGTGTGGATATTGTCAGATGGCAATATCTCAGTATTTAACTCACGATTTATATGTTGTAATAATAAAGTTGTAGTTATTTACGTACCATGTATTTGGCGACTCAGAATGGGTTGGATGGAATGGACCTATTTTGGGGGCGCCACGGTTGGTATCGAGTCAGGATATGATCTCTGGCGGAGATCGGGGAATAGAACTAGGAGGAGAGAGGCGAGTAAAATCCTTCGCTAGTGTGTCCTACCTAAGCTTATTTGTTAGTTGGTCAAAGTATATAGGGATATTATGTGATATATTGATTTCCTTAATTAACCCTTGTTTTTATGACAGATTTGAGAATGTCGATTGAGAATATTAACAATGGAGTAAATGAGACCGTGGAGATGCTCTGTCTTTACCAACGAGGAGAACGTGCAACAGTGGCAATGTACCTCTGTGAACAACACCACCAGCAGATGATGAAACGAGGGATGTTTAGAAGCTTTTTGCGATTCATGCAAAATCGACGAGGAGACTCGTGTTCAAAATCTGAGGGAAATTATAGCAATTCACGGGTGGTCACAAACAAGCAGATTCAAAGAGTTGGGACCACGTAATTCAAATGGAAAAGCGGATCCGATTAAAAGCGAGACGTGGGTCAAACAAATTACCAAGATATTCGATGTCTTGGGATGCACTGAGGAACAGAAAGTTCCATTCGCTACTTTTATGTTCAGAACGAGGCAGATTCTTTGGTGGGAATGCGTAAGCACTCCATCCAATGCAGACTCGTGTCATGGGAGACGTTTGAAAATAGTTCAATGACAAGTACTTCGAAAGTATTCTTCGTATGAAGGAAGTGGAGTTTATTAGACTAGAGCGAGTAATAACATGGCGGTGTCCCAAAGACGAGAAGTAAGTTCGCGGAGTTATCGAGTTGCACCTCATTTGGTGGAGAATGAGGAGCGTATAACGCGGATGTTTCGAGAGGTTTGAAACCCGGCATACGTCGGTATCTCATTTCTCATAAATTTTCTCTCTATTCGGATGTTGTCAAGCAGGGCTCGGTTGTTAGAAAAGCGAGATAACGAAATACGTTCAACCGAGGGACCATAACGAGGATTATATCAAGAAGATAGCAGATCATCGAATAACGATAACCACGGAGAAAGAAGAATACGGACAAAAGCGGTAACCACTCCGGTGGTAATCGTGGCCATGAAAATAGAAGAAGCGAGCCGGGAGGAGATTTAAAAAGAGGAGATTCAACAACGACCATGTGAAGACGTCGGCGCCAAAGAGAAGAATCGGTTCCAAGAGAGAAGAAAGACCACGGTCAGTATGTTACAAATGCGGAAAGAGGGACATATCACCAAACCGCCCACAACAGTTTAAGGTATGCTATAATTATGGAAAAGAAGGACATATCGCCGAGATTATACGCAGTATCGAAACCGATCGTGGGGAATGGTGACTCAAAAAGGATGTCCCGTAAAAGTCAAAGTCAATCGGTTCCTAGAAGAAGCGTTTGTCGTGGCCGGTTAAAATGCGAGAACCCGAACGAAGTTAAGCACGGGTTAGTTAATTATAAATTCTTGCGAAGTTTATACCTTACTAGATCTGGGTTCTACCCATTCTTTTATCTCTCTTGCTTGCACTCAACGTTTGAACTTGACTACGGAGAAATTAGACTTTGACCTATTTATGGAGACTCCGTTAGGAGAAACTTTCATTACATCCGTTGTTTAGAAATCTTGCTTGATTCAGGTTGGCACTATCACATTACCTGTTAACCTTATTTCTATAGAGATATTTGCTTTTGATGTGATTTTAAGGTTAACTACTCATCATGCCGAAATTGATTACTTTCGTAAGGTTGTTAGTTTTCATATTCTTAAGCAACCTGTTATTCGAATTCAAGCAATCAAACCATTGTAGTCAAACCTTTTCATATCAAGCCATGAAGTCATTCGTTTATTACGGATGTCAAGTTTTCTTAGTCCATGTTATGGATTTGAATAAAGACACGTCATATTTGAATAATATTCTGTTGTTATTGATTTTTCCCGACGTATTTCCTGAAGAATTTCTTGGCTTACTCCCAAAGCCCTCGATATTAAATTTTGTATCGACTTTGAACCCTAAGACAAAACTCATTTCTAAAATCTCATATCGAATGGCTCTATTGAACTTCGTGGAGTTCAAAATTCAACTATAGAATTTGGTACGGGCCTTTATCCGGTGACTTCCTTTGTGGAATGCACCAAGCGATTTCTCCGTAGGGGACACCATATTCGCATGCGATAGTAAACCGATAGGTGTCATTGTAACGTTATCCAAGGTTGGGATATGAGTCATGATTGAGAACAACCTAAGTCGGTAATCAAATACGTAGCTTTTCAGGCTTAGTTGGTTATTATTGGAGATTCGTTGAAGGATATTCTTGAATCGCTATTCCATTAATGCAATTGACTCGTAGAGATACAAAATTCGAATGGAGCAAGGAATGTGGGAAGAGCTTCAAGAACTCAAGAGGAGACCCATTTCAAAGACATATTCGACCATGCCATCCCGGAAAAGCGAACGTGGTGCCGACGTGTTGAGTAGAAGATCGTATACAAATACAAATACGATATTGTCAAAGACTCATTTCAGTATAATTTACAAATAATAGAGATGGAGATGAAAACTCTAGGTACCCACGTGATGATATACGAGTATAATCGACTTTAATCGATAAAGTTAAAGTTGTTCAAGCTACACACACCGAATGATGAATTTGAAGAAGGAGGTGCAAGAAGTTATTTCAAAAGCGAGAATCGGTGAGGTGAGGAAAGCTCAAACCTTGATTTATTAATCCATTTGAAATTCTCGATCGAATAGGAATTGTGGCCTATAGACTGCTTTTACCACCAAGTATGACGCGTGTTCATAACGTTTTTTCACGTATCGATGTTACGTAAATATGTGGACAACCCGAACCATGTCATTGAAGTTAGAACCCAGGATGAGATAGCGAAGACTTAACGTCACGAGGAGGTACTGTCAAGATCTTGGATAGAAAGAACATGTCCTATGTCATCGAGGTTATACCACAAGTTAAAGTTTTGTGGAGAAACCATGCAATTGAGAAAATGACACGGGAGTTGGAAAGCGAAAATGAAAGCGAGGTATTCTCATCTTTTGAAAACACTGTGCGTCACGCCAATTCGAGAGGACGAAATTTCATAAGGAGGGGAGGTCAGTAAGACCCCAAATTATTAATAAATGAAATTTATTTTCCTCTATTTATTATTTTGAAATAGTAAGGGTTGATTTGATTAATGTGGATAGTTATGGGTAAAATACATAAATATTTTGAATAAGCAAGTGGTTATAAAATATTCATTATCGGGGAATATTCGTTTGGTCGTGGAAATCGTGAATGCTTTGTTGGGAATATTAAATGCGATTTACTGCCGCCAGTTTTTGTGGGCCCCATAACGGAAAGCGATTGGATGAAGAAAACGACAAATATAAGTTGTTTATAAATAACTTGGCGTAGTTATTTACAAGTATTATCTTTGTTGGAATACCGGGAGGTTAAAACACACTAATACGCATTGTTGAACAAAGAGCACCGGTATTGCACCAATTATTGATTCTTAGGTAAGAAGGCACTACTCAATAATTGTTACGATAATTACTGTCAAATATTTTATTTTATTGATTCAATAATTCTTTGCATTGATATTTTATATTACTATTGTTTCAATAAATTGTCATTACACAAGATTTTCCATTATGAGACAATAATTCATATTATCTGAATAATATTATTGGATAATATTATTGGCAATGTCTAGAAAGTTACGTCTAAGGAGAGGTTTGGTCACCTAATTGCTTGCCAAGAGAAAGAGAGATCCTTATTGGAAAGCCCCTCTTCAGAGGGAACTACTGGTCACAAGATCTTGTGATTCTCGTAATATTATTTGTGAATAATTAATTATTGATTTATATGATGAGGAAAATATTAATTTTATGTGGATATAGATGGAGAAAATTTTTAATGTGACAATTGTTGAAAATTAATATTTTATCTTTTTACGATAAAATAATTCATTTAAATATATTATTTTAATAATATATTACTGGTGATATTTTTATAATGAATGTGGGATATATGAGTATATGAGGAGAAAGAATATTTTGTGGCATTAAATGTTTAACACATATTTTGTGTGTTGGTGGACACAATTATCGATCAAATTTGATTATAACTTCGTAAAATCGCATCGCTTATGGATTTCGATCAATTTTTGTTTGGAATTTGGAAAAACTTTTTCTCGCAAAGTTGTAGAGAATTGAATTTCCTATAAAAACGCGCGAGATTCAAATTTTCTGATAAAAGGGCTATTTATTATGAATTATTGAAGTTCGAAGCTCCGAAATAATTGATTTTTGGAAGTTTAAAATAATTTAAATAAGAAAAAACATTTTTGTGTTTGGTGGGCATCTTTAACACATGCTAAGTTGCTGAATTCAGATGATTCTAAGTGGGCGTAGACAAATTAATATATATATTATTATTATATTAAATTTTTTACTTTGGTGTTCTAAGCATTTTCCTATAAATAGGGTGCTTAGGTTAGAATTGAAAATCACACCAGAAACTGAAGTTTTCTCTCTCTATATTATCGAGCGTATTCTTGTGAGTATTTTGAGTATACTTTGAGTATTGTTATACGGTGCAAGTTCAAGTCATAGCCTATATCTGGTGTTTCAACTAAATACTTATCTTTCGAGGTAAGGGATGTTATTTTATTCGAAAATGATATTATTTCTTCAATATCATTATCTTAGAAATATTGGTTGGAAATTTTATCAAATTTGGAACTTTTTATGTAGGGGTTACTATTCACGAGATTCTTATTCACGAGTTACTATTCATGAGTTATTATTCACGAAAGTACTATTCACGTAAGCGTGAAGATGATTTTTTTTGTGAAATTTCTATCTTTTGGTGTCGAGAGTTCTTATTCACATTATACCAAGACTTTATTCACGATATATGGAACTATTCACAATATCTGACCTTTATTCATCGAAAAATGAAATTTCTTCTTTTTGTCAAAATATCTATCATGGATACTAGCTTTTGATTGTATCCATGTTTTGATCATTCTTGAATTTTACTCCACTCGATTACTTATGAAGTATTTTTGAACTTGGATTGTTTAAAATACTTAATCCTTAATATTTGTTCTTTTGTTTTCTTTGGATTCGTTTCCTTTAAAATATTTTTCATCATCCTCAGTCTTAAATGATGATATTATTGAATATCTTTGGCCTGTAGTGCAAAGATGAATGATTTCTTGATGAATATCTTTGGCCAAGTGGTGCAAAGATGAATAGGTATTGAGATGAACATGACTCATCGATTAATATCTTTGGCTTAGTGCAAAGATGAGCAGTGTTTAGCGAACATGATTAATGATGAATATCTTTGGGCTGTAGTGCAAAGATGAATATTTGATTCCAGATATATATTGATTGATGTTACGAGGATAAAATATCGATGATGAACTTTTAAATTCATATATAGAAGATAGTAGTTTGTATTCTCTACTTAACTCTTCTAATGAATTGTTGTTTCACGCTGCGATTGTTGATTTAAAAGCGTCAGTTTCTATTGTATTCTATTAGATTTTTCCTGTTGAAGACTAACGATAATTTATTGTATATTATCTTAGTCATAATATTCTTTTATTGGGCTAGTTGAGTTCACCCTTTTCCTTTTTGTTCCATTTTTCTTCTCGTGAGGCGAGAATATAGCGAGTATTAGTCGGGGTATGGAATGAAGGTTTTAGAGAGAGTTGTTTAGTAGTCCTCACCATTTTGTAAAATAATGTATCAATAATTATGATGGGGATTTATTTACGTGTGGATATTATGTCTAGATGGCAATATCTCGTATTAAACTCTGATTTATATGTTGTAATAATAAAGTTGTAGTTATTTCTGTACCATGTATTTGGCGACTCAGAATGGGTTGGATGGAATGGACCTATTTTGGGGGCGTCACAATTCTTAGTTGCTAAGCATTACCAAATTAGTGTGTGAGATATCAAGGTTAAAGCTCGAGAAGGTATAATTTCTACTTCGTTCTTAACTTAAGTCTTGTTTGATTCTCAGTTTTCTTAAATTAATAGGTCAAGTATGATGAATTAGCATGATATATAGGTGTTTAGAAAGTTTACGTGCATGAATATCGTTAATAATTGCATGGAATCAAGTCGTGACAACTCTGCAAAACAGAGCATGTTCACCGCTCGAACTCCATGGGGTGCAATTTGCACGCACTTAGGAACCAGCTGATGGGTTAGGTCGTGTTAGACCATGTATTAAGAAATTCCCTTAAGTCAGATGATATAGTAAAGTCTTAATAAAATTAACACGACAAACTTAGACCTTGTCGAAATAGTGTAGAATCAAGTCTCCGAAAGAGTCGACTTGGAGATGTCTTCGGACAAAGCGTGTTGTCTTTGGACAAGTCGTAATATCTTCTGGACATGGCTAAATGACTTGGCTTCAGACATGGCCATATGTCTTCATCTTGGACATGGCGGATGTCTTGGAAGGCTTCTGACATGGCGAGACGTCTTAAAGTTTCGGACATGGCCGGATGTCTTGGCCGGACATGGCGAGATGTCCCTGGGACTCGGAGACAAAGATCATAACTTGATATAAAGATGGATTAATAAATATTCCTATCTTCTTTATAAACTATTATTACACGAATGAGTTCTAAGTAGAGAATTTTACTAACTTCGAAAATAAATCTAATGCCCGCAAACATGCGTAAAAAGGGGTCGGTGGGATTAATAGATGTTATGGTCTATTTAAAGCAATGAACCTCTTGGAACTACGAAGAAGAAAGATTATGAATAAACTAGCGTTGGTCAAAAGTATGAGCGTGTTAGTGTACAAACTATGAGTTTTGATAGATAAAAAGAAGATACATAGAAAAAAAATTTGATATGTGTACATGTTGTTTATATATGTATATCAAGTGTGTTTGGCTAATGAATACCTATACTTACATAAATAGGACAAACATAGTTCATCGAGGTGATTTTCTATATAAGTAAGAATCAACGCTTAAAGGCAAGTTCCCTAACCTCACTCAAATTTACATTGAAAGCAAGTATCCAACACTATTATTATTGTCAGGTTGCAAGTTCCTTACTTCTTAATCGTATGTGTAAGACCCCAACTTATTATTAATGAAATTTAATTTTCTATTTATTATTTTGAAATAGTAAGGGTTGATTTGATTAATGTGGATAGTTAGGGTAAAATACGCAAATATTTCAAAATAAGCAAGTGGTTATAAAATATTCATTGTTGACCGGGAATATTCGTTTGGTCGTGGAATATTCGATCTTTGTCTGGGAATATTATTAAATGATGCAAGTGTGACCATGTGTGGGCCCCATAACGGAAAGCGATTGGATGAAGAAAACGGCAAATATAAGTTGTTTAAAAATAACTACAGTAGTTATTCAGAATTATCTTGTTAAAATACTAAATGGTTAAAACACAAGAAGACACCAGATTGCACCAATTATTGATTCTTACGTAAGAAGGCACTACTCAATAATGGTTACGAGAATTATTGTTCAAAGATTTTATTGATTTAATAATTCTTTGCGTTGATATTTTATATTGTCAGTTGTTTCAATAATTGTCATTACACAAGATATTTTTCTTTATCGAAGCAATAATTCATATTATCTTAATAATATTATTAGATAACATTATTGGCAATGTCTAGAAAGTTACGTCTAAGGAGAGGTTTGGTCACCTAATTGCTGCCAAGAAGAGAGAAATTCTTATCGAAAGCCCCTCTTCCTGAACTGGTTGTCACAATATTGTGATTCTCGTAATATTATTTGTGAATAATTAATTATTAATTCATATGATGATAAAAATATTGATTTTATGTGGATATAGATGGAGAAAATTTTTAATGTGACAATTGTTGAAAATTGAAATTTTATCTTTTCTCGATAAAATAATTATTTAAATATATTATTATATTTTAATAATATAATAATAGTGATATTTTACAACGAATGTGGGATATATATAAGTATACGAGGAGGAAGAGTATTTTGTTGCAATAAATGTTTAAAACATGTTAAACATGTCTGGTGGACCCCATTTATCGACCGAAATTTGATTATAACTTGTCAAAATCGCTTGATTTATGGATTTCGGTCAATTTACATTTGGAATTCGGAAAAACTTTCTTACGCAAAGTTGTAGAGAATTGAATTTCCTATAAAAACTCATGAGATTTGAATTTTCTGATAAAAGGGCTATTTATTATGAATTATTGAAGTTCAAGTCTCCGAAATAATTGATTTTTGGAAGTTTAAAATATTTTAAATAAGAAAAACGTTTTTTTTATTATGGTGTGTTACACATGTGTGTTGAATAAGCTGAATTCAGATCTAGGAAGGTTGGCGTGAGAAATCTTAATATATATATTAATATTTTATTAAATTTTCTCGCTTTGGTGTTCTAAAGATTTTCCTATAAATAGGTGCTTAGGTTAGAATTGAAAATCACACCGTAAATCGAGTTTTTTCTCTCTATATTATCGAGCGTATTCTCGTGAGTATTTTGAGTATACTTTGAGTATTGTTAGATTTAAGCAAGTTCCCTCAAAGACTATAATTTAGATTCCGCCTGTAAGTCTTAATCTTTCGAGGTAAGTGGATGTTATTTTCTTCTCAAATGATATTATTTCTTCAATATCATTATCTTTGAAATATTGGTTGAAACTTTTTATCAAATTTGGAACTTTTCCATGTGGGGTTACTATTCATGAATTACTATTCACGAGTTCTTATTCATGAAGCGTGAAGATGATTTTTTGTGAAATTTCTATCTTTTGGTGTTTGAGTTCTTATTCATGTATACTTAAGACTATTCACGATATCTGATTATTATTCACTTAATACTCAAGACTATTCACCAAAAATGAAATTTCTTCTTTTGTCCAAAATATCTATTCGGATACTAGCTTTGATTGTATCCATGTTTTGATCATTCTTGAATTTTACACCACTATGATTATTTTTGAGGTATTTTTGAACATGGATAAAACAAAGTACTAATCCTTAATCCTTAATCCTTGTCATTTTGTTTCACCGGATTCGTTTCTTTAAAAATATTTTCATCATCTTCATTCTTAAATGATGATATTATGGAATATCTTTGGCTTTGTAGTAGTCAAAAGATGAATGATTTCTGAAGAATATCTTTGGCCCGTAGTGCAAAAAGATGAGCAGTGTTTAGATGAACATGACTAATCGATGAATATCTTTGGCCTGTAGTGCAAAGATGAATATTTGATTCAGATATATATCGATTGATGTTATAGGATAAAAGATAGACGATGAACTTTTAAATTCATACATGAAGATAGTAGTTTGCATTCTCTACTTAACTCTTCTAATGAATTATTATTTCATTTGCGAATATTGATTTAAAATTTGTTGTCTATTGTATTCTATTAGATTTTTCCTCATCAAGACTAACGATAATTTGTTGTATATTATCTTAGTCATAATATTCTTCTTTATCGGGCTAGTTGAGCTCACCCTTTTCCTTTTGTTCCATTTTTCTTTTCGTGGAGGCGAGAATATATAGCGATACGCAGTTCGTGGGAAAATGGAATGAAGGTTTTAGAGAGAGTTGTTTAGTAGTCCTCACCATTTTTGTAAATTAATGTATCAATAAATGTGATGAGGATTTATTTGAGTATAGATATTATCAGAAGATAATATTTGTATTCAAACTTACAGCTTTCTTGTTGTAATAATAAAGTTGTAGTTGTTTACGTACCATGTATTGACAACTCGAATGGGTGATGTATACCTATTTTGGGGCGCCACAAAGATGCACTCGAATTGTTGTCTCAAGCAAATATTTGTTTCTATTCGAAAATCATTTATATACCTTGACGTTATTTAAAAGCATTGGATTTATCGTTCTTAAATGCATGATAAAATTGTCAAGCCTTTGATTCGACTAGACTATTATTATGCTATCCAAACCAATTGACTAAAAGTGCAGATTATCGTAAATCTCTCGAGATGAACAACCCTCGTTGAAGGGAAATTATATATTGTTGGGGAACCGACGCACATGCATACGAAAGTATGTTTAATGTTATGCATAACGTAGGGTACTTTAAAGTGATCACTGTTGTATTTCGTTTACATTGGATTCTGATGTAACATCATTAATTCTAGTAAGAGTTCTTAGTCCTTAGTGATCGCTTTCAAAGACTCATTCATGTTGAACCTCGAAATGAATGAATCTTGAAATTTTGTTGATATCCTTTACTATACGACATTTATTGAATACTCTTGATATTTCTTGATATCCTTGAACTACCAATTATTATTATACCTTGAAAGGTTTAAATGCTATAACCTGCTTGTTCTTCCGGCTATATTTGTGAGACCCCAAATTTTATGAAATAAAAGTGTTGAATTTTTCTATTTTGGTGAATAGTTAAATTGATAAAAGTTTAAAGTTAAGGATCATATTTGAAAATTTTTCAAAGTAGATAAGTTGTCATAAAATACCAAGGATTAGCTATTATTCACGAGTTACTATTCACTAAGTTCTTATTCACCAAAATTACTATTCACTCTAGTATTGTTCACTCTAGTATTTGGGACACTTTTTGTGTGTAGAGTTACTATTCACGAGTTACTATTCACGAGTTACTATTCACTTTGAAATTACTATTCACTCTAGTATTGTTCACTCTAGTATTTGGAACACTTTTTTGTGTCTGAGTTACTTATTCAAGTTACTATTCACCAAAATTACTATTCACTCTAGTATTGTTCACTCTAAAGTATTTGGGACTTTTTTTGTGTCGAGTACTATTCACTTAAAGAACTATTCATTTAATTACTATTCATGAGTTACTATTCACCCGAACAAAATATTTTATGAAAATAACGATTTTGAGGTTTTACCGTTAAAACCTGTTGAACTACTTGGTAGTAAAAAGTACGAAGAATACGCGTTGTTGCATAGTAGCTCACGGTATTGATTATTGATATTTATGTAAGAAAGTCGATTCGGTTTGACTCAATTATCATCGATTATTAATATGAATTATTATAGCGATAATGACGTTTTGTTTTTAATTATTATAGTGATAATGACATGTTGGTGGGGGAGGAACATCGATAATGACGTTTTGTTTTATTAAGTAATAAAAACGAAACATCTTTTATATAAAATAGAATACTTTATTAAAGTTATTCTATAAATAGTAATATATTATATTTTATTATGCATAGTGTTGCATAGTGTTTTGCATTGTGTTTGCATAAGATTGCATGTAGTGTTTGCATAGTAAAATGTTTTTATATAAATAAAATATATTATATTTTATTTAAAAGATTTTTCTTTAAATATGGACCGTCAGATTAAAGTAAATCAATCTGGACCGCTCATGGATTAGTTCTTATGCATTCCATTTTCCTATAAATAAGCTCATTCTTCATTATTTCTTTACGAATTCTTTGAAACTCTAGAGAGAAATTATGAGAGAAGTTTATAGAGAGAAAATCCATAGAGAGAAAGAAGAAGAGTATTCGGTACTTCACTACTTTGATATCCAAAGGTCTTTTACGGTAGTGGTATTATTTTGTTGTATTCGTAAGGGGTGTTATTCTTCTTATTCACGAAGAGAACTTCATTATTCCATTCATTATTATTTCATTGAATAACTTTTAAAAGTGGTATACCCTATACATAACTTCGTATATGTGTATAGATACCCTATACTTGGTGAAATCTTATGTTATTCCATTCTTATTTATTCATTTGGAATAACTTTTGTACGCTGGAATCCCCTATACTTGGTGATCTTCTTCGTTATTTCATTCTTTATTATTACATTTGGAATATCCATGTCTGTGTGTTTTACACCTGGGACTCGGTTCCATTGTTTATTATTCCGCATTTATTATTCTCGTTGAAATATCTGCATCGTGTGTTTTACACAGGACCGGTTCCATTGTTTATTATTCAAAATTTATTATTACATTTGATCATCCCTGCTTTGTGAATTTCACCGACCTGGTTCCGTTATTATTATTCTATCGAATAACTTTGCTCATGCCAAGCACCGCACGCGTGGTGATTTCCTTTGTTATTCCATTCTTTATTATACCCAAATAAGTTAAAACTTTGACTTCTATACTCCATGAAATTAGTAGAATATCCTTGATATTTGCGTTTCATCCAAAGATCTTTTCATGGAAATATTCTTCCGATCATTCTTGAATTTTACTCTACAAAAACAAGATCTTGTTGACAATTTGGACGTTATTAATTCTCGGATAAAATAATTCTTGAACTTGTTTTATTGAATTATTATGTCATTGTCATCATCCTCATGTTATATTATGTTATCTTTGGCTTACGTGCATAGATGAACTAAGTATGATTATGACCGAGGATCATTCGGTATAATCATGGCTTGTTATAAATGATGTGATAAAAGTCCTCGATTGGCTGTAATGCGATGATGGATAATTTTTGGTATGATTATGACTGTGGGTGATTCGGTATAGTCATGACCATTGATAATTTGATGAAAATCCTTGGCCAAGTGGTGCAGTGGATGATTAGATATTGTGGTTTATTCATTAAAGTTTGAGTCTCAAATTTATAACGATGATGAAAAACCTTTTAAAACCTAAAAGATAGTAGACTTTATTTTCTACTTGACTCTTTTAATGTATTGCAGACATTTCACGCAGATTAAACCGGTTGTTCTATTGTATTTTATCGGTTTAACACTGTTGAAGGCTAATGATAATTTATTCGCATTATCTTAGTCATAATATTTCTTATTGGGCTAGTTGAGCTTTCACCTTTCTTTCACCGTTTCTCTTGAAATGAGAATATAGCCGAAAAGTAGGGAAAAAGAGTGATGGTCCCAAGATAACATTAGTAGTCCTCACTATTCTCGTGAAATAGTGTGATAATAGTTGTAATGAGGACTCTTGAGTATGGATATTGTCTAAATGACAATATTCCTATTAGAACTCTCGGTTTATGTATTGTCGTATGTTACACCTGACGGATGTATAATTAAGTTGTACTTGAATTTATGTACCATGTAAGTGGCGACCCAAGATGGGTGACGATACCTAATTTTGGGGCGTCACAATATTACTTATTTGGGCAAACTCGTTGCTCATTCTTGCTTCCTAAAACATTACATTTAATTATAAGAGCAAGGCGGCAAGACTTGAGACGTGACAAGGAAAGGAAAGGGCAAATGTGAATCAAATTAGTCCTTAAGACTAAGAAGTATTATTATTATTGTTATGCTTGTTATAATGTATTCAAGAATGATTAAGTTATGTTTAAGTTAATCACTGAATTGTCGTAGTAATGGTTACGGTACCTTGGGACGCAAATATTTATATTATATCAATGTAAATTATTCTAGTATTTCCGTTGTTGATTTTAGTAAGATATTCGTAGTTGTACGTGATGCACCGAATTCGAGATATGGGTGTCCGAATTTTGGGGGCGTCACAATACCAATGAATATAAGCTTGTCATATAGCTAGGGTTCAAACTAAAGTACTTATTGATGTAATAATTAGATTATAATACATTAAAATACTGAATGTGAGTTTGTCATATACCTAAAATATATTAAAAATATTAAATGTGAGTTTTTCATATACCTATGCCAAATTAAAATACTGACACATACAGAAGTCAGATTAAAATACATTAAAATATGAGCAAGATACATTTACCTCCAGTAGATAACTATAATAATACTCACCATTCCTCTAATTTTTTAAATAATAGCCATTGCCCTTCTAATCTATAATATGTAACATTTACTACCCCTAGTGTGGTCGACTAACTAATATTCAAAAATATTTTTAATATAATGTTTAATATACCCTTCAAGTTATAATATTTAATATATCCTCTAAATATAAATTTATTTGTTATAATTTCTACTTAACTTAATCTAATTAATTAAATTATGATTTTTTTAATAAATATCAAAAATAATAAATCTTTATTTCATCAAAAAATAAAGTAATACACTTTTTTGCTAATTAAATTTATTAAAGAATAAAATTTACGTACTACACATTCAAATATTTTTTTGTAATTAAAAGTAAATTTTAATAAGCATAAAAGTACAAATTAACATAAAAAATAATTATTTTTTCCAAATATTAAAATTTATGTAAAATAATCTTATTATTACATAACAAATCTTATTATTCATATAAAAAGTATTAGAAACTATATTAATTATGTTTCTCAAATATTAAGCTAAACATAAGTCACACTTAAGCATACTTATTTACAATAAAAATAACAGATGTTATTACTCAAAAAAGAAAAAATACATTAAAAAAATTCTTTTAATAAGATAGAGGTAGTAATAAATATTATTATATTTTATTTTATTCAATATTGTATAAAAATAACACCAACTGTATACTAAAAAATGTAATTAAAATCATAAACATCCCAAATTTTGACATATACTCAAGAAAATTTAACATATAAAAATCATACTATGAAACGTAGGACATGCTCCTTCCTATCCAAGATCTTGACAGGTACTTCTTCGTACGTTAAGTCTTCGGCTATCTCGTCTGGTTCTAACTCAATAACGTGATTCGGGTCTTTCATATATTTACGTAGCACAGATATATGATAAACATTATGAACACGAGATATACTTGGAGGTAACGCAAGTCTATAGGCCACATTTCCTACTCGGTCAAGAATCTGAAATGGACCAATAAATCATGGATTGAGCTTTCCTCTCTTCTCAAATCTTGTAACTCCCTTCCATGGAGCCACACGCAATAATACATGATCCCCAATACTAAATTCCACGTCCTTTCGATGAAGATCCGCATAACTCTTTTGTTGATCTGTGCGTGGTTCAGATACGTTGTCGAATTATTTGGATCTTTTCGTAGTCATACGTATCAACTCTGGTCCCAACAATGTTGCTTCACCCACCTCATCCCAACATACTAGAAGCGACACTTTCGTCCATATAATGTTTTCGAATGGAGCCACACTTTATACTTTGCTCGATAATCATTGTTGTAGGAGAATTCCACCAATGGTAAATACTTATCCCAACTCCCTTTGAAGTCTAGGACATGGAGTCTTAATAGATCTTCAATAGTTTAAATAGTCCTCTCTGATTGTCCGTCCGTTTGAGGATGGTATGCCGAACTGAATCATAAATCTGTGCCCATAGCTTTGTGCAAGCTAACCCAAAATCGTGAAGTAAATCTTGATTCGCGATCCAAAATTATGGATACTAGCATGCCATGCAATCTCACAATCTCATTTACATATATATGAGCAAGTCGTTCAAGGGAATAAGTCTCCCGTATCGGCAAGAAATGAGAAGACTTGGTTAATCTATCAATAATAACCCAAATAACATTTATACCTTAAGAAACCGTGGGAAGACCCGTAATGAAATCCATGGTAATGTGTTCCCACTTCCATTTCGAAATCTCAAGTGGTTGCAATGGACCCTTTGGCACTTGATGCTCCGCCTTTACACGTTGATAAGTTAAACACCTCGAGATAAACTTTATAATCTCTCTCTTCATAGTGTTCCACCAAAATGTATGTCGAAGATCACGATACATTTTGGTACTTCCAGGATGGATTGCAAATGGTGTATTGTGTGCCTCCATCATGATCTTGTTCTTCAAATCAGAATCGTTAGGAACACAAAGTCTGGAGTGGACTCGAAGTATTCATTCTTCATCGATTCTTGCATCTGGGATAACACTGTCTTGTACTTTCTTCTTCATACGCACGCATCTACCTGTGTCTCAGTCGTGGCTTGAGCAACTTTAACTTTATCGATTAAAGTTGGTTCTATGCGTATACTTGACATCATCGCACCCGTTCGTGCATATGATCTTCTACTCAACGCATCAGCTACCACGTTTGTTTTTCCAGGATGGTATTGAATGGTGTGGTCATAATCTTTTAACAACTCGAGGCAACGTCGTTGCCGCATGTTGAGTTCCTTTTGGGTGAAGAAATATTGGAGGATTTTATGGTCTGAATATATCTCCACTTTCTCCCCATATAGATAGTGCCTCTAGATTTTAAGCGAAAACGATCGGGCAGTACAACTCTAGATCATGAGTAAGATAATTCCTCTCATACTCTTTTAAGTTGTCATGAGGCATAAGGCTATGACTTTCCCCATGTTGCATGAGAACACATCCCAACCCTTGCTTTCAAGCATCATTTCAGAGATAACAAATCTATCCGAACCAGATGGTATTGTTAGAACAAAATGAAATGAGTCTCCTCTTAACCTTTTGGAAACTTTTCTCGCGATTCCTCGCTTCATATTTAATTTTGTATCTTTCCGAAGTCAGTTGAGTTAATCGGGTAGCGATTCGAGAAAATCCTTCCACGAATCTCCGATAATAACCAACAGCCTTAAAGCTACGTACTTGATTCATCGTCTTTGGTTGCTTCTAACTTTGTATTGCTTCAATCTTCGCCGGGTCAACAGATACTCCATGTTTTGACACCACGTGCCCAAGGAATGCTACTTCCTCAAGCTAAAACTCGCATTTCTTCAACTTAGCATATAGCTTATTTTCACGAAGCCTTTGTAGTACCAGCTTCAAATGGTGCTCATGATCTTCACGGCTTTTGGAATATATGAGGATGTCATCAATAAAGACAACAATGAACTAATCCAAATATTCTTTGAATATCCGGTTCATCATATCCATGAAAGCCGCAGGAGCATTAGTCAATCCAAAAGACATGACTAAGAATTCATAATTCTTGTACCGAGTTCTGAATGCGCCTTCTTGAATATCCTCGATTCTAATTTTCGGTGATGATATCCGTAAGCGAAGATCGATCTTTGAAAAGAATTGTGCTCCTTGCAACTGGTCAAACAGATCATCAATGCGAGGTAGCGGATACCTATTCTTGATAGTGACATGGTTCAATTCCCGGTAGTTAATACAAAGTCGTATACTCCCATCTTTCTTCTTTACGAATAAAACATGAGCACCCCAAGGAGATGTACTAGGACGAATGAAACCGATGTCCAGCAACTCCTGTAGTTGGACCTTTAACTCCTGAAGTTCAATAGAAGCCATTCGATATGGGGTTTTAGAAATGGGCTTTGTACCAGGTTCAAGATCAATAAAGAATTCAACTTCATGTTCTGGGGGTAGACCGGGAAGTTCTTCAGGAAATACGTCAGGAAATTTACTAACAACAAGAATATTATTCAAATCCGACGTGTCTTTATTCAAATCCATAACATGGCTTAAGAAAGCTTGACATCCGTTTTTTAATAAACGAATAGCTTTATGACTTGATATAACAGTGATTGATTTTAGCGATTTAGTTACTTGAATTCTTACAACAGGTTGGTTAAGAATATGAAAACTAACAACCTTACGAAAATAATTAATTTTGGCATGATGAGTAGTTAACCAATCAATCCCTAAAATCACATCAAAAGAAAGTATCTTTAAAGAGATAAGGTCAACAGGTAATGTGATGGTGCCAACTTGGATTAAACAAGATTTATAAACAGTGGATGTGATGAAAGTTTCTCCTAACGGAGTCTCCACAGATAAATCAAAGTCTAATTTCTCTAGAGTCAAGTTTAAACGTTGAGCACAAGCAGGAGAGATAAATGAATGGGTATCACCTGTTAGGTTTGTAATATTCATGAACGCAATCAAATTGCAAAAATAAGCGGAAACGTGTAAAAATCAGTGTTTTAAAATTTTACAAACCATATACCCGGATCACCCTTTATGCACAATTATTAATTAAACGAAAAGATAAAGACTAAAATCATACCCTTGAAGATCGAGCTTCCTCAGGTACAAGTTCACCTCCAAATCCTTTCGCGTTCAACTTGAATTCACCGGGTTTGGTTTATTCCTTTGATCAACGTTAGCCACCCAAGTGTTTGGCCTCTAGAGGTGATCCACCAAGGAAGAAGAAGGATTCAAGAAGATGGGTGGTTGGCTAAACCCTAGTTTTTCTATCTCTATAGAAAAGGAGCGTACTCTCCAACCATTGGAATTATAACGTATGTTGTAAAAGTCAACAAAAACCCCATCACCCATAATAAGACTCCTCTTATTTATAGATGTGGGCAACCCACCTTAACAATTAAGGAATTGGGTTTTATTTAATTAATTAAATTCTTTTAATTAATTAAGCTCCCTAATCTTATTAGGGATAATTAATTAAACTCCTTTAACTAATTTTCCTTCCTAATCCAATTAGGAATAAATGAGAGTACTTATATTAAATTAATTCCTAAACTCTTTTAGAAATTAAAATAATAATAATAATTGTAATAATATTAATAAGACTCCTCTTATTAATTTATATTTAATATTTCTAAAATATTAAATAATAAATATTAAGCTATTTAATTTATTCTATCACCATAGATTAAATTAAATATACATAAATATATTATTACGATTATGCCATTAACTTCTTAAATAATTATTCTTCCTTTTATGGTGTGACCCTTTAGGTTCTCCATATTAAGCAGGTTGTGAATAAATTAATTAGAACAATTCTAATCTTATTTAAATAAATAAATTAAACAATTAATTTATTTAAATAAATAATATTTATTCTACAATAAGGATAAACCTCCTAGCGATCAACGACTTTCCGGATAATATAGATTTCAACATTAATCATAAAAGAACCTTTGAGTAAATAGTTACCGTACAATTCAATCCTTCCACCATACAATGTCCCAATTAAATATAAGACATGGAATTATTGTCAATTCTTATTTTATTTAATTATATGTATTTCGACTCTTAAACGCATAACTCCAAATAATGCAAATTAGAAACTCCTTTCTAATTTCATTCGCTTCGCCGCCAAGGACTCTTTGGATTGTCATTTATCGAATCACATAGGACATTTCTCTTTTTTTAAGAAGTGGTAGATTCTTTATTGATCATACATTATCTCCATGTACAACTTATTATACCCAAGCATACCCTTTGATATACCCTAAGGGTCTTAAGGAATAAGTCAAAGTATAACTCATCATACACAAGATACTATGATGATCTCAAGTCCAAGGATCACTCAGACTACTATCACTTCTGAGAATTCTATTGACAGTGCAAGTAAAACTCCATTAGGTATTCCTTAGCGAGCCAACGTTCAAAGTGAACTTATTCTCTAATAAGCACCTACATACTTGCTTTAGTGTCTCCACACAAATGATCATGAGATCAATCATCCTCATCCAATGAGCAAACAACGTATGTATTCAATCTATCCGGATTAAATTTAATCCCCAATTTAGTAATCCAATGATTGGGAACTATTTTAGTTTTAAGCTTTCTAAGAATTTAGATCTCATTAGAATGATCATCATCATTATTCTAAAAGCATTGCTTAAAACTATGGGTTTATCACATATTATAAAAACAAAGATCATGTAGATAATTAAAAGCCTTTAATAAATTAATACTTTTTATTAATAAATGAATAAGATTGTTACAAAGTATATGCTTTATCATCAAACATGATTGGCTTGTGTGCATACTACTTTCAATCTCCCACTTGCATTAAAGCCAATCGTCATGGTATCTCATACTCTTCTTCTCTAAGTGACGATTATCCTGCTGTTGGATAAGCTTTTAGTTAATGGATATGTAATGTTGTTCATGAGAGTCCACTATCTCTATAGTGATTTCCCATCTTTCAATGATTCTAATAATCAAATGAAAGTGCCACAACACATGTTTAGATCCAAGATGAGACTTAGGAACTATTCCTAGTTCTGTAATGAACTTTTAATCCAAACAATCAACTTGCAGCTTCATTTATAGCTATATACTTTGTCTTTATCACTAAACCAAAGAACTCTTTTTGTTTGGAACCTTTCAATTCATCGCACTAATTGCTCAAGGTAACCCTTTACCTTAAAGTGGATTTTTTGTCGTCTTGTGCATGCGAAAAACTTGAGTCGTTAAGCTTTCTAGTTTTAATTTAGACCCACCATGAATATGATCACATCCTTAGTGCTTGGTTAAGCACTTTAAGATGTTTTTCACCGACTCATAAAGTGAACTTCTCCATAATATGGTGATCAACATCGTGTCTCGTACATTTCATTGCATACATGATTGATCACCACTCATGCGATCTCTCTTTTCAGAGTCTGTGGGGACTATTAAGAGATACACTCCATAGCTCATCGACATGAGACATCTCTTGGAGTTTGCCATGCTAAACGACTTTAGCATCAAATGAATATACGTTCCTTGGGTTAAGTCAAGCATCCTCTTAAATCTATCTATATAGATTTATATCCCCAATTAAGATACTCTACCAAATCATTCATGGAGGAATGTTTAGACAACTTTATCTTTACCGATTGTAGCATTGGTATGTCATTTCTTATCCGTAGTATATCAACATATAAGTACTAGAATGTCACGATGCTCCAATCGACCCTTTTGTACACACTAGGTTCATTCTTATTTTTGATAAAATCAAACTCTTTTGATTGCCTCATCAAAACGAATGTTCCATATTTGAGAAACTTGTTTCAATCCATTTCTCTCGAGTGTTCTACAACACTTAACTCATCAGATGAATGGATCATCATCTTCTATGATGTGTACCTCATCATCATCATCTATGATGAATCCATACCTCCTGGTATCTTGATGTATTATTCCAGATTTACGATTGGATTTGTTGTGGTATAATAGGTTCATCTACTGTGTTCCTTTTATTTGACTTATAATATTTTGTGGTTCTTGAACTCTTCAAGATCTATTATCCTCCCACTAGCCCCTTTTAATGATAAACACCTTTATCTTAGAAGGCGGCGTGTTTCGTAACAAACACCTTTTGCTAAGTAGAATTATAGAACATATACCCTAAACTTACTTTAGGATGTCCCACAAATCAGACATGTCAAATCTTGTCCCAAGCTTATCCTTTGAAACCTTTTCACATAAGTTCGACAACCCCTTATCTTAACATACTTAAGATTAGGAATCCTCCCGTCCATAACTTTTATGGAGTCTAAGGGCCGGATTTTGAGGTTACCTTTTGTAGATATGCATCCATTTCTAGGACATGACCACAGAGAGGATCTTTGGAATGTCGATAAAATCATTATGGACATCACCATGTCCAACAAGGTACGATTTTTTCTTTCGGATACATCAATCAATTATTATGTATCGGGAGGTGTCCATTATGAGAAAACCATTTGAGATGATCTAGAAACTTATTGCACAAGTATTTATTCTTAATCTAATCAAAGAATCTTAATACTTTGTCAATTTGTTTCATTTCTGAATTCTTTGAACCTTTCAAATAATTCACACTTGTATTTCAACAAATACATACATTCAACTCTTTGAATGATCATCTCCTTTTCATATACTAGTTTGTTCAATTTGCAAAATATATTTTTCATGTAAGTCAAGTACACAAAATCCATTAAGTAATATTCCAGTTCTATACAAAACATTATTATTATAAATAGAACAACAATTATTTTTAATTATAATACCAAAGATTTTATTGTCCAACAATAAAATGGAAATAATATTTTTAACAAGAACTGGAATACAATAACAACTTATTGACTTAATAGATTTGCCCGTAGGCATTGTTAAATTATAAGTTTCTATGGCTAATGCAACAACCTTTGCTTCATTTCCCACACATCGGATTACTTATATTTGTTTAGTTTTCTACTTCTGTTTGGTCCCTTCATAAATTTATATTTATGATAACCAAAGCCCAGATCCAATACCCAAGTAGAACATTGACTTAAAGAAAATTTATTTCAACCATGAACAAAATAATATTTGTAAGAAACTTCACTAAGCTTCTTTGGTTAGCCTCTGCAAGATGCTTCTCATGATTTCCTTCCAAAGGTGTCGAAGCTTATTGTAAGTGGAAGCAAACTCCTTTCTTATCCAAATCGCTTTTGTTCTTATTATCCTTTATTTTGCCTTTCTATTTACCTTCTTTGAATCTTTCTTCTTTTCGGAAGATCCTTTGGCCCCTACTAGTAAGACTTGGTCTTTCTTGGTTGGAAAGTGACTCTCAACATTTTCAACATGTTAAGCAAATCAATGAGGTCGATATCTAGCTTGTTCATATAAAAATTCACAACAATTGTGAAAGGAGTCCGGAGTGAGGGCAAGATCAAATCTTGGCTCAACTCTCCATCCATGACAAAACCCGTTGTCCTAATTGATCAATCAAATTGATTATGTTAAGAACTTTTTGTCTGCATTTATAGTGCCATTGGCCATTCTAGATCGGAAGAGCTCCTTAGATATCTCGATATCTATCGGCCCCTACTTTCCTCACCATCAACTACTTGATGTGCGGGAATATAGTAGGAGCATCCATAGTTTCATCTTGTGACGAAGCTCGTTACTCATGGATGCGAGCATGATACATTGAGCCAATGTGCATCATCTTGCCACTTTTTAAAAGTAGCAATCTCTTCCTCGAGGCATTATTCGCAACCATTGCGAGGATAGGCATATTAAGGACATAAGATAGCTTTTTAGCTATGAGAACTATTCTCAAATTCCTTAACCAATCCGCTTAATTGATACTGGTTAATTTAGCATCTAATATGCTTCGCAATGATAGTAATTTTTAGACATTGTAAAATTCTATAGATGAATTTGTAATTAACAACATTTTAGCATACATTCTTTTATTAATTACCAAAATAAATTAGGTCTTGTTTTAAATTGGTATATCCCACTATTTTTTCCAAACTATATTACCCTCAATATATATAGTTCTAAGCAAAATCTAATTAAAGATTTGCTAGTGAGAATAAGGATCCCATTTCAAATGTATATAGCCTTGTGGTGACACAACAAACTATATATAAATAAATAGGTAGACAACTTTTGTCAATTACATCAACTATGCAACTCCTTTTTTTTGCCTCTTAGATTATTTTGATCAGTGGTGGCACATCAGAATCAAAATTATCCAAGTTAAGTCCGACCTAGCACTCCATATATTCAAAAAGAAAAATATCATCCTTGTGGTGACACAACAAAACAATATTGTTCAATTTTTTTATAAGCATCAAATGTGATAAATTAACATCTTAAATACTTAATACTTGCCTTTGTGGTGACACAACAAACTCATATTAAATATTTAATACTCTATTAATTTTATCATGCTAGAAGGCGACGTTCGATATTCCAAATATCTTTGAACGCTTTAGGACTTAATATAAAAAAAATTGAGGGGTTTGTTATTAATTTGTCTCATCTTGTTTTAGCGCATACGCATATATATATATATAAAATACGCGTTATATTAATGAACACGCGAAGCATGTTTGCATAATATATAATATATATAGTATAAAGTATTTACATATAGAATACTATATTCTACCTGAATTGATTATGGACTTTTATTCTAGTTTGGTTCACTAGAGCCACCAAGTGAACCAAAAGGTCAAACCCTAGGGGTGCAAGAAATAATATTTAAATATAACTATTACATTTAAACCCGGGCTCCATTACAAACGGGTCTTCAAGCGCCTTGCTTCCTTGATCTCCAATTCTTCAAAATTAATTCTAACTATTCCTATTACAAAACTATTTAAAATAAATAGAAACCTTGATCGTGATCAAGGGAAGTACATAGGAGGGAATAGAATTTACATTAAGAAAAATTAGAAGAAGCGAGGTACGCTTGAGACCCATTTAATAAAACCATACATTCATGCATCCATCTAAAATAAAATCCAATCACATTGGTCAATAGTCCATAATCAATCCCATTTATTATCATACACATCATCATATGCATCAATAAATAACATTCATCTTATGAATAATAAACATTTAATATATATATTGATATCATTTAATGGGCAAATTTAGTTAGTATAAAATCTAATTTTGAATCAAAATAAACTCCTTTATTTTAATTAATTATGGAATCCAATTTAATTAAAATAAACTCTTTTATTTTAATTAATTATGGAAGGAAACATGTAAAAAAAATCTTTTATTAAAGGAAATTATTCTTTCCTATTCACAAATAAACTCCTTTATTTTGAATAATATGAAATCTTATTCCATATTTAAATAAACTCTTTTATTTAAGGAAATTAAGATTCTCTTTCCTATTCACAAATAAACTCTTTTATTTTGAATAATATGAAATCATATTTCATTTCTAAATAAACTCCTTTATTTAAGGAAACATTGAATCCAATTTCAACTACTATTAGTTATCATGGAATCCAATTTCAACTCTAATTAGTTAAGATGAAATTTAATTTTAAAATTAAAATAAACTTTATATTTTAATATTAAAATAAACTTTTATTTTAAAATTAAAATAAACTTTTTATTTTAATTATAAAATAATTAAAAATATTATATGTATATATATATATAACTATTATAAATATATATATATATATATATATAATATAAACCATAAAACGTGCTTCCAAAAATTAGCTTGGATGAATACATAATCGACGTGACATGTCTGCTGAACTATCATATATATTTAAGATCCCGTAATCACGTGGTTTCAAAAAAAAATTGAACTTGAGTATAGGATGACTACTATATATATATATATATATATATATATATATATATATATATATATATATATATATATATATAATATATCATATAAGCAAGTTCAGATCGCTTTTTCTAAAAATTCATCATTCAAGATTAAATACACTAAATGCACTTAGCTAGTTTTTTTTTTTTTATATATATATATAATTAAATTTTATACAACAAATTATGCCTAATTAAATTATTTTAAACACATATCAATATACATATCAAATTAAAATAATTAATAATTCGCATAAAGGTTTGGCTCGATGCCATTGTTAGGTTTGTAATATTCATGAACTAAATCAAATTGTAAAAATAAGCGGAAGCGTGTAAAATCGAGTTTTAAAATTTTACAAACCATATACCCGGATCACCCTTTATACGCACAATTATTAATTAAGCGAAAAGATAAAGAATAAAATCATACCCTTGAAGATCGAGCTTCCTCAAGTACAAGTTCACCTCCAAATCCTTTTCGCGTTCAACTTGAATTCAAGGTTTGGTTCATTCCTTTGATCAACGTTAGACACCCAAGTGTTTGGCCTCAGAGGTGATCCACCAAGGAAGAAGAAGGATTCAAGAAGATGGGTGGTTGGCTAAACCCTAGTTTTTCTATCTCTATGTAAAAGGAGCGTACTCTCCAACCATTGGAATTATAACGTATGTTGTAAAAGTCAACAAAATCCCATCACCCATAATAAGACTCCTCTTATTTATATATGTGGGCAACCCACCTTAACAATTAAGGAATTGGGTTTTATTTAATTAATTAAATTCTTTTAATTAATTAAGCTCCCCTAATCTTATTAGGGATAATTAATTAAACTTCTATAACTAATTTTCCTTCCTAATCCAATTAGGAATAAATGAGAAGTACTTATATTAAATTAATTCCTAAACTCTTTTAGAAATTAAAATAATAATAATAATTGTAATAATATTAATAAGACTCCTCTTATTAATTTATATTTAATATATTTAAAATATTAAATAATAAATATTAAGCTATTTAATTTATTCTATCACCATAGATTAAATTAAATATACACAAATATATTATTACGATTATGCCTTTAACTTCTTAAATAATTATTTTCCTTTTATGGTGTGACCCTTTAGGTTCTCCATATTAAACTAGGTTGTGAATAAATCAATTAGAACAATTCTAATCTTATTTAAATAAATAAATTAAATAATTAATTTATTTAAATAAATAATATTTATTCTACAATAGGGATAAGTGTGACGCCCCCAAAATTAGGTATACGTCACCCATCTTGGGTCGCCACTTACATGGTACATAAATTCAAATACAACTCACTAATATAACTCGTAGGTATAATACGACATAAACCGTGAGTTTGAATACAAATATTGTCTACTAGATATTATACAAACTCAAAAGGAGTCCTCATTACAACTATTATCATCACACTATTTCACAGAATAGTGAGGACTACTAATGCTATCCTCGGACCATTACTTACGTTCCCCGACTCGTCGTCTCATTTATGTTCTCATTTCAAGAGAACAAGTGAAAGAAAGGTGAGCTCAACTAGCCCAAGAAGAAATATTATGACTAAGATAATGCGAATAAATTATCATTAGCCTTCAACAAATGTTAAACCGATAAAATACAATAGACAACCGGTTTAAGCTGCAATGAATAAGCAATCCATTAAAAGAGTCAAGTAGAGAATAAAGTCTACTATCTTTAGGTTTTAAAAGTTTTCATCAATTTTTAACGCTTGAGACTCAAATTTTAATAAATAAACCACCACATCTAATCATCCATGTACGTACTACGGCCAAGGATTTTCATCAAATTATCAATGGTCATAACTATACCGAATCACCCCGGTCATAATCATACCAAAACTATCCATCATCGTGCATTACAAAAGCCAATCGAGGACTTTTGTCACATCATTTATATCAAGTCATGATTATACCGAATGATCCTTGGTCATAATCATACTAAGTTCATCTATGCACGTAAGCCAAAAGATAACATAATATAACATGAGGATGATGACAATGACATAATAATTCAATAAAATAAGTTCAAGAATTATTTAATACATGAATTATTAACGCCCAAATTGTCAACATAATCTCGTTTTCAGTAGAGTAAAATTCAAGAATGATCGTAAGAATATTTCCGTGAAAAGATATGGATGAAACGCAAATATCAAGGATATTCTACTAATTTCATGGAGTATAGAAGTCAAAGTTTTAACTTAACTGGGTATAATAAAGAATGGAATAACAAAATAAATCACCATGCATGCAGATTGTCAGCATGACAAAAGTTATTCCAATGTAATAATAATAACGGAACCGAAGTCGTGTGAAATTCACAATCAAGCGGGATGTTCCAATGTAATAATAAAGATGGAACTGCATCCGGTGTAAAACACATGATAGGATATTCAGCAATGAATGATAAAGACGGAACCAGTGGTGTAAAACACACGCAGCAGGATGTTCCAATGAATAATAAAAAAGCGGAACTGTGTGGGTGTAAAAAACACATGCATGTGGATGTTCCAATGTAATAATAGAAGAATGTCACCAAGTATGAGGTAAACTATACAGGTTATTCCAATGAGAATAATAAGCAATGGAATAACATAAAGATTTCACCAAGTATAGGGTACGCCGCGTGATACAAAAGTTATGTATAGGTATGCCACTTTTTACAAAAGTTATTCCAATGTAATAATAATGAATGGAATAATAGAGGTTCTCTTCATGAAACAAACGAATAATATCCTCACCGTAAAAAGAACCTAATATAAGTAGTGAAGTGCAGTAGTAATACTCTTCTTCTTTCTATAATTTTCTCTCTATAGCTTCTCTCTATAATTTCTCTCAGAAGTTTCAATGAATTCGTAAGAAAATAATGAAGGAATGAGCTTCTATTTATAGGAAAATGGAATGCATAAGAATTAATCCATGAACGGTCCAGATTGATTTACTTTAATCGACGGTCCATATTTAAAGAAAAATCTTTTAAATAAAATGTAATATATTCTATTTATATAAAAACATTTTACTATGCAAAACACTATGCAATACTACGCAAAACACTACGCAACACTACGCAACTTATGCATAATAAAATATAATATATTCTATTTATGTAATAACTTTAATAAAGTATTCTATTTTATATATAAAGATGTTTCATTTTATTACGTTAATAATAACGAATAAAACAAAACGTCATTATCGCATTATAATAATTCATATTATTAATCGACAATAATGGAATCAAACCGGTGACTTCTCACATAAAGATCAATAATCAATACCGTGTGTGCTACATTATGCAACCACTAACGTATTCATCGACTTTTACTACCGAAAGTAGTTCAACAAAGAATCACCAGTAAAACTTCCGCCGTTATTTCAATAAAATATTTTTGTCGTTTTCTCAATTCGATAATAATTACATTTGTAGGGTCCACCAATGATTGGTAGTTATCACGAATATTCCTCGCTAAACCAATATTCCTCCCACCAATCGAATATAATATAACCACTGCATACTTTGCAAAATTTATAAATACTACCCACAACTATAATATTATCTCAAATTCACACTATAATATTAAAAATTATTTCACTAAATTTAAATCTTTATTGATAAAATCGGGGTCTCACAATCTCCCTCCTTATGGAATTAGCCCTCGAAATTAGGGTACGACTGGTATGATAAAGAGGTGAGGATACCTTGAATACCTTTATCGTTGAAAACATTAAATTCATCTTTGTAATCCAGCCAAAGATATTCATTAACAATTCATCTTTGCACTAAAGCCAAAAGATATTTATTAATAATTCATCTTTGCACTACTGGCCAAAGAAATATAATCAGAAACCAATAATATTTGAGACTCAAACTTAATAGTATCACAACCACGTAATTATCCATGCACATCTTGGCAAGGATATTCGTGTTTTCAATTACTACCATGATTATACCGAATAATCCGTGGTCATAATCATACCAAGTCTATCAATGCACTACTACCAAAGATGACTTTTACCACATCCATGAATTAATATTTCATTCTTGAGACTCATTCAATAATTAATCCATATCATCGAATCATCCCCGCACTACTGGGCCAAGGATATTCATTAAGATCACGACCACAAATTATCCATGCACTACTACCAAAGATAATTGTGTATTCATTAAGTATCACGACCATAAATTATCCAATTACACTACTACCAAAGATAATTGTGTATTCATTAAGTATCACGACCACAAATTATCCATGCACTCACTACCAAAGATAATCGTGTATTCATTAAGATTCACGACCATAAATTATCCATGCACTACTACCAAAGATAATTGTGTATTCATTAAGTATCACGACCACAAATTATCCATGCACACTACTACCAAAGATAATCGTGTATTCATTAGTATCACGACCATAAATTATCCATGCATTACTACCAAAGATAATCGTGTATTCATTAGTATCACGACCACAAATTATCCATGCACTACTACCAAAGATAATTGTGTATTCATTAAGTATCACGACCACAAATTATCCATGCATTACTACCAAAGATAATTGTGTATTCATTAAGATAACGACCACAAATTATCCATGCACTACGGCCAAAGATAATGTGTGTATTCATTAGTATCACGACCACTAAATTATCCATGCACTACTACCAAAGATAATTGTGTATTCATTTACGGTTATGATTATACCCGAATAATCCGTGGTCATAATCATACCAAGTCCATCTATGCGTCATAATCACAAATCCACAGATGACTTTCAACATAATATAAACATGAAGATAATGATATAAAGAATCAATCAAATGAGATAAAGGATAAATATTAAACATTTATAATATAATTTATCCAGATTCAAGAATATCCCCATGTTATCAATCACTTAATAATCTCATAATCTAATAACATTAATATTATAATAATATTTTAATCACTTCTTAAATATATAAACAATTTATCTCAATTGTTTACGCTTTACCATATAATGCATTTAATCATTCAAAATGCCATACTCATAAAATATCATCACCAATTATCAAATCCTCATCAAAAAAATATGCATATACTCTATATAGGATTCTCTAGCCATAAAATCTTATTTTCAACTTTGTATTTCACATAACATATTTAACTCATATGTTCAGAATTAAACTATTTTCATGAAAAATACCAAATCAGTCCCAAAAATATTTCTTTTCTGGGATTTAGCATAATATAGTCCCATAATGAAAATATATTTTTCTCGGAATTTTTAAAATTCATTTACTATTTTTCAAAAATCAATTTCTAATTAATTCCTTAAGAAATTAGCTACCTCAAGTTTAACTCCAAAAATTCCCAAATCTTGGCAGGACCTTACACATGTTAACTTGAGCTTCTAGTTTAAATTTCATGGTCATCGGAGTTATAAAACTCCGGTTATAGCATTTTTCGTCGGAAAAACCTAAATATTGAACTAGTCATAACTTGCTCATTTTAAGTCAGAATGAGCTTATTTTTGGACAGGAGATACTTTATACCATATACCTTCATGTCCCAAAAGGCCAGAATTTTTCTCATAATTTAAGTGGCCAAAACAGCCCTTAAAGTTTCTGGGCAAGTAGCATTTTCGAAATTTACAGCTTTGGCCTCCTTTGCTAAAATCAGTCCACACAAAAATCTACAACACCTTTTCCAGTAATTCCACTTGGATTAGTTAGGTAACTCATAGATCTAACTCTAGGACTTGACCACATTCAAAAATTCAAAATATAATAAGAGATATAGTCAATTGAATTTCATGTTACGTTTTTCACCAAAATCGATTTTCAACTCTTTGTGATTTCTAAGAAACTTTCATGTTTTCACATACTAACCAACATAACTCATCATAAAACTTACTAATACTTCATATACCCATGATTTTCATTATTCCAATGCTTTTATTATGACTTTCATCATAAACCACGTAAACTGATCATTTTAGTTGAAGAAATATTTGAGGTTTAAGAAATGGGTTTTTAGATCTTTGGGTCAATACAAAATTGATTTCACGCTCTAGGGTAGGCTAGAAATCTTCAAGAATACGTCAAGAAATTTATTAATGATAGAAATATCATTCAAATCGCTATACTCTTATCCAAGACTTGGATAGTACGTTACATTGATACCAATTGTGACTTCTATCCCTTAACCTAGATAGCACCTCACAATGACACCTTACATAAACGTATAGTCAAAAACTGCTGTTTTAGAAATTAGAATCTTTGAAAGTGCTCAAGGAAACCTTCGTGATTACATGGGAGGCCATGTTTCTAGGTTATGATAGATATCATATGGCCACGTAATTATTCTTGGTTTACCCAATAGACCCCAAAGAAAATGAGAAGATTACTTATCATATTCTTCCCAATGGTGAGTCTTCTCTTGATTTATCATTATCTCCACCTGTCTCAAATTGAGAATTATACTTCAAACAAACACCAAGATCATATAGGTAGTGCTCAGAATATACTTAAGAAGTGGATGAGCACAACCCCATCTTATGATGACACGAGATTGTATGTCATTAGGACATCTTGTATGATAGTGGCAAAACACTCTTCTAACGTTGGGTTCGCGACCGTTTCATCCTAGTTGATTCACCAAATATAACTACTAAATGATGACCACTGATTTCTATTCCATTGTTACCCCCACTCGAACTAAGCTAGCTACACTCTTATTACACCGAAAGGAATTGTGAAGCAAAAGGGTTAATTAATATATCAAATATTATCCCTATACTCGACCGACCAATTAAATAACAAATAAACTTAGGTAGGTCATACTAGCGGAAGGAATTCCCTGTCCTCCCCTCCTAGTTCTTATCTCAAGATCTTAGCCAGGATCATATCCTAAGCTCGATACCAACCGTGACGCCCCTAAAATTAGGTATACGCCACCCATCTTGGGTCGCCACTTACATGGTACATAAATTCAAATACAACTTACTAATATAAGCGTAGGTGTATAATCGACATAAACCGTGAGTTTGAATACAAATATTGTCTACTAGATATTATACAAACTCAAAAGGAGTCCTCATTACAACTATTATCACACTATTTCACGAGAATAGTGAGGGACTACTAATGCTATCCTCCGGACCATTACTTCGTTTCCGACTCGTCCCGTCTACTATGTTCTCATTTTCAAGAGAACAAAGTGAAAAAAAAAGGTGAGCTCAACTAGCCCAAAGAAGAAATATTATGACTAAGATAATGCGTAATAAATTATCATTAGCCTTCAACAATGTTAAAGCGATAAAATACAATGACAACCGGTTTAATCTCAATGAATAAGCAATCCATTAAAAGAGTCAAGAGAGAATAAAGTCTACTATCTTTTAGGTTTTAAAAGTTTTCATCAATTTTTATCATTTGAGACTCAACTTAATAAATAAACCACCACATCTAATCATCCTCGCACTACCACGTCAAGGATTTTCATCAAATTATCAATGGTCATGACTATACCGAATCACCCCTGGTCATAATCATACCAAAACTATCCATCACTGCATTACAGGCCACTGAGGACTTTTGTCACATCATTTATATCAAGTCATGATTATACCGAATGATCCCTGGTCATAATCATACTAAGTTCATCTATGCACGTAAGCCAAAGATAACATAATATAACATGAGGATGATGACAATGACATAATAATTCAATAAAACAAGTTCAAGAATTATTTAATCCATGAATTATTAACGTCAAATTGTCAACATAATATCTTTGTTTCATAGAGTAAAATTCAAGAATGATCGAGAAGAATATTTCCGTGAAAAGATATCTTTGGATGAAACGCAAATATCAAGGATATTCTACTAATTTCATGGAGTATAAGTCAAAGTTTTAACCAATGGGTATAATAAAGAATGGAATAACAAAATAAATCACCATGCATGCGGTACTTGCATATGCATAAAGTTATTCCAACAGTAATAATAATAATAACGGAACCGTGTGGTGAAATTCACACCTGACTGGATGTTCCAACAGAATAATAAAGATGGAACCAGATCCAGGTGTAAAACACACGAGATAGGATATTCAACAGAACGATAAAGAGCGGAACCAGTCGGTGTAAAACACACGCATGGATGTTCCAACGAGAATAATAAAAGCGGAACCGGTCGGGTGTAAAACACACATGCATGTGATGTTCCAACAGAATAATGAAGAATGTCACCAAGTATAGGGTAAATGGCGTATACAAAGTTATTCCAATGTAATAATAAGCAATGGAATAACATAAGGATTTCACCAAGTATAGGGTATGCCACAGCGTACAAAGTTATGTATAGGGTATGCCACTTTTACAAAAGTTATTCCAATGTAATAATAATAAATGGAATAACTGAGGTTCTCTTCATGAATACAAACGAATAATATCCCTTACAGTAAAAGAACTGAATATAGAAGTAGTGAAGTAGCAGAATACTCTTCTTCTTTCTATAATTTTCTCTCTATAGCTTCTCTCTATAATTTCTCTCTCCAGAGTTTCAATGAATTCGTAAGAAAATAATGAAGGAATGAGCTTCTATTTATAGGAAAATGGAATGCATAGTAATTAATCCATGAACGGTCCAGATTGATTTACTTTAATCTGACGGTCCATATTTAAAGAAAAATCTTTTAAATAAAATATAATATATTCTATTTATATAAAAATATTTTACTATGCAAACACTATGCAATACTATGCAAAACACTATGCAAAACACTATGCAACACTATGCATAATAAAATATAATATATTCTATTTATAGAATAACTTTAATAAAGTATTCTATTTTATATAAAAGATGTTTCATTTTATTACGTTAATAATACGAATAAAACAAAACGTCATTATCGCTATAATAATTCATATTATTAATCGACAATAATGGAATCAAACTGAGTGACTTCTCACATAAGCATCAATAATCAATACCGTGTCTTTACTATGCAACTACACGTACATCGTATTTTTTACTACCGAAAGTAGTTCAACAAGAACTACAGTAAAACTTCCCGTTATTTCAATAAAATATTTTTGTCGTTTTCTCAATCCGATAATAATTAATTGTAGGGTCCACCAATGATTGAGAGTTGTTGTACGAATATTCCTCGCTAAACCGTAAATATTCCCTAACCAATCGAATATAATATAACCACTTGCATACTTTGCAAAATTAATAAATACTACCCACAACTATAATATTATCTCAAATTCACACTATAATATTAAAAATTATTTCGACTAAATTTAAATCTTTATTGATAAAATCTGGGTCTCACAATATAGATTTCAACATTAATCATAAAAGAACCTTTGAGTAAATAGTTACTGCATACAATTCAATCCTTCCACCATACAATGTCCCAATTAAATATAAGACATATAATTACTGTCAAGTCTTATTTTATTTAATTATATGTATTTCGACTCTTAAATGCACAACTCCAAATAATGCAAATTAGATACTCCTTTCTAATTTCATTCGCTTTGCCAAGGACTATTGGGTTGTCATTTATCGAATCACATAGACATTTCTCTTCTTTTAATAGAAGTGGTAGATTCTTTATTGATCATACATTATCTCCATGTACAACTTATTATACTCAAGCATACCCTTTGATATACCCTAAGGGTCTTAAGGAATAAGTCAAAGTATAACTCATCATACACAAGATACTATGATGATCTCAAGTCCAAGGATCACTTCAGATTACTATCACTACAGAATTCCTATTGACAGCAAGTAAAACTCCATTAGGTATTCCTTAGCGAGCCAACGTTCAAGAAAATTATTCTCTAATAAACACCTACATACTTGCTTTAGTGTCTCCACACAAATGATCATGAGATCAATCATCCTCATCCAATGAGCAAGCAACGTATGTACCAATCTATCCGAATTCACTAATCCCAAATTTAGTAATCCAATGATTGGGAACTATTTTAGTTTTATGCTTTCTAAGAATATAGATCTCATTAGAATGATCATCATCATTATTCTAAAAGCATTGCTTAAAACTATGGGTTTATCACATATTATAAAACAAAGATCACGTAGATAATTAAAAGCCTTTAATAAATTAATACTTTTATTAATAAATGAATAAGATTGTTACAAAGTATATGCTTTATCATCAAACATGATTGGCTTGTGTGCATACTACTTTCAAAGACCTAGATATCTAGTAAGGTATAAACTTCTCAAGAATTTATGATTAGCTTACCCGTGATCACCTCATTTGGGTTCCTCGATTTTGACGAGTCATGACAAACGCTATTCCAGAACCGTTGACTTTGACTTTTACGGGATAGCCTTTTGAGTCACCATCCCATTGGACTTGGTTTCATTGCTATACAATCTGATCTCGGCGATATGTCCTTCCTTTCCACAATTATAATATACCTTGAACTATTTTTGGGCAATTTCAATGATATGTCCCTCTTTATCAGATATTTATAGCACGATGGGTGGTCGTTTCTCCTCCTTAGAACCGGTTGTTCTTTGCATCGACGTCTTTGCATTGCCATTGTTGAATCTCCTCTTTTAAAATCTCCCCTCGCTTCTTCTTATTTTCATGGTACGATTACCACCGTAATGGTTATGCTTTTGTCCAGTATTTTTTTTTTTTCCATTTGGTTATCGTTGTTACGATGGATTTGTTGTCACCCCAGATGATCCTCGTTGTGGTCCCTTTTTGAACGTACTCGTTATCTCGTTCTAATAATTGATCCTATTGACAACATCCGAATAGAGAAAATTTATGAGAAATGAGATATTGACGCGTCTCACGGGTTTCAAACCTTTCGAAACATTCGCGTCATATGTTCCTCATTCTCCACCAAATGAGGTGCTGAACCTCGATAACTCGCAAACTTCGCCTCATCTTTGGGACACCGTCGTGTTGTTTTGTTCCAATCTAATAAACGCCACTTCCTTCATACGACGAATACTTTCGGAAAGTACTTGTCATTTAACAATTTCAAACGTCTCCCAAGACATCTTTGAAAGGCGGCTAGATGGGTACGCTTCATGATTCCCACGAAGAATCGCCTCATTACGAGAACATAAAGGTGGCGAATGGAACCTTCTCATTCCTCTTCACGCATCCCAAGACATCGAATATCTTGGTAATTTGTTTGACCCACGTTTATGCCTTAATCGGATCGACTTTCCCTGCACTGCGGTGGTCCCAACTCTTTGAAAATGTTTGGTCGTGACAAACCGCAAGTGCGTTATTATCATTTCCACCTATATTTTGTGCACGAGTCTCCTCATTCGATTTTGCATGAAGCGCAAAAAGCTTCTAAACATTCCGTCGTTCATCATCTGATCAGTGGTGTTGTTTACAGGAGGAACATTGTCGGCCTGTTGCACGTTATCCTCATTGGTGAGTAAAGGAGTCTCCACGGTCTCATTTACTCCACTGTTAACATTCTCGGTTGCCATTCTCAATTACTGCCATAAAACAAGGGTTAATTGAAGAAATTAAAATATCACATATTTTCCCTATATTCTGACCAACCAATAAATTAGCTTAGGTAGGACACACTAGCGAAGGATTTACTCGTCTCTCCCCTCCTAGTTTTATTCTCCGATCTCCGCCAGAGATCATATCCCTAAGCTCTAATACCAACTGTGACGCCCCTGAAATAGGTATACATCACCCATTTTGAGTCGTCAATAACATGGTACAGAAATAACTATAACTTTATTAATACAACATATAAACTGTGAGTTTAAATACAAATATTGTCATATAGAGAATATTCACACCCAAATAAGTCCTCATTACAATTATTGGTACATTATTTTACAAAAATGGTGAAGACTACTAAGACAACTTTCTAGATCCATCATTCCACACCCCGACTAGAACTCGCAATATTCTTGCCTCCTGAGAAGAAAAATGGAACAAAAAGGAAAAGGGTGAGCTCGACTAGCTCAGTAAAAAATATTATGACTAAGATAATATAGAACAAATTATCGTTATTCTTTAACAGGGAAAAATCTGATAAAATACAATAGACAACAAGTTTCAGATCAATATTCGCAGCGGAAATAATAATTCATAGAAGAGTTACGTAAAGAATGAAATCTACTATTATCTATGAATTTAAAAGTCCATCATCAATATTTTATCCCTGTAACATCAATCAATATACATCTTGAATCAAATATTCATCTTTGCACTACATCTGAGCAAAGATATTCATCAGTTGGTTATGTTCATCTCAACACCTGTTCATCTTTGCATTACAGGCCAAAGATATTCAATAATATCATCATTTAGGACCGAGGATGATGAAAAATATTTTAAAGAAAACGAATCCAGTGAAACAAAAGAACAAATACTAAGGATTCATACTTTAAACAATCTGAGTTCAAAAATACTTCATAACTACTCATAGTGAAGTAAAATTCAAGAATGATCAAAACATGGATACAATCAAAGCTAGTATCCATAATAGATATTTTGGACAAAAAATAAAAATTTAATTTTTCTATGAATAGTGTCGTATTCATGAATAGTGCCGTATATGTGAATAGTAACCCCAACACTGAAAGAAAAGAATTTCACAAGAAAAATCTTTCCAATATTCCATCATAATGATATTGAAAGAAATAATATCATTTATATATAAAAAAATAATATCCCTTACCTCGAAAAATAAAATATCAACGCAATAATTATTAAATCAATAAAATATTTAACAGTAATTACTGTAACAATTATTGAGTAGTGCCTTCTTACGTAAGAATCAATAATTGGTGCAATATTGTGTGCTACTATGTTTTAACCACCGAGTATTCCAACAGTATTAACGGTAACAACTATGCCATTATTTATAACCAACTTATACTTGTCGTTTTCTTCATCAAATCGCTTTCCATTATGGGACCCACATTAAGGTTGCGTTCAATCATACGAATATTCCCTGAAGCGAAGAAGAATATTCCACGACCAAACTAATATTCTCCGATAAAAATGAATATTTTATAACCACTTGCTTATTTGAAATATTTGCGCATTTTACCCATAACTAACCACATTAATCAAATCAACCCTTTCTATTTCAAGATAATAAATAGAGGAAATTCAATTTCATTTAATAATAAGTTGGGGTCTTACAGTGTGTGTTATCAAAGTGATATTTAAACTGTGTGATCCTAAATTGTTAATTTAAATTGCTTAAATTTTTTTTGTTTCAATTAGTTTTAGAACCGAAACCGCATCAAATGAAACCGTACCGCACCAATTACAAGTTATTTCATGTGCAATTTTGAATTTGTCAAATCGCACTTAAGCGATTTCATGTGCAGTTTGGGCTTCAAACCGCACCAAATCGCATCGTGCTCACCCCTAGTGATGAGTGATGAGAGTGGTGTGGGATTTTTAAAAAAGTTCAAAAACAAATCTTGTGGAAGAAATCCTTACTAATAATTATGGTTGGTTGGATGAGTAGATAAGAGATTTTTTAGATATGATTTTTATTTGTGTTTTTTTTAGCAGTCCGTGTAGTAGGACAAAAAACCAAATCCATGGCAAATCAGCGAGATATTTTTAAGCAAGCACATAGGCGTGAAGAATAAATTAGAATATCATCAATTTTGAAAAGCAATATAAGATTGATGGAAAAGTAATAGAAGATTGTTGGTCGGATGTTACAATACCAATGTCAACTTATCATATACTCCCTCCGTCCCTAATTATTTGACGTTTTAGAGTTTTTTATTTCTCTAATTATTTGACGTTTGTTCAAATCCAGGAGAATTAATGATAATTTTTTCAAAATTACCCCTCATTATTCTGCCAATTTTTTTGATACTTTAAACTCTTCCTCACTTCTTATCCCAACAAAATTCTCCTTATCCCAACAAAAGATTTAAGGGTATTATAGACAATTGAGTATTATATTTAATGCTTTCCAATCATTATCTTAATTCTTGTGTCCATCTCTAAAATGTCAAATAATTGAGGGCGGAGAGAGTAGTTAACTTTTTAGGAGGAAATCGAAATCTGAGCCTATTTCGTAATACTTGTAATCAACCCCAAAATAGGTCCATTCCATCCAACCCATTCTGAGTCGCCAAATATATGGTACGAAAACAACTACAACTTTATTACAACAATTGTGGGCAAAATACAACAACACATATCTTTGTGAGTTTGGATAAAATATATACCAATCATGTACGTCACAATGACACCTTACATAAAGGTATAGTCAAAAAACCATTTTTAGAAATTAGAATCTTTGGGAAGTGCTCAAGAAACCTTCGTACATGGGAGGCCATGCTTTTAGGTTATGGTAGATATCATATGGCCACAGAATTATCCTTGGTTGACGATAGACCCCCAAAGAAAACGAGAAGATTACTATCATATTCTTCCCAATGGTGAGTCTTCTCGACATATCATTATCTCCTTTGTCTCTAATTGGGTATTATACTCCAAACAAACACCAAGATTATATAAGTAGTGCTTGTAAATATACTCAAAGCAAGTGGATGAGCACAACCATGTCTTATGATAACACGAGTTTGTATGTCAATGTATACATCTTGTATGATAGTGACAAAACACCCTTCCAAACTTGGGTTTGCCTCACCCTATTTAATTCACCAAAAATAACTATTAAATGATGTATAAAATACAACACACTAAAGCCCTCAATAAAATTATTTTCATACTCTTTAGGGAGAACCTCAACAACTATAGACCACCGATTCTATTCCCTTGTTTTCCCCATTCTCAACCCAAACTACACTTTTATTACACGAAAGGAATTGTGAAACAAAAGGGTGAGCACAACTAGCTTCAAGAAAAATATTATGACTAAAGATAAATAAATTATCAATAGTCTTCATCAAGAATGAATCGTAGATTTAGAACATATGGTAGATGATAAAACTTTTCAACCATAGTTGCAATTGAACGAAGCAATCCATTAAAAGAGTCAAATAGACTATAAAGTCTATTGTCTCTTCCACGTTAAAAGTCCACCAACAATATTTTATCCTCTGTAACATCAATCAACAGTTCCTTTCCACAATCATATGAATAACTCATAATCATAATTGTGATTCTAAATTCTCTTCTCATCCGGGACGAAGATAATTTTCATCAATTGTCTTTTACGAAACATCAAATATCATGGTTATACCAAATCACAGTTCATGTTCATAATCATACTAATAAATTCATCTTTGCACCATGGGTCAAAGATATTCATCAACATTCATCTTTACACTACAAAGCTAAAGATATTCAACAACAACAGTCATCTTTGCATTACGAGCCAAAGATATTCATCAATAATTCATCTTTGCACTACAAAGCTAAAGATATTCAACAACAGTCATCTTTGCATTACGAGCCAAAGATATTCATCAATAATTCATCTTTGCACTACGAAATTTAAAGATATTCAACAACAGTCATCTTTGCATTACGAGCCAAAGATATTCATCAATAATTCATCTTTGCACTACAAAGCAAAGATATTCAACAACAGTCATCTCTTTGCATTATGAGCCAAAGATATTCATCAATAATTCATCTTTGCACTACAAAGTAAAGATATTCAACAACAGTCATCTTTGCACAACGAGCCAAAGATATTCATATATCAAAGAAATACATAATCATTTCAGAAGTTATATAACAATAATTATAATCATGTTGATCAATTCACCTTTGCACTTAAGCTAAAAATATTCAATTGTAAATTCAATGGTCATGATCATACCGATCAACAATTCAACTTTTGCACTCATCGCCAAAGAGAACCTATGGTCACGATCATACCAATAATCTACCCATCTTTTACACTCAAGTCAAAGAGAAATATCATCATTAGGGTTATAAGAATGTTATATAAAATAATATAATCAAAACATGGTTTTAATTTCAAGAGTAAGATTCATAAATCAAGCGATAATTTGGTCGGAGAAGAAACCAATTTGTTGTGAATAGTACCCGTATTAAATACATAGTCCGTATCGTGCATAAGAAACCTCGACACGAAAAGATAAAGTTTCATAATAAAATTCATATCCATATTTATAACACCCTAATCCAAATGTTATAAATCACTTAGAAATCTCATAATCTAATATTATTAATGTTATAATAATATTTTAATCATTTCTCAAACTTATAAATAATTTAATCCAATTATTTAAACTTTAATAATTAATGCATTTAATCATCTAAAATGCCAAACTCATAAGATTTCATCATCATTAACCAAAACCCTCATAAAAATCAGATATATCTCATATATGATTCTCAAGCCAATAAATCATATTTTCCAATTTTCTTACTTCACATAACATATTTAATTCATTTACTCATAACTAGAACATTTTCATGAAAATACCAAATCGCTTCTAAAAATATTTCTTTTCGGGATTTAGTATAAAATAGTCCCATATTGAATATATATTTTCTCTAAATTTTAAAAATTCATTTACTATTTTTCATATGGTTAAAACCACCGAATATTTAAACATTTATCATAAATTTTACTTTTATCCAAAAATTCGAAATTCACAGAAAGTACAATCGATATTATATAGATGTACTCTCAATAAAAATTTCATCAATTTTGGAGTTAACCGCAAGGAGTTATAAATAGTTACTTTTAAAATAGTTTTTCTCATAAAATCCATAACTCCTAATCTATACATCCAAAAATACCTCAAAATAATCATAGTGGTGTAAAATTCAAGAATGATCAAAACATGGATACAATCAAAGCTAGTATCCGAATAGATACGAAAAGAAAAGCTGAGTATCAGATATTAAGTGAATAGATATGAATAAGAACTCTCAGACACCAAAAGATAGAAATTCCACAAAAAACATCTTCACGCTTCATGAATAGTACTCGTGAATTTTCGTGAATAGTAACTTCATGAATAGTAACTTCGTGAATAAGTAACTCATGAATAGTAACCCTCTTAGTCCTATTCGATCTCCGCGGAGATCATATCCCTAAGCTCGATACCAAATGTAACTCACGGACACTAAACGCAGGTCAAGACTCACATTGATACTATCGATTCACTTACCGCAGAATACGAGCATCCCCATCAACTGAGAAACCTGAGAGGCTTGGGCTCTTTTACTTATAGCTACGATATTAAATGTAACTCGACACCAAGATAACGCATGAAAGTGCGGCGGTGCATCCCCCATCAACAGAAGTCACCAACGAGAGGCTCGGGGCTCTTTACTTATAACGATCAAATGATAGAAATTCCACAAAAAAACATCTTCACGCTTCATGAATAGTACTCGTGAATAGTAACTCGTGAATAAGAACTCATGAATAAGTAACTCGTGAATAGTAACTCATGAATAGTAACTCATGAATAGTAACCCGAGCATGAAAAAGTTCCAAATTTGATAAAAATTACAACCAATATTTCAAAGATAATGATATTGAAGAAATAATATCATTTGAGAAAAAAATAACATCCCTTACCTCAAAGAATCGGTGATTTGGAAGGAAAGGTCAAGATAATCTTTGAATGAAACTTGATCAATAAAGAACTCTCAAAGTATCTAAATACTCACAAAATACGCTTCAATAATATAGAGAGAAGAGAAAACTTTGTTTACGGTGTGATTTTCAATTTAACTTAGCCTCTATTCATAGGAAAATGTTAAGACGTGCAAGAAGGCGGACTTAACTCATGAACCCGATGGCTTTACTCGCTACTATTCCCACCCACCACATTTGAAAATTCAATTGAGCACATTTCTCACCAACCAAAAGTGGGGCCCACCAATTCTAGAATTTTCCACCAAAATCATTTATAACCTAATTTCTGAATCAGTCACCTCTTAAAATTCATAACAAATTATACGCTCATTTTTAACGGTTCAAAATTTGTGAACATATACTCAACTTATATATGTATAACATATCCAAAAATTTTAACGATCCAACGGTCGGATCAAAATTTATAACTCACGCAATATAGCTGAAGAACACTGATTTTATTTTTAATATCTCCATTCCGACAAAAATACTGATAAAATACCTCAACATTAAATCCTTCAATTATAACCACATATAATAAATAAATCCATCATTTATATCCATATCAAATAAATATTTTCTTATCATATAAATCAATAATTAATTATTCATAAATAATATTATAGAATCACAATAATGACAACCAGCAGGTTCAGAGGAAAGAGGGGCTTTCAATAAGAATTTCTCTTCTTGGCGCCAGTGATTAGGTGACCAAACCTCTCCTCGACAGAACTTTTCTAGACATTGCCAATAATGTTATCTAATAATATTATTCAAATAATATGAATTATTGATCGATAATGGAGATATCGTGCGTTGACAATTATTGAACAACAATAATATAAAATATCAACGCATCAATTATTGAATTAATAAAATAAAATATTGAAGCAGTAATTATCGTAACAATTATTGAGTAGTGCCTTCTTACGTAAGAATCAATAATTCAAAAATCTTTGTGTAATACCGTAGTGCATCTCTTGTGCACAACGCGTATTACTTTATTTTACCAATAGGGTATTCCAACGATGTTAATTGATAACGATTACGTCGTTATTTATAAAAACTTAATTTTATCGTTTTCTTCATCAAGCGAGTTATTACATTATGGGGCCCACAAATAGGCAAGCGTAAATCGCATTTAATATTCCCAGAAGCGTAAAGAATATTCCACGACCAAACGAATATTCCCCAACAATAATGAATACTTTATACCCCCTGTGTATTTTGAAAAAAAATTTCATATATCACCCTTTAACTTTAACTTTTATCAATTTAACCATTTCTTTGAAGAAAAATTGAATACTTTTATTTCATAAAATTCGGTCTTACAATCTCCCCTCCTTATGAAATTTCGTCCCAGAAATTTACGATACACAGTATTTCAAAGAGTTGAGAATACCTTGTTTTCATTTGATTCTATCTCCCCCGTCATCATGATTTCTTCATTGCTCATCTCCCGTATTTGAGATATCATTCTAGAATACAACTTCAAAACAAGGGTTAATTTAACAAATTAATATATCACATAATATCCCGATATTATGACTAACCAAAAAATAAAGCAGGTAGGATACACTGGCGAATGATTTACTTATCTTTCCCCTCTTAGTCCTATTCCCCGATCTCCGCCAGAGATCATATCCCTAAGCTCTGATACCAAATGTAACTCTGGACACTAACTTGTGTCAGCACCTCACATTGATACCTATCAGTTTGCCACCGCAGAACGGCGTCCCCTACGGAGAGTCTGGCTTCGGTGCATCCCCCATCAACAGGAAGTCACCGGTGAGAGGCTTGGGGCTCTTTACTTATAGCTCGATACCAAATGTAACTCGGACACCAACTTCAGGTCAAGACCTCACATTGATACTATCGGTTTGCCACATTGCAGAAGCAGGCGCCCCTACGGAGAGTGCGGCCGGTGCATCCCCCATCAACGAGAAGTCACCAAATGAGAGGCTGGGGCTCTTTACTTATAGCTACGATACCAAATGATAGAAATTCCACAAAAACATCTTCACGCTTCATGAATAGTACTCGTGAATAATAGAACTCGTGAATAGTAACTCATGAATAGTAACTCGTGAATAAGTAACTCATGAATAGTAACTCATGAATAGTAACCCGACATGAAAAAGTTCCAAATTTGATAAAAATTCCAACCAATATTTCAAAGATAATGATATTGAAGAAATAATATCATTTGAGAAGAAAATAACATCCCTTACCTCAAAGAATCAAGATTGCCGGAAGGAAAGGTCAAGTAATCTTGAATGAAACTTATCTTGAGCAATAAAGAACTCTCAAAGTATCTAAATACTCACAAAATACGCTCAATAATATAGAGAGAAAAGAGAAAACTTTGTTTACGGTGTGATTTTCAATTCTAACTTAGCCTCTATTCATAGAAAATGTTAATAAGACGCAAGCGAGACTTAACCGCAACTTTGATGGCTTTACTCGCTACTTATTCCCACCCACCACATTTGAAAATTCAATTGAGCACATTTCTCACCAACCAAAAGTGGGGCCCACCAATTCTAGAATTTTCCACCAAAATCATTTATAACCTAATTTCGAATCACCACCTCTTAAAATTCATAACAAATTATACGCTCATTTTTTAACGGTTCAAAATTTGTGAACATATACTCAACTTATATATGTATAACATATCTAAAAATTTTAACGATCCAACGGTGGGATCAAAATTTATAACTCACATAATATAGTGAAGAACAACGATTTTATTTTTAATATCTCCATTCAAACAAAAAATCTCGATAAAACACCTCAACATTAAATCCTTCAATTATAACCACATATAATAAATAAATCCATCATTTATATCCATATCAAATAAATATTTTCTTATCATATAAATCAATAATTAATTATTCATAAATAATATTATAGAATCACAATAATAATGACAATTAAAGCGGTTCAGGAAAAGGGGCTTTCAATAAGAATTTCTCCTTCTTGGTAGCGCAATTAGGTGACCAAACCTCTCCTTGATGTAACTTTCTAGACATTGCCAATAATGTTATCTAATAATATTATTCAAATAATATGAATTATTGATCCGATAATGGAGATATTGTAAATGACAATTATTGAACAACAATAATATAAAATATCAACGCATCAATTATTGAATTAATAAAATAAAATATTGAGCAGTAATTCATGTAACAATTATTGAGTAGTGCCTTCTTCTACGTAAGAATCAATAATTCAAAAAATCTTGTAATACTGAGTGTCTTCATCGCTGAACAGCGCCGTATTACTTTATTTTACAAAAGGGTATTCCAACAAATGTTAATTGATAACGATTACGTCGTTATTTATAAAAACTTAATTTTGTCGTTTTCTTCATCCAAAGCAGTTATTACATTATGGGGCCCACAAATAGCTGCTTGGCAAGCATTACGAATATTCCCAAGACGGAAAGAATATTCCACGACCAAACGAATATTCCCCAACAATAATGAATACTTTATACCCCTCTGCGTATTTTGAAAAAAATTTCATATATCACCTTAACTTTAACTTTTATCAATTTAACCATTTCTTGAAGAGAAAAATTGAATACTTTTATTTCATAAAATTCGGGGTCTTACAATACTCCCTCCATTCCCAAAAGATTGTCATTTTAGAAGGTAAAATTTGTTTCAAAAAGTTTGTCGTAGGAGAATAAATTATTTACTTTTCTATATTACCCCTACCTTCTCTCATTGTCCCAAGAAATTCTCTTCTTTATATTAATAATTTTCAACTACCCATAAAGAGGTAGTGATGAAATTTCAAATAAATTTTACTTGGTAAATGATACTTTCTTAATCCATGTTGAAAAACTTTAAACGAAAATCTTTTAAGAACGGAGGTAGTAGTTGATGTTAGAGATGAAAAGTGGCTACTTAGAGGACGATTTTAGTTGAACATTGATTAAAATATGGATAGGTGTATGATACCAATGAATATAAGCTTGTCATATAGCTAGGGTTCAAACTAAAGTACTTATTGATGCAATAATTAGATTATAATACATTAAAATACTGAATGTGAGTTTGTCATATACCTAAAATATATTAAAAATATTAAATGTGAGTTTTTCATATACCTAGGCCAAATTAAAAAACTGACACGTACAGAAGTCAGATTAAAATACATTAAAATATGAGCAAGATGCATTTACCTCCAGTAGATAACTATAATAATACTCACCATTCCTCTAATTTTTTAAATAATAGTCATTGCCCCTACAATCTATAATATGTAACATTTACTACCCCTAGTGTGGTAATTAATTAACTAATATTCAAAAATATTTTTAATATAATGTTTAATATACCTTCAAGTTATAATATTTAATATATCCTCTAAATATAAATTTATTTGTTATAATTTCTACTTAACTTGATCTAATTAATTAAATTATGATTTTTTTAATAAATATCAAAAATAATAAATCTTTATTTCATCAAAAAAATAAAGTAATACACTTTTTGCTAATTAAATTTATTAAAGATTAAAATTTACGTACTACACATTCAAATATTTTTTGTAATTAAAAAGTAAATTTTAATAAGCATAAAAGTACAAATTAACATAAAAAAATAATTATTTTTCCAAATATTAAAATTTATGTAAAATAAACTTATTATTACATAACTTGAATCTTATTATTCATATAAAAGTATTAGAAACTATATTAATTATGTTTCTCAAATATTAAACTAAACATAAGTCACACTTAAGCATACTTATTTACAATAAAAATAACAGATGTTATTACTCAAAAAAGAAAAATACATTAAAAAATTCTTTTAATAAGATAGAGGTAGTAATAAATATTATTATATTTTATTTTATTCAATATTGTATAAAAATAACACCAACTGTATACTAAAAAATATAATTAAAATCATAAACATCCCAAATTTTGACATATACTCAAGAAAATTTAACATATAAAAATTATACTATGAAACGTAGGACATGCTCCTTCTTATCCAAGATCTTGATAGGTACCTCTTCGTACGTTAAGTCTTCGGCTATCTCGTCCGGTTCTAACTCAATAACGTGGTTCGGGTCTTTCATATATTTACGTAGCACAGATATATGAAAAACATTATGAACACGAGACATACTTGGAGGTAACGCGAGTCTATAGGCCACATTTCCTACTCGGTCAAGAATCTGAAATGGACCAATAAATCATGGATTGAGCTTTCCTCTCTTCCCAAATCTTGTAACTCCCTTCCATGGAGCCACACGCAATAATACACGATCCCCAATACTAAATTTCACGTCCTTTCGATGAAGATTCGCATAACTCTTTTGTCGATCCTGTGCCGTTTGTATACGTTGTCGAACTATTTGGATCTTTTCTGTAGTCATACGTACCAACTCTGGTCCCAACAATGTTGTTTCACCCACCTCATCCCAACATAACCGAGAAACGACACTTTTCGTCCATATAATGCTTGAATGGAGCCACACCTATACTTGCACGATAAGCTTTGTTGTTGTAGGAGAATTCCACCGATGGTAAATACTTATCCCAACTCCCTTTGAAGTCTAGGACACGAGTCTTAATAGATCTTCAATAGTTTAAATAGTCCTCTCTCGATTGTCAGGTCTGGTTTGAAGATGGTATCCGAAGCTCAATCGTAAATCTGTGCCCATAGCTTTTTGTAAGCTAACCCAAAATCGTGAAGTAAATCTTGGGTCGCGATCCGAAATTATAGATACTGGCATGCCATGCAATCTCACAATCTCATGCAAGATGTTCAAGGGAATAAGTCTCCCGTATTGGCAAGAAATGAGCAGACTTGGTTAATCTATCAATAATAACCCAAATAACATTTATACCTTGAGAAACCGTGGGAAGACCCGTAATGAAATCCATGGTAATGTGTTCCCACTTCCATTTTGGAATCTCAAGTGGTTGCAATGGACCCTTTGTCACTTGATGCTCCACCTTTACACGTTGACAAGTTAAACACCTCGAGATAAACTTTACAATCTCTCTCTTCATATTGTTCCACCAAAATGTATGTCGAAGATCACGATACATTTTGGTACTTCCAGGATGGATTGCAAATGGTGTATTGTGTGCCTCCATCATGATCTTGTTCTTCAAATCAGAATCGTTAGGAACACAAAGTCTGGAGTGGACTCGAAGTATTCCTTCTTCATCGATTCTTGCGTCTGGGATAACACCGTCTTGTACTTTCTTCTTCATACGCATCAGCTCCAGGTCTGTGGCTTGAGCAACTTTAACTTTATCGATTAAAGTTGGTTCTATGCGTATACTTGACATCATCGCACCTGTTCCTGCATATGATCTTCTACTCAACGCGTCAGCTACCACGTTTGCTTTTCCAGGATGGTATTGAATGGTGTGGTCATAATCTTTTAACAACTTGAGCCAACGTCGTTCTTGCGTGTTGAGTTCCTTTTGGGTGAAGAAATATTTTGAGGCTTTTATGGTGCGAATATATCTCCACTTTCTCTCCATATAGATAGTGCCTCCGGATCTTTAGCGAAAACATTTGCTAACTCTAGATCGTGAGTAGGATAATTCCTCTCATATTTTTTAAGTTGTCGCAAGGCATAGGCTATGACTTTCCCACGTTGCATGAGAACACATCCTAACCCTTTGCCTGAAGCATCGCTGTAGATAACAAATCCATCCGAACCAGATGGTATTGTCAGGATAGGTGCCGAAATTTTCATATACCAATGTGAACTTGTCATATACTTACCAATGTGAACTTCCCATGGTTGTCATATACCTAGACCTACCAATGTGAGCTTGTCAAATACCTATAATAATGATAGGTGCATGATATGTCATATACCTAGACATGCCAATGTGAGCTTGTCATACACCTACAATACTGATAGGTACATGATACCGATTAATGTGAGCTTGTCATATACCAATACCAATAAATATGAGCTCGTCATATACCTAGACATACCAATGTGAGTTTGTCATATACCTAGATGTCATATACATTAAAATATTGATAAATGTCTGATACCAAATAATGTGAGTTTGTTATATACCAATGTGACCTTGTTATATACCTATCAATGTGAGTTTATTAAAATTGTCATATACCTAGACCTACTAATATGAGTTTGTCTTATACCTAGAGGCCTGATACATTATAATACTGATAGATGCATGATACCATTGAATGTGAACTTATCATATACCAATGTGAGTTTATCATATACCTATCAATGTGAGCTTGACATATACCTAAAGACCATATATTAGAGGCCAGATACATTAAAATGTTGATAGGTGTTTATATACCTAGAGGCCAAATACATTAAATATTAATATATGCATGATGCCAATGAATATGAGTTTATCATATACCAATGTAAATTTTTTATATACCTACCAATGTGAATTTGTCAAGCTTGTCATATACCTAGTGAAAGTCAAATAATAATCTAGAAGAGGGGTTGAATAGATTATTACAAATTAAAAAATTATCTAAGGCCTTCTTGAATTTTTAATTAATTAATTTTTAGTGTTAGAAATTAATATGTAAGACAATAAAAATTCAATCACACAACGCACAGAGATTTGTCTGGTTCACAAAATTCAGTCTCAAGCTCCTCTCCAAGACTTGAGATATTATTATTTCTTGTAATAAAAACTCCTTCAACAAGCAGAGAAGCCTTTACAAAGTTTTATAGACAAATTCTAATTATTCTTAACTAATCTATCTTGGAAAACAAGCTCTCAGCTCCCTTCTTAAGCTTAGTTGTTCTTTTTCTTTTGAGTTCAGTTCTATTCTATGATCTGATCTTGAAACAATAACCTTTTTATTACCTCACAAGTACATTAGAGACCGAACTCCCAGCTGACCTCTCTAAGACTTCGGTCTTGATTGAAGAATTACTCATCTTTCTCACAGGTACATAAAATAAACTAACTTTATTCTTTTTTCCTTTTTCAGAAGATTTATTAGAGAAATGCTTCTAAAATAAGCATATATCAATTTAATATCAAGTAATAAAATTTCAATAACTTTTATATGAATGAAATGTGTCTCTGTGTAAGCAGATATAATTTTATGCTTATAAATATGCTTCTTGATTAAGTAGATAGATCAATTTTGATTTAGCTAAAAAATGCTTCTATAAAAGCAGATATATAGATTCTGACAATTTTATAAAAAATATTTGTTCTTTATAATAAAGAATGTGTTTCTATGGATTAAATATTTTATAACTTTAATTTCAGAAGTTATCTAAAAAGTATTCTATGAATGAATTTATGTTCAAATAATTGTAATCAATAATATAATGAATAAATCAGGTATACAGTAATTATCAAGTATAATGACTTAATCTAATAAACAATACTTGATATAACAAATATATTTGTTTAACTCAAAGAATATAAAATGATATTTTATCAATTATGTGAACGATTATAAATAAAGCCACTCGGGACTTTGAGATCGTACGACCAATTCCCCCACTTAAGAGGAATATCTCCGTAATCTCGGTGTCTAAGTACTGACAAAATTTATAATTTCACAGTTGATATTTATATAAATATTTTTGATAAATCACATAGATTTTCAAATTCGGTTCGGACGATTCACTCTATTTAAGGAATATCTCGGGTTTTTTTGAACTATCAATAAAAGACCACTTAAGACTTTGAGATCGTACGACCAATTCAATCACTTAAGAGGAATATCTCCGTAGTCTCAGTGTCTAAGTACTGACTTTTTATTTGATAAATAGATAAAATATAAATATATATAATTGTGTATAACAATTTATATTCGTATATCTATACATCTAAATAAGCAAAAGATAATTCAAATAAATTAAACCAAATAACTTATCTCAAATACTTAGACCAATTTCTTTTTCTCAAATGAATAAAGCTTTGATAAGAAGAGAGAGAAATATTTTTAAAGAGATAGTATGTAGCAAGGAGAGTAAGCTTTTCTTTTCAAGTGAATTGACAAACCAAAATGAATGAAAGTGCCTCCTATTTATAGATTTTCCGAGCTTGGGGCAAAAATATAATTTTGAAAATTATTTTAAGAATCAATGGCTAGGATTGTTTTAATTAAAATTTAATTGTCTAGATGATATCTTTAGTCAATAAAGCACACAAATTGCTAACTTAGATGCCCACCAAAAAATAAAACAACATTTCATTTGGTTAAAGCAACATTTAATAAGATTTAGAAAATATTTTTGGTCAAAGTAAAATATGATAGTTAAAATATAAAACCCATGGAGAGTATTCTAATATTTTTCTTAGCCTAACTATTATTTATTGTTATTTTCAAAATAAACTAAAAGTTGGAGACCTATCACCTATGCCTACCAATGTGAGCTTGTCATATACCTAGAGGCCATATACATTAAAATATTGATAGGTGCTCGTATACTTAGAGGTCGGATACATTAAAATACTGATAGGTGTATGATACCAATGAATGTGAGCTTGCCATATACCTACCAATATGAGTCTACCAAACTTGTCATATACCTAGATTTACCAATGTGAGTTTATCATATACTTAGAGGGGTACATTTAAAATACTGATAAGTGATACCAATGAATGTGAGCTTGTCATATACCTACCAATGTAAGCTTGTAATATAGCTAGACCTACCACTGTGAGCTTGCTATATACCTAGATGCCACTTTCAAATATTGATAAACTCATGATACCAATGTGAGCTTATCATATGGGGGTAGATCTCACATCAGTAGTATGTGATATCAATATGGGGTTATATAGTCTTGAACCTTTCCCATTTTGTACAACCACTTTTGTTGTGCCATAGTTGTAAATTTTTGCTGCAAGAAATATTTAAGGGTCTGATAATTAGATTCTTTGATAAGTAAGACCTCTACTTGTCAACTTCTACTATAATGGCTAATAACTCACTTTAATAAGTAAACAACCCCATTGACTTTGAACCCAATGTCATGGCTAATAACTCATTTTCATAAGTAGACAACCCCATTGACTTAGAACCACGTGTCTTGCTCATATAAGTTATAGGCCTATTGCCCTGCATCAATACAACTCCAATTCATTTGTTACTAGTGTCAGTTTCAAGCATAAATTCCTTCGAAAAATATGCCATGACTAAAACTAAGGTGGATGATAAAGCTCTCTTAAGTTGCTTAAATGAATGGTCTGCGTTTTCATTCCAATGAAATTTATCCTTATGTAATAACGTTGTCAAAGTACCGTTACTCTAAGCGATATCTTTCATCAAACAATTTCTGGTGTTTTTTAAGTTGAAAAAGGCGAGCTTTCTCCGCCATTAAAATGGCCTCCAGAACATGATGAAACTTTAATTTCTCTTTTGTTTTTTTCTTCCTTTCAAACACTTATTATTTATTATCTAGTAAGATTTTGTTGATTAACATTTGGTATCAGAGCGCAGATGACAGTGAAATTACCGACTAAGCGAAAATGTTAGATTAAAACAACCGATTGGCGGACCCGAAATTTGTAAGGCGGGGGCACCGCCTTTATCGAATTTTCACCTCTTTATATTATATATAAAGCATGGTGGAACAAAATAAGAAGAGTATTACAATTATATTAGTACACTACTATTATGTTACTGAAAAAAATAATATACTACTATATTGTTAAAATAAAATACTACTATAAGAACTTAAGTATTTTATTGTCTTGATCAATTTACTTCTCCTGAATACCAAGAAGGTAAAAAACAGAGGAGTTACATTTACTAAAAATTGTGAAAGATTTCGTTTAGAGTTTCTATAATTTACCCAAATTTTTCAATAAAAAAAACAATGCCTAGTAAATATTCCTATATTATCTAGACATGTGTCATTTCATTAGTAGTAGTATAAAATTATAGATCAACATCATTATATTTATTTTCTCTCAATAATGTTGTCGGTTGTTTTTGAGCAATGCACTAGTCACTCAATCAAATTTAAACATTTTAAAGTATATTAAAATGTTTATCTATCATATTAACAAGATAGTAACATATTTTTTTTTTCAATAACATAATAGTAGTATATTAATATAAGCTGTAGTATTTCTACTTATTTTGTTCCACTAAGCTTTAAAATTTGTGAATATATTAATAAATTTAGTATATATATATATATATATATATATATATATATGATATGAAATAGAAGGAATTGGAATAAAGCACGTAAATGTTATTGAAATGTGATATTTTGTGACTATTAAAATGAGGTTATCATGCAACAATTTTAAGCAATAAAACCTCAAAAAATATTATTGTAAATAATATTTGAGGATTATTTAGTTTTGTAATTCATTTTATTAAATTAATTTTTATTCCTAATAATTTTTTTTTCAAATTGACCCCACTGAAGTTTCAAGTTGGATCCGTCCTCACTGATAGGTGCAATGTGAGCTTATCATATGGTAGATCCCATATCAGTATTATTGAGATATCTATGTGGGATTGATATAAACTTGGACCTCCCCAGATTTGAACCTATTATTAGATAATTAAATACAACATATTGTAATATCTTTGTAATTAAGTGTAATCCCATAATTCTAGCAATTAGTATCCTTGTAATTAATTGTAATCCCATAATTCTAGAATAGGTACTTGGGCATTACTCAATCTTGTATATATATATATATATATATATATATATATATATATTCATTCTTAATCAATGGAAGATCATCAAGCCATTGTTTCTCAATACTTCTCTCTCTATTTTTCTATATGGTATCAAAGCTTCCACGTTCCTGACCTATTTCTTCTCCCTTGTTTTTTTTTCTCATAGTTTTTCTTGACCTTATAATGGCTTTAGAAGACACTTACGCATCTTCATTGCTTATACCACTATTCAAAATACCCAAGACCCAAATAATCCACTTGTTACCATGATACTTCAAACATCACAAAATTGACCACCACCAATTACATCACGTGGAACCTCCAATCCAGAAGTCTATTAGAAGGATATGATCTCTATGGATTTCTTGGCCGGGTCTCATCCGGTCCCCACAACAACAATCCTTTGCTAATGGTAAGTCGGCTCCAAATCCGACTTACCTGACATGGAGCGTCGGGATCGTCTTCTCTTACATGCACTCCTTGGTGCGGTTTCTCTACTATTCAACCTCTTCTTGCCACTTTACTACCCTCAAGAAGCCTGGACCACCTTGGCTAACACCTATGCCAAACCATTCCGTGGTCACGTCAAACAAATTAAGGACCAATTGAAACACTATGCCAAGGGTTCCAAGACGAAATCTGAATATATGCAATTTATAAAGAATAGGGCTGATGAACTAGCTCTTCTTGGCAAACCCGTTGATGAAGAAGATCTTATTGATAAGATTCTTGATGGTCTTGGTGAGGAATACAAAGGAATTGGTGATGCAGTTAATGCACGTGAGACACCCATCTCCTTTGCTGAAAATCATGAAAAACTCATTAACAAGGAGGCATCTCTCCAACAATCACATGCACCACCATCATTCCTTCCGGCCACCGCCAATCCTATTAACAAATACAACAATCACTCTTGGCGACCTTCTCCCCTTCCTTGGCATCCTTCCACAACCACCTTTCACAATCAAGGACAACAATCTCATGTTCCTCGTAATGATCGACCTCCACCACGTCCATATCTTGGGTATTGCCAAGGTTGTGGTATTCAAGGACACATTGTCAAAAAATGCTACCTTTATCGTCTTGTCAACGCCCAATCCTCGTTGGCTCCATCGGCATCACGTCCACTGGCTCAGCGTCCTGCTACTACTCCATGGCAACCAGCGGGCACACACTGCATCTCTTGAGAACAAACACTCCCACACGGCTACTTGATAGTGGGCGTCACACCATGTTACCACAGACTTGAATAATCTTTCACTTCACACTCCTTATGCAGACGGTCGATGGCGTTATGATCGGCGATGGCTCGGGTCTTCACATTACCCATATCTGGTTCCACCACACTTCCCACCCCTACTCGCACCTTGATTTACATAATATCCTTTGCGTGCTAACATGAAAAAGAACCTTATTTCTATATATCAATTTTGCAATACAAATCATGTTTCTATTGAATTCTTACCTTTGTTTTTCATGTGAAGGACTTGAGCGCGGGGGCAATTCTTTTAATGGGAAAGTCTAAAGATGGTGTACATGGTGGTGACCTCCCTACCCAATTATCGTCTCCATTCATTTTTTTTTCCGATTGTCAAGACCACTTCCTTGAATGGCACTCTAGATTAGGTCATCCATCATCACATATTCTGCGGCATGTTATGTCGACATTTTTTTACCCTTACTCTATCTCACACAAGTCTCATTTTAATGCATGTTTAAGCAATAAAAGTCACAAGCTTCCATTTTCTACATCAACAATTGTTTCATCGCATCCCTTACAAGTCATATTCTCTGATGTTTGGACTTCTCCCGTTTATTTTGTTGATGATTTCAAGTATTATGTTATTTTTGTTGATCACTTTACTCGTTATGTATGGTATTACCCCTTAAAGAAGAAATCTCATGTCTGTGCTATTTTTATCCGCTTCAAAGCACTAGTAGAAAATTACTTCAAACACTCCATTGTCACTCTTTACTCCGATAATGGTGGAGAATATCGAGCATTAGATCAATTTTATCCCTTCATGGAATTTCTCATCTTACCTCTCCCCACATTTTTGAACTGATGGTTTCTCCGAGTCTGAGACATCGACATATTGTTGAAACTGGTCTTTCTCTACTTACTCATGCCTCACTCCCGCTCACATATTGGAACTATGCATTTGCCATTGTAGTGTATCTCATTAATCGTATGCCCACACCCACACTTTCCCTTTTCTCTCCTTATGAGTCACTATTCTGCTCTCCACCAAACTACACCAAACTCCGCATTTTTGGTTGTTTATGCTATCCATGGCTTCGTCCCTACTCTAGTCACAAACTTGAGTCTTGCTCCATCCCTTGTGTGTTTGTTGGGTACTCCCTCACCCAAAGTGCCTATCTCTGTCTTGATCCTTCTACTTCTACACTCTATACATCCCGTCATGTTCGATTCGTGGAATCTGTTTTTCCATTCAAAGTCATCAAAGTCGTCCAAGTCCCGACAAACTCCCAAATTGGTTTCCATCAGCGTCATTTCTTCCCGCTACGGTTGGACCACTCAACACACCCTCCACAGCCTCGCCCCCGGACTCGAATTCCTCTCACAGCCAATCTCCAGTTGACCACTCCTCATCCTCTCTACCAGCACATTCCCCCACCACCAATAATAACCCACACAACCAACCCTTTTCTTCTTTACCACTCTCTCCAGACCCTCCTCCTCTAATACCACCCACCAACACCCACACCATGACCATTTGTGCTAAAAATAAAATCCATAAACCAATTCAGAAACTTAATCTTACTGCTACATTGAACCCTCAACTTGAGCCGCAAACATTGAACCAAGCACTTAAAGATACTAAATGGCGTCAGGCTATGTCTGAAGAGTATGATGCTCTTGTGCGGAATGGCACATGGGACCTTGTCCCACCTAATTCCATGCAAAATCTTGTTGGTTGTAAATGGATTTTTTGAATTAAACGTTTACCTGATGGCTCCATTGACAGGTACAAAGCGCGACTAGTTGCTAAAGGGTTCCATCAACGTCCTGGTGTTGATTATCATGACACATTCATTCCGGCTGTTAAACCTACCACTATTCGCTTGGTACTCGGCCTTGCTTTATTAGTCGTGGGTGGTCTCTTGTGACTTAATGTCAACAATGCCTTTTTACAAGGTCATCTCTACGAAGATGTTTTTATGGCGAAGCCATGCCGAAGTTTTCTTGATCGTGATACTCCACGTATGTGTGTGCAAGTTACCTGAGGCTATATATGGTCTCAAGCAAGCACCACGAGCATGGTACCATGAGCTCAAGAAAATTTCTTATAGCATCTGGATTTATAAACTCTCATGCGAGACACATCCTCTTTGTCTTCAACACTGCGGTAATCTAGTCTATCTTCTTGTGTATGTTGATGACATAATTATTACGGGAAGCAATACCACAGTGATTCGACATTTTATTGATCTTCTTGGCAAAAGATTTTCCATCAAAGATCTTGGGAATTTGACTTACTTTCTTGGTGTTGAAGTTGCAACTACTTCTCTATTTGGTTTACTTCTCTCTCAGCGGAAGTATATCACAGATCTTCTCGCTTCAGACAAATATGGTGGCGCCAAATCATCACCCCTCCTCTCTTCTTCTGAGAGCCCACACTTACAGAGTTCTTTAAAGCCTTTGCTTATACTTAGATCCTTTTGAATCTGAGATCGGTTGTTAGGAGTCTCAATATTTGTGTCTCACTTTCGCCTTGATATTGCATATCTTTGTTAATAAGTTGTCCCTAATTCATGCATCGACCTACTCTTGATCATTGGAATCTTTGTTAGCGCGCTGCTTCACTATCTTTCTGATACGGTGATCGTGGTCTTGCATTGCACCACAACACACCTTTATCTCTTCATGCCTTCTCGAGATGGTGGTTGGTAGGTAATAAGGCGACTACACCTCCACTGAGTGCTTATATTGTTTACCTCGATTCGTGTCAGATATCTGGTCCTCAAGAAACAACGATATAGTTACGCGCTCCTCCTCTAAAGCGAGAATATCGTTACATTGTTGCTTTACATTTACGCCGAGGAATTCACGTTGGATTTGTTCTCTTTTATCCCGAGCTTGGTGTTTTTATTTAATTTGCTCAGATTATATATTGTGTGACAATTGGGGCAACTCATCTCTGTTCGATCACATCTTCCATTCACGAATGAAGCATGTTGCGATTGATTATCATTTTATTAGGGATCAAGTACAAACTGGAGCTTTACGTGTCACCCATGTTTCCTCCGAAGATCAATTAGCTGATATCTTGACCAAACCTCTCCCTCGCACTCACTTTCAGTTCTTGAAGACCAAGATTGAACTCTCCACAAGAGCTCCATCTTGATGGGACATATTAGATAATTAAATACAACATATTATAATATCTTTGTAATTAAGTGTAATCCCATAATTCTAGTAATTAGTATCCTTATAATTAATTGTAATTCCATAATTCTAGAATAGGTACTTGGACATACTCAATCTTTATATATATATATATATATATATATATATATATATATATATATATATATATATATATATATTCATTCTTAATCAATGGAAGATCATCAAGCTATTGTTTCTCAATACTTCTCTCTCTATTTTCTATACCTATATCGTAACAGTTGGAACTTAATAATAGAGCATATGAATTATTGAGAGAGGAAGTTTCTAGGTTTTATTCGTAGCTAACGATTTTTTTTCTTTCTATATTCTTCTAACAAAATCATGATTTTTCCTTTAAATTGTGTATTTTATGTTTAAATTTGTTAAATTTAAGTAAATTTGTTAATTTGTTTCAGTGTAATTTTTAAATGTATAAATTAGTTAAAAAAAATTTTTTTTCTTCTTAATACAGGTCATCACTATCACATCATATTTTAATCTATTAAATAATCCACATAAGTGTCCAATGTGACTACATATAGATATATTATTAATTTTTAATAGATGATTTTTAAATTTTTATAAAAAAATTATAGTTCAATAACTTGATTGAAAAAAAAATAAAAAATTATATAAATATAAAATGGGTAGTACGCAAAAAATTATTTAACCCGACTAAAATGGGTTTGGTGATTGGTCTGCTCGTCCAAAAGGTAAAAGTAAGAAAAAACCGCGGGCTGTTATACGTAGAACGGTAGAAGGGCAGCGGTATATAGGCGGCGTACATGAACCATGATCGGATCATGTATTGAATCTAACCCGATGGACGTATCGAGTTTAGTAAGCTAATTGGAGCTCCAGGTACCAATTTCTGAAAGCCACTTGTTTGATCTCAGCCGTGCAATTGTGCGAAGAAGATGGATTACAGGAACAAGCTTGTCCTTGCTCCTATGGTTCGAGTTGTAAGTTCTCTCTTTTTGAGTCCCTCTCTTCATGTATTTATTTTAATTTATTACTTATTTTGCTACTATATTTATCTGTACGGGGCTACAAAATCCAAGCAACTACTCAGTTGTAGTTCAGGGTACTTATTTTCTTTGTTTATTTTATTAGGGTACATTGCCATTTAGGTTACTGTCTGCTGAATATGGTGCAGACATTACATACGGGGAGGAGATTATTGACCATAAGCTCATTAAATGCGAGCGTCGTGTTAATGGTAATTTTAGTTTCTGCTTTATGATGGGGAAGTTTCTTTCAATGTGTATTAGAGGGTCCTCTAAAACTTTTTTGAAGTCTTACAATGTACAAAAGCTGTAGAAGGAGATGAGGATATGACCCGTGCAAGGCACTTGTTAGTATCGATGGTACAATCTAAAATTGTGGTGTACTGGTGTGAGTATAGATGATAGTAAGACAGTTGAAGAGTTGTATGTATATCAAAATCGATTGTATATGTTTTTCAATACATGCATGTATATCCTTGGAATAATATAATAAAGGATATGAAACTCGACATACATACATTGTATTAGTAGAGCTGATGAACTCGGGACTAACTTGTTGACCAACCAAAATGACTTAGTTAATTTGGATAAGATCTCCAATTGCATTGTTATATATAGTAATAGATGTGATGCTGTGAACGCAATTCACTGATAGTCTGATACACATAACCTGCTACTCAAAAAGTGCTGAGCTGAATTGTTAAGATTTCAGCTTGGTTTGGTAGGTTCACAATTAATATCAGATTGATAAGTAATGTACACTGTTGTCAATCTTAGCTATAAAAAAAACTCTCATTTACTGATGTGGAGATGACATACATAGTAAGACTTGTAAAAAGATATTAAAGATGACATTGGTGGTATGTATTGCGAGAAAAGAATTGAGACAGGCAAATAAGAAAGTGGAGAAATTTAGTGAGAAATATTAAGTTTGTAAAGTATTTCCTTTCATATTTGTATGTCTTTAGATTGTTCTCAAACAAAATTGTTGTATAGCTCTATTTGCTGTTGCTATTTAGCTGAAAAGTTTTCTCTATTATTGTTGGTGTGGTGTAGGGCAGGTGGTTCTCATGTTCTTAAGTTTCTTTCCTTGTTCTAACCCTGATAATGTCAACCAAGTAGCAGTTGTCCATATAATAGACTTGGAGAGTACTCTATGTCATTATAATAGCTAGCATACTCTTTTGAATTGATTTCTCTACTTTTACATTCTCATAACTATTTCAGCTTCTATATTTTGAGGATATCATTTTGTTCCCTGTTACTAGATGTTCTTGGGTCTGTTGATTTTATCGAAAAGGGAACAGAGGCTGTCGTTTTCAGAACCTGTGATGAAGAACGAAGCAGGGTAGTATTTCAAATGGGCACGTCTGATGCTGTGCGGGCTCTAGCTGCTGCTCAGATAGTGTAAGTTTCTCTTTTGAATTATTTTAGCCTTTTCAGTGAAGATCACATATATAGATTGGTCGATTTCTTATCTTCCTCCTAATATTGACAACAAGCTGTTTTGGTTTGTTCATTTTGCAATTGCAAGTTAAGAATTGTACTAATTTTTTTATGGTTTTACAAGGTACAAGTCTAATGGTTATTTGAACAAAAATATATTTATGTTAGTCAGAAAGCAGCTATAAGTAAACTCGTGTATGCTAGCAAATCGGCAATTCCATTTTTGAGTGCTTGTGTGTTTGTTGCTTCTAATGGAGTGGGCCTTGGGCCAACCCTGTAGGTTCTAGGATTGCTTTCTTCTGACTGAGCCTCCCGGATAGGGGTGTTCATCGGTAATTTACCGTACCGAACCGGTCCGGTTACCGAATACACCCAAATTGGGTACGAACCGAGGTACCGGTTTTTACCTACTTACTTGTATACCGGTTGTAATTTTTTATAAGGAAAAAGATGGTTTTCAATTATTTGAAAGACTGAAACTAATCAACCATTGCGTCTGATTTTGTCAAGTTAAAAGGGAGAAGGATCCAAATTTTGTGAAAGAACTAAACAGTATGCCTCCATAGTCCATACTCCATAGCCTTCTAATTGCTCCCAGCCTCCCACTGTTGGCATTGCTTTGGACCTCAGTCATTCACTTGTTGAGCTGCTGAATAACAAAACACAATCATAATAACAAATTAAGAAAATACAATCATAATAACAAAGAAATATTAGCAGCACTGCAGCAGCAACCCAACAATAGCAGTAACAACATGCTCTGTCCTCATATTCTATGAATGATGTCTTTTATATAAAATACAGAAAACTCACAAAATAGATATACCAATTTAAAAACTTCAATTTACATACATCAATAAGACTATAATTACAAGAGATGTGATACTTTTAGCTTGATACATGTATTATTACAGTTAGACAATTCCACAAACACATAGCCTACAATTATACTTGTAGCCTTTTCCCATTCATCAATTGCCAAAAAAAATTCTACAAAGATTCAAGACAATAGGGAATATAATGATAATACTTCAATTTTCCCACCCTGTACATGCTTGGTGTCAACTTTTCACTCCGAATTGCAACAGTGGGATTTTATAATTACCCAAAAATGAGGTACTAGAAAATAGAAATTACCATAAATGCCTATGAAATTCTCTCAAACAAAATTTACCCAAAGTCATACAAACATTAGTGATTTATGACCAAAAACAAAAAATCTAAGTCAAATTAATCTCTCTTAATTGGGAAGAGGTCATTAACAACTGAAAATTAAGTAGAAATATAACTAAATAACAACTAATAGTGCAATCCATGACTTGGAATGGCCAAATCAAACACACTCACTCACAGTCCATGAGAGATTGAGAGGTCACATATCATATTTGAAAATTGAAGTATCAATTCTGCAAACCCCCAATTGATACAATGGGCAAGAGAGCTAGAGCTAGAGCCTAAAGAGGCAATCCGAGATGGAGAGTAACAATCCAGAAGAACGGTGACCGGTAGGAGAAGATCGGAGCAGTCCGAGGTTAGGAGTCGGGACTTGGGAGCAATCGATAATTTGAGATGGAAAGAAACTGAGAGATGGAGAAGAGCTCAGATCTAGATGAAGACTGATGTCTGAAAGTATTAATTTAACTGGTATAACCGGTTCGGTCCGGTTTATACCGAACCAACTAAACCACTTTCCGATACCGGTCCCGAATATCCGGTATATACCGGTTTTTTGTACCGATCCCAAACCGGTATCCATCTAGGTTCACAGTTCTCACTGAATTGATTAATAGTTCTGTTTTGTGGATCACGTTTTGGACTGAATGAACCTTAACAATGTGACCAGGCAGGATTTTTATTTGGGGTTGGACACTAATAATATCAAGAAAGACCCTCTTTCTTTTGGCCATATTCTCTTGCCCTTAATAGAAAGTTTTGATTGCCTCTTTACTCTTTCAGGTGTAAAGATGTTGCAGCTGTAGATATCAATATGGGCTGCCCCAAGTCATTCTCTATTAGTGGAGGAATGGGTGCTGCGCTTTTGACTAAACCAGAGCTCATTCATGATGTATGCATCCTATGTAGTATCTGAATTTCTTTTTTGTTTCCTCCTACTCTTTTCTTGAACATTGCAATTGATCCTCAAACTTTTCCTTTTTCAACCCAGATCTTGACAACATTGAAGAGGAATTTGGATATACCAATAACATGTAAGATTCGACTTCTAAAATCATCCCAGGATACAGTAGATTTGGCACGCAGAATTGAGAAAACTGGAGTTTCTGCTCTTGCTGTCCATGGAAGGTAAATTCTACAGCAACATATTGATTTTCCAGGATATTTTCAGGACATTATAATGGCGGCTAAGTTTGATATTTACCATTTTCCTCAAGTAAACTGTAAAATTATTAGGTATAGTAGTGATAGTAGTTCTCTTTGCCTCGAAAAGTCTGATAAAACCTATTGCAAGGGCTTAGATTCAATAACTTCTATTCCGTTATTCTTGCTAGTTCAACAGTACATCTCTACTTAAAACAAAAATAGTAAAATCATGTCATTCATCAGTCTATATTAACTATAATAATTGCAAAGTAATGAGTCTTATCTGTTTGTGACTGGATCCTGGTCTTAGAAGTATGAAGGTTTAACCTATAGTAAGGTTGCTGGTGTATTGTTTGACCTAAAATGTTTAAGATGAAAGCTTGACAAAGAGCTCAAAATGGTTTAATTTTCGAATAAAGAGATGGAGCTAAATGAACAACATAATTGTGAAAATAGCAGCAAACCTCCTAGTTACCTAAGAATACAATTTTGATGACTAACTGATGTCTGATGGCTCTTAAACTGCTAATTAGTATTCTCAAGTACCTCGTTGTTGGCCGTCATTAAACTTGAGCCAGGAAATCATCTATAAATAAGATCTAAAACTCAGTCTTACTTACAGTTGTTTCTGTCTAATTACTAGTACTATGCTTCTAAGTTACAAAAAGAATATATTTTAGGAACATGAAATAGAGAGAGCTAGTACTATTACTACTAACACTGTCATTTTATCACTGTTGTTTTTAACTGAGAAATGGTTGCATGTATCCTCACGAGTGTTGCAGAAGAGTTGCAGATAGGCCGAGAGATCCTGCCAAGTGGAGTGAGATTGCAGATGTTGTAGCTGCACTCTCTATTCCTGTGATTGCAAATGGCGATGTGTTTGAGTATGAAGATTTTCAACGTATTAAAGACACAACAGGTGTGATATGACATATCTGTTTGTAGGGAATCTATTGTTGAAATGTTTATATATTTTTCTTGGAACTCAAATAATTGATATGATTTGTGAAGAGCTGCACTAGCTAATACTTATGTAGTTTTGACTTACAAGTAGTATTTTCATATAATAAAACTATCTTACAACCTTAACACAATGTTCTAAAAGGTGCTAGGCGGGAGGTGGGTGGCCGAGGGGGGCCTAGCGCCTAGGGGGCCTGGGCAGAATTTTTTATTTTAAGCAATTTTAATATTTTATCTTACATTTATCCAAACAAAACAATAATATAAAGCAAAACAATCTATAATAAAGATAATAAAGACATTTGCTTAAAGTTCAAACACATATCTATATTGCTAATGTCAAAGGTCAAACACAAACATGCAATTGTTCAAAGTTCAAACATATTTTTAACGTATTAATTTTATTCATAAATAAGATTGCTATTAAATAATAAAATTTAAAATTTCAAGAATTTAATTCAATATTAAAACTTAAGAAACTAAACATAAATTGAAGAATTATATTGAATTAAACTAAATATTACAAATGTATCATCATTTATATAATTTGAAGTTGGTACAAATTCAAAAAATTACAACTATAATAAAATTATCCATTTTGACTTGATATTGTTCACTTCTTGTTGTGATTTGATATATTACAACTTGTATTATAAATATGGTAAATCATTAAAAAAATAAATATATCAAGATCTGATTTGGGTAGTTATTAAAATAAAAAAAACTCTCCGCCTAGGCCCCGCCTAATTTTCTGGAAGAATTTTTTGCTGCCTTGGGCCTAGGTGAGGCAACAAGGGGGCCTAGCTATTAGGCGGGGCGCCAGGGTGGGCCTAGCGCCTAGGCGGACCTAGGCGGAGATTTTTAGAACACTGCCTTAACATATTGTTATTAGAGGGTGAAAAGAATTTGAATCTTTTAATAATCAGAAATTGTTTATGCTTTTGATCTTATCACCTTGTATCATTGTTATCTATTATCTTTCAGAGCATCATATGAGTGCATCTCTCTCTCTCTCTCTCTCTCTCTCTCTCTCTCTCTCTCTCTCTCTCTCTCTCTCTATATATATATATATATATATATATATATATATATACATCTTGCTGGTCATTTATATACACTTGCCTACAGTTGTGACTTGTGATATAGTTAAATAGGGCGGTAACATGAGCCAAACGACTTGAGCTCCCGCTTATGCTTGTGCACGTAAAGGTTCTTTTAAAATTATTTTTTGAGATGGACAAACATACTTGAGAATAAAGCTCGCCAATATATCGTTCTAGGCTCAAAATTACTCCATAATATATTCAGCATCTTATGACGATAAAAACACCAAAAAACCTCAGCTCAAAGAAAACCAAACTACTTGTGCTTGACTTGTATTCTGAGTGGCGATGTACTTGCTTGTCATTCAATAGAGATAGACGAGTGAAACTTAAGAATCTCAAAGTCCATTTAGAGCTTGATAGAATTTCCAAGCCGAGTTTGAGCATTCTAATTCCTTCTTTTAAGGTGGTAAGTTAGCAACCTAATACTTGACTCAACTTGTTTACACCCCTTGAATTATTCCTACTTGATGAGACTTTGTCGTGCAATTTTAATGTATATTGAGAATAGTTGAAAAATTTTAGGGACGTATATGGGATGAGGGTGAAAATTTGTTGGCATGCATGTATCTTGGCTTGGATTATTATCATGACTTGGCAGTCCCATGTTTTGCGCAACACTTTATCATGCAATGTTTTACTGTCGCATACTGATGTCTCCCTAGTGGTGTGCTCTGCTTCGGCCTTCTGTGGTTGCCACACATGTGAATAGGTGATAGCACATTAGCACTTTCCCGAGAGGGGTATATTTTGAGCTTTGGGAGTTTCTTTAGTTATAGAAACATGTGTTTCTGTGTGAATTGACCTCTTTTAGTAAGTCTTAATAGTCTTGAAAATCTTTGCATACTTGTTGAAATTTAGAGGATTATGTGGGAGATAGCATAGCGACGTTGTTTTTTGCGGCTGGTAAATTTCCTTCGGTTAATATTGTTTATTCAGAAAACTAAGCCTCTTTGGCTCAGAATTCACTATTGAAGTCATCTTACAGCACATACCTCCCTGATCTGCCCCATCTTTAAAAGAAGTATTGATGAAGAAATATGATAGGATATGACTTGCTTTTACCTCTACTAGTAAAAGCTTTTAGGTTACAAAACCTGTTGACCACAAATCTCGAAGTGCTTCATCATGACATTTTTTCAGAGTAACTATTGTGTCTGCCAAAGTTTTCATTTTTATACTGATATGGCAAAGTACAGCCAATCTTTGTCTTGCTTGTAAAGCACCTTGTACAATTGTTAATTTAAACATTAGGTCTCCTTTAGAATTGCGACTCGGTTCTTTTTCATCTCATAGTTTACATCTGAAATATATGCTTATGGTTGATTGTTAAGAATAGATGTATACTCTTCCCCACCTTATTTTCCTAATATTAATTTCTAAGTATCACAATTATAAGCATGTATCTTTTTCTTTTCAGGTGCTTCATCTGTGATGGTTGCTAGAGGAGCTCTTTGGAATGCTTCAGTTTTTTCTCCTGAAGGCAAAGTTCCCAGGGAGGATGTGAAAAGCGAGTATGTTAGGAAGGTATATGGCCTATATGAGCAGATAGTATATATTACTTTGTTTTGAGCTCTACGTTTCCTTTTCAAAATCAAACCATAATAGGCTTGTGTGGGGCTTTATTTTATTCAGTTTGGTCAGTATCGAGTTTGTTCTTTCTATCACCCCCAGCCCCAGCCCCCAGCCCCCAGCCCCCAGCCCCCACAAGAAAAAAACAGTCTTTTTCTTTCAGTTTGCTCTCAAAGTTTATGCATTTGTAGTTAGGGTCTTTATTTTTTCTACAGAGCATCTTATGGGATAATGACATAAGAAGCACAAAACACACATTGAAGGAAATGATAACGACTCATGCCTCTCTTGGACTTCCAGAGGGAATGGCTGTGATCAAATCAGAAACCTTGGCAGATCTAGCGTAAGTTTTAGTATTCTGTTCCTTCTTTTGTGTCTTAGAAGTTAGAACTTACTAGTTTATTTGCTAACTTTTTCCTTGGAAGAGCAATTGGTGTGTGGGCATTCCATGGGAGGTGCATTTTTCTCGTGGAAGCCCCTTTGCGGCTTACTTCTATTTAGGATTCCATATGGCAGGGGGTTTTGGGGGGTGGGGGAGGATTTTTTGATCAATTGTTGACTTGTTACATGTGCAAGAAGGATTTGGAGTTGGCCCACCACTTCCTCGTCTTTTATTCTTTTTGGCATGGCTTTAGTGATGCTGAAGTTGGTTTGGGCCTTCTCTGTCTCCTCTCTCTGGCATTCTAATTCATATTTGGATGTCATGAAGCTTATATGATTTTTCAGGCTACTTTATGGTGAAGAAAAGTACTATGCATTTGTCAACGAAAGCCGTTTGTTTGGCAGGAATAGATGACCTGGACCATGCATCCTTCATCTTAAATGAAGTAAATCTCTTTATGTTCCACAAGTTGCCTATTATCCATTTATTTATCAAATTAGTGTTTCCTATTAAGATGCAATCAAACACAACCTTACTATGGTATTCTCTCTATCCATGGTATTCTCCAAGTTACTGGGTTATCATATCTTCTTTCCAAGTGGGGTCTTGGGTCTTGCCTAAAGTTGTGATATTTTTTTTTGGTGCAGCCATTGTCCACAATCTTGTGATGGGGGAGTCGTTTATTATGCTAACAGAACTTGCGATCTCTATGAAGTAGCAGCACGAAGCTGCTTATTAAGCGCAATGAAGGGTTTGTAAAATAGTGCAGGGAATCAATTTCCATCCCTTCAAACATATGATATTCCAATTTTGTAAAGATGATCAATATACTACTACTATATGTAGATTTATTATACACATACTCTTTCCATTAAATGAGATTTCTAAAGTATTTTTTTGCAATAACTTTTGAGGATCGGTTGCTATTAAGTTGGTCAATCGACCGGTTGCTATTAAGTTGGTCAATCGACCAATACAGGTCTGACACGGAGTTAAAGTTGATCAAAGTTAATTTCATACTAATCAATTCTAACTTTTAGTATCAAAATTTAATACTCCGTCCATTCCTATATACTTTAATTGTTTTTTTAGAAAATATTTTATTCTTTTTCTAATCATGTCATTTGTAAATAAATTTCAAATTAATTAACTTCCTATATTATCCCTAAACATTAAGTACTTCTCTTTTCAATACATTTTACTCTTTGCGAGCTATTATTTCTTATTTTATCTTTCATCTGTCCAAAGGATATAAAATGGTAACTTGATGTTTTATACATACATAATCAATTAGACAATGGTTATAAGTTATATTTTGTGCATGTAAAATCATTTTCTTTTATATTTTATACAATTATATATGCACAAAATTTAAGACTGATAATTATTTTTAGTCAGAAATTTTTGGTCATCCTTTATTTAATATAATAATTATTTTAAATGTGTCTTGGATAAATCATAATATGGAACTAAAGGAAAGGGGAAAAAAAGAGAGGTCAACTAGTTAAGTAATGAAAATAACCATATAAAAAAAACTGTGACGCCCCCAAAATAGGTATACATCATCTATTAAGATAAATCAAATATATAATATGAATATAAATACAATCTTAAATATCTGAGATGAGTTGTGAGTTTTAATACAAATATTGTCTTCTAGACAGTATTCAAACTCAAAATAAGTCCTCAATACATTTATTAACATATTATTTCATAGAATAGTGAGGACTACTAATGCTATCATCTGGATCGTCACTCCATTCCTCGATTAGTCTCTTCTACGTTCTCATTTCCTGAAGAGAACAATGAAAGTAAAAGGGTGAGCTCAACTAGCCAGTAAGAAATATTATGACTAAGATAATGCAGAATAAATTATCGTTAGCCTTCAACAGTGTTAAACTGATACAATATAACAAACATCAAGTTTAACTGCAGCGGAATAAATAATCCATTAAAAGAGTCAAGTAGAGAATAAAATCTACTATCTTTTATGATTTAAAAGGTTTTCATCAATTTTATCGATTGGACTCAGCTTAATAAATAATCCACCTCATCCCTGCACTACGGCCAAGGATATTCACAAGTATCACAACCACAAATTATCCATGCACTACGGGTCGAGGATATTCGTGTATTCATGATGGTCAAATGATCATGCCAACAAGCGTCCATCAATGCACTACGGGCCGATGAGGACTTTTACCACATCATTTATAACATTACGATTAAGTGATTATCTAGAATAAATACGAGTCGTAATCATACCAAGTCCATCTATGCACTTCTGAGTACGGATGATTTTCAACATAATATAAACATGAGAATGATGACAATGATATAAAATTTAATAAAACAAGTTCAAGAATTAATTTATCCAGAACCGATAACGTCCAAATTGTCAACATGATACTCTTTGTGGAGTAAAATTCAAGAATGCTTTCGGAAGAATATTTTCATGAAAAGATATTGGATGAAGCCTTGAAATATCGAGGATATTCCACTAATTTCATAGAGTATAAAAGCAAAACTTTAACCAACTAAGTATAATAAAAATGGAATAACAAAAGAAATCACCGGGCATGCGATAGGCCTAGCAGACAAGTTATTCCAATGGAATAATAAATAACGGAACCGGTTGTGAGACCCAGATTTTATCGATAAAGATTTAAATTTTGTGAAATAATTTTTAATATTATGGTGTGAATTTGAGATAATATTATAGTTGTGGGTAGTATTTATAAATTTTGTAAAGTATCACAGTGGTTATATTATATTCGATTGGTCGGGGAATATTCGGTTTAGCGAGGGAATATTAAATACAACTACTCAATCATTGGTGGACCCTACAATGAATTATTGTCGGATTGAGAAAGCGACAAAAATATTTTATTGAAATAACGACGGAAGTTTTCTGGTTGATCTTGTTGAACTACTTTCGGTAGTAAAAGAAATGCGATGTCGTGTGGTTGTATAGTAGCACCACGGTATTGATTATTGATGCTTATGTGAGAAGTCACTCGGTTTGATTCCATTATTCACCGATTAATAATATGAATTATTATATAGCGATAATGACGTTTTGTTTTATTCAGTATTATTAACGTAATAAAAGCGAAACATCTTTATATAAATAGAATACTTTATTAAAGTTATTACATAAATAGAATATATTATATTTTATTATTATGCATAGTGTTTTTGTATAGTGTTGCATAGTGTTTGCATAGTAAAATGTTTTTATATAAATAGAATATATTATATTTTATTTAAAAGATTTTGCTTTAAATATGGATAGTCAGATTAAAGTAAATCAATGCAGGACTGATTCATGGATTAATTCTTATGCATTCCATTTTCCTATAAATAGAAGCTCATTCCTTCATTATTTTCTTACGAATTCTTTGAAACTCTAGAGAGAGAAATTATAGAGAAGCTATAGAGAGAAAATCTATAGAGAGAAAGAAGAAGAGTATACGGTACTTCACTACTTTGATATCCGGTGTCTTTTACGGTAAAGGGTATTATTTGTTGTGCCGTAAGGGTTGTTATTCTTCTTATTCATGAAGAGAACTTACGTTATTCCATTCATTATTATTACATTGGAATAACTTTTGTAAAAGTGGTATACCCTATACATAACTTGTATATGGCGGCATACCTATACTTGGTGAAATCCTTATATTATTCCATTCTTATTTATTACATTGGAATAACTTTGTATATGTGGAATCCCCTATACTTGGTGATCTTCTTACATTATTCCATTCTTTATTATTACATTGGAACATCCATGCATGTGTGTTTTACACGGACTGGTTAAAATCTTCATCATTCTGTTGGAATATCCTATTTGTGTGTTTTACAGGATGCAGTTCCATCTTTATTATTACATTGGAACATCCGCCGGTGTGAATTTCACGACATTTGGTTTCGTTATTATTATTACATTGGAATAACACATACATCTGAAGGCACCGCATGCATGGTGATTTCCTTTGTTATTCCATTCTTTATTATACCCAGTTGGTTAAAACTTTGACTTCTATACTCCATGAAATTAGTAGAATATTCTTGATATTTTCGTTTCATCCAGTATCTTTTCATGGAAATAGTCTTCTGATCATTCTTGAATTTTACTCTACAAAACAGTATCTTGTTGACAATTTGGACGTTAATAATTCCTGGATAAAATAATTCTTGAACTTGTTTTATTGAATTCTTATATCATTGTCATCATCCTCATGTTATATTATGTTGAAAGTTATCTATGTCTTACGTGCATAGATGAACTTGGTATGATTATGACCAGGGATCATTCGGTATAATCATGACCTGCTATAAATGATGTGACAAAAGTCCTCAGTGGCTCAGAATGCGATGATGGATAGTTTTTGGTATGATTATGACCGGGGGTGATTCGGTATAGTCATGACCATTGATAATTTGATGAAAATTCTTGGAGTAGATGCGAGGGATGATTAGATGTGGTGGTTTATTTATTAAGCTGAGTCTCAGCGATAAAAATTGATGAAAACCTTTTAAAACCTAAAAGATAGTAAACTTTATTTTCTACTTGACTCTTTTAATGGATTGCATGTTAAAGCTATGATTAAAGCTGGTTGTCTATTGTATTTTATCGGTTTAACTTTGTTGAAGGCTAATGATAATTTATTACGCATTATCTTAGTCATAATATTTCTTCTTTGGGCTAGTTGAGCTCACCCTTTCTTTCCTTTATTCTCTTCGTGAAATGAGAACATAAATTTGGGACAGTCGGGGAGCGGAGTAATGGTCGAGAGGATAGCATTAGTAGTCCTCACTATTACGTGAAATAGTGTGATAATAGTTGTAATGAGGACTCCTTTTGAGTTTGTATAATATCTAGTAGACAATATTTGTATTCAAACTCACGGTTTTATCGTATTATTACACGACAGTTAGGTTAGTAAGTTATATTTGAATTTATGTACCATGTAAGTGGCGACCCAAGATGGGTGGCGTATACCTAATTTTTGGGGCGTCACACGAGTGTCATCTTGAAGCGCATTGAAAAGGATATTCAACGAGAATAATAAATAATGGAATGAATTAAATGCGTAAAGCGATACAGACATAATATTTCAAAAGAATAATAAATAATGGAACGGTCGTGCGTAAGCGCTTGCAGAGCAGGATGTTCCAACGCGAATAATAAAGAATGGAATAATGGAAGAATTTTACCGTGTATGCGGTACTTGGCATAGAGCGAGTTATTCAACATAATAATAAAGAATGGAATAATGGAAGAATTTCACCAAGTATAGGGTGAGTCGCGTATACGAGTTATTCAACAGAATAATAAAGAATGGAATAATGAAGTTCTCTTCATGAATACAAAAGAAATAATACCCCTTACCTTAGAAAAGCCGGATATAGGAGTAGTGAAGTAGCGAGAATACTTTTCTTCTTCTCTCTCTATAGTTTCTATCTCAGAGTTTGAGTGAATTAAGTAAAAAATAATGAAGGAGAGCTTTATTTATAGGAGAATGGTGAATAAGTAACTAATTCATGAGCGGTCAGATTGATTTACTTTTTAAGCAGACGGTCCATATTAATTTACTATCATTATTAATAAAATATTCTAATAAAACAAAATATTTTAAATAAAATATAATATATTCTATTTATAATCTAATAAAATGAATAACTTTATAAAAGTATTACATTTTTATATAAAAAGATTTTACTATCTGCAAATACTATGCAGTCTTATGCAAACACTATGCATAATAGAATATTATATATATTCTATTTATAGTCTAATAAAAGCGAATAACTTTATAAAAGTATTCTATTTTATATAAAAAAAATTATTATGCTGAAACCTTATCACGAGTATTATGCATAATAGAATATTATATATTCTATTTATAGTCTAATAAAGCGAATAACTTTATAAAAGTATTACATTTTTATATAAAAGTTTTATGTTTTATTATATTTATAATAATAATAAAACAAAACTTATCACATTTATTATAATTCACAATATTAATCGACCGGGTTGTTCTCAGGAAATAGGGGCTTTTCAATAAGGATTTCTCCTATTAGCAGCATGATTAGGTGACCAAACCTCTCCTTGATGTGAACTTACAGACATCGTTAATATTGCGAATAATAATATTAATAACTTTGTTATCTCAATTATTGATTTAATAATATAAAATATCGACAATAATTGAATTAAATAACGTGTGATCTTATCAAACAATTCTTTGTAGCAATAATTGAATAAAAGCGAGTGACTTCTCACGTAAGCATCGATAATCAATCTGGTGTGCTCTTATCTGACCACACGTATTCTTGTACTTTAACACTAGGTGTTTCAACGAGTTAACGGTAAAACTTAGTAGTTATTTTTATAAAATATTTTTATCGTTTTCTCAATCAAACAATAATTACATTCTTGAGGTCCACCAATGATTGTCTTGGTTATACAAATATTCCCTGTTAAAATGAATATTCCCCAACAAAAAGAATACAATACGACAACTTGCATACTTTCAAAATTTATAAATATTACCCATAACTATAACATTATCTCAAATCCACACCATAATTTTGAAAAAAATATTTTGAGAAAATTAAATCTTTATTCGTAAAATTTTGGGATTTTACAATCTCCCCTCCTTATGAAATTTCGCCCTCAAAATTTACGTACGTACCTGGTATGTCGAAGAGGTGAGGATACCTCGTCAGATTCTAACTCTTAAGGTATAACCTTTGAGTGTTTAATACGATCCTTCTTATCCAAGATTTTAACATATATTTCCTCATACGTTAAATCTTCCGCTATCTTGTTCGGTTCTAAATCAATAATGTGATTCGGATCGTCCACATATTTACGTAATATCGATACGTGATAAACGTTATGAACACGCAACATATTTGGCGGTAAAACAAGTCTATAGGCCACAATTCCTACTCGATCAAGGATTTTAAATGGGCCAATTAAATCGAGGGTTGAGATTTCCTCTCTTCAGCAACTCTAGCTTCTAGAATAACGCCCTCTTGAACCTTCTTCTTCACCTTCATCAGCTCCGGGTGTGTAGCTTGAGCGGCTTTAACTTTATCGATTAAAGTCGGTTCTAATCGTATATTCGCTATCTTCACGTAGGTTCGTATATTCGCACTCGTAAACGTATATGATTTTCTACTCAACGCGTCAGCTACCATGTTCGTTTTTTCCACGATGGTATTGAATGGTATTATCATAATCTTTAACAGCTCGAGCCAACGTCTTTGGCGCATTATACGTTCGTTTTGGTTGAAGAAATATTTAAGGGTTTTAGAAATGGGTTTTGTACTGGGGACAAAACAAAATTCGATTTCACGCTTTGGGGTAGGCCAGAAAGTTCGTCAGGAAATTTATTAATAATAGAAATATCATTCAAAACTGTGACCCTCATCCAAAACTTGGATAGTACGTCACCAGCGACGTCCCCTATAGAAAGTCTGGCTTCGGTGCATTCCACACAAGGAAGTCACCAGCGAAAGGCTCGGGCTCTTTACTTATGACTTGATATGACAGTGATTAACTTTAGTGGTTTGGTTGCTTGAATTCGCATAATAGGTTGGTTAGGAATATGAAAGCTAACAACCTTACGAAAAGCATGATGAGTAGTTAACCAATTGATTCCTAAAATCGCATTAAAGGCAAGTATTTTCAAAGAGATAAGATCAACAGGTAACGATTTGAATCAACAAGATTTATAAACAGTGGAGGTAACGAAGATTTCTACTAACGAAGTTTCAACCAATAAGTCAAAGTCTAACTTCTCTCGAGGTCAAATTTAAGCGTTGGCGCTTAAGAGAGATAAAATAATGGGTAGAACCGATATCTAATAAGGTATAGACTTCGCAGAAATTTATAATTAACTAACCCGTGACAACTTCGTTCGAGTTCCTCGACAAACGCTCTCACTTAAACTACCGGCTTTGACTTGTCTGAGACATCCTTTGGTGTCACCATCCCAGCTGGATTTAACTTCACCATACGACAAAATCAAGCTAGGTGACCCTCTCTTCCGTAATTAAAACACGCTTTGGATTGTTGCGTACAGTTTGGACGGATGTGTCCCTCCTGTCCGCATTTGAAACATACGACCGGTGGTCGTTCTTCTTCCTTTGAAAATGGGTGTTGGTGCTGCTGTCTTTCCATCGCTGTTGAACATTCTCTTCTTGAAATTTCCACTTCTATTATCTTGGTCATGATTACCACCGAAGTGGTTACCATTTCTGACATGATAATTTCTTCCACGATGGTTATCATTGTTCCGATGACCGTTGCCACTGGTACAATTATTATCGTGTTGTTGCTCGTTATCCTTTGGTTGGGCTAGCTCATTATCGCGCTCCAATAACTGAGCCCTATTCACTACATCTGAATACAAACACAATTTATGAGAAATGAGGCATTGACGTATTTCGGGTTTTAAACCTCTTAGAAATATTCACGTCATTCGCTCCTCATTATCGACCAAATGGGATGCAAACTGGGATAACTCCGCAAATTTAGCCTCGTATTGCGACACGATCATATTATTTTGCTCAACTTGATAAACTTCACCTCCTTCATGTGACCGAATACTTTCGGTGAAAGTACTTGTCATTGAACGACTCTTGGAACTTCTCCCAAGACATCTTGAGTCGCGTCGAAGGTGTACGCTTTTCTGATTTCCACCGATGAATCTGCCTCTTCCACAATGACATAAAGGTGGCAAAGGAACCTTTTGCTCCTCGAGCATCCCAAGACATCAAATATCTTGGTGATCTGTTTTAACCACGTCTCGCCTTAAGTAGTTACGGCATTCCCATAAACTCCGGTGGTCCCGGCTCCTTGAAGCGCTTAGCGGTGCCGGCCAAGTGGAGTTGCCATTATTTCAACCTATATTTTGAAGCAGAGTCTCTCTTACGATGTTGCATGAATTGAATAAAGCCTCACGAACATCCCATCGTTCATCATCGATCGGTGTTGTTGTTTGCATGAGGATTATCGCCTTACGATGCACATTATCACGATTATTGATCGTGGAGACTCAGCGGTCTCACGTGCTCTGCTATTCTTAACATTCTCGGATGTCATTTTCAAATCTCGCCACAAAATAAGGGTTAATTAACATATCACATATTATCCCTATACTCTGACCGACCAATTAAATACCAAATAAACTTAGGTAAGTCATACTAGCGAAGGAATTCTCCGTCTCTCCCCTCTTAGTTCTTGTCTCACATCTCGGCCGAGGATCATATCCCTAAGCTTTGATACCAAGCTGTGGCGCCCCAAAAGCGGTATACATCACCTATTACGAGTCGCTTGAATACATGGATACAGAATCTAAAATACAATCTTAAATATCTGACATGAGTTGTGAGTTTTAATACAAATATTGTCTTACAGGCGATTATTCAAACTCAAAATAAGTCCTCAATACATTTATTAACACACTATTTCATAAAATAGTGAGAACTACTAATGCTATCATCTGGACCGTCACTCCGTTCCTCGACTAGTCCCTGCTACGTTCTCATTTCCTGAAGAGAACAATGAAAGTAAAAAGGTGAGCTCAACTAGTCCGATAAGAAATATTATGACTAAGATAATGCGAGAATAAATTATCGTTAGTAGCAACTTCAACAGTGTTAAGCGATACAATATAACAAACATCAAGTTTAGCTGCTTGGCGGAATAAAAATCCATTAAAAGAGTCGAGTGGAGAATAAAATCTACTATCTTCTATGATTTAAAAGGTTTTCCATCACTTTTATTCTTTGAGACTCAACTTAATAAATAAACCACATCATCCCACACTTACTACGACCGAGGATATTCATTAGTATCACAACCACAAATTATTCATACACTACGGGCGAGGATATTCATGTATCATGATGGTGGTCATGATCATGCCAACAAGCGTCCATCGATGCACTACGGGCCGATGGAGACTTTTACCACATCATTTGTAACATTACGATCGTGATTATCTAGAATAATTTACGTCATAATCATACCAAGTCCATCCCCATGCACTACAGGCCATAGATGACTTTCAACATAATATAAACATGAGAATGATGACAATGATATAAGAATTCAATAAAACAAGTTCAAGAATTAATTTATTCAGGAACCGAGCGTCCAAATTGTCGACATGATACTACTTTGTGGAGTAAAATTCAAGAATGCTGCGAGAATATTTCCATGAAAAGTCTTTGGATGAAGCTTGAATATCGAGGATATTCCACTAATTTCATGGAGTATAAAAGCCAAAACTTTAACCAACCTGAGTATAATAAAGAATGAAATAACAAAAGAAATCACCGGGCATGCGATAGGCCGCACATCTGAGTTATTCGATAGAATAATAAATAACGGAACCAAGTCATTGCCTAAATGCGCTGAGACGAGGATATTCCAGCGAATAATAAATAATGAAACGGATAAATGCGTAAATGCACGACGAGGATATTCCAGCAGAATAATAAATAATGGAACCGGTCGTGCGTGAACGCAGAGAGCAAGATGTTCAAGCAGAATAATAAATAATGGAATAATGAAGAATTTCACCGTATATAAAGTACTTGGCGTGGGCGGAGTTATTCAAACATAATAATAAAGAATGGAATAATGAGAAGAATTTCACGGGTGAGTCGCATTATCTGAGTTATTCAACGAGAATAATAAAGAATGGAATAAAGCGAAGTTCTCTTCATGAATCAAAAGAAATAATACCCCTTACCTTAGAAAGCGGATATAGGAGTAGTGAAGTAGCGAGAATACTTTTCTTCTTTCTCTCTATAGTTCCTCTCTACAGAGAGTTTGGTGAATTTGTAAGAAATAATGAAGGAATGAGCTTATTTATAGGAGAATGGGTGAATAGTAACTAATTCGAGCGGTCCAAATTGATTTACTTTTAAGCAGATGATTACATATTAATTTACTATGCATTATTAATAAAATATTCTAATAAAACAAAATATTTTAAATAAAATATAATATATTTTATTTATAATCTAATAAAACGAATAACTTTATAAAAGTATTACGCTTTATATAAAAAGATTTTACTATCTGAAACACTATCGCAGTAGTCTTATGAAACCTTATGCGTAATAGAATATTATATATTTATTTATAGTTTAATAAAGCGAATAACTTTATAAAAGTATTACATTTTATATAAAAAAATTTACTATCTGAAATATACTACGCAGAGCCTTATCTGAAACCTGATGCATAATAGAATATTATATATTATATTTATAGTCTAATTAAGCGTATAACTTTATAAAAGTATTACATTTTATATAAAAAGTTTTACGTTTTATTATATTTATAATAATTATAAAACAAAACTTATCGACTTTATTATAATTCACAATATTAATCGACCGAGGTTGTTCCCGAGGAAGAGGGGTTTCGATAAGGATTTCTCCTATTGGTAGTATGATTAGGTGACCAAACCTCTCTTGATAGAACTTCTAAACATCATTAATATTACAAATAATAATATTAATAACTTTGTCGTCTCTATTATTGATTTAATAATATAAAAATATAAATGATAATTGAATCGAATAACGTGAGATCTTATGGGAGCAATTCATTGTAGCAATAATTGAACAAAAGCGGTGACTTCTCACGTAAGCATCAATAATCAATACAGGTGTGCTCTTAAGCAACCAGACAGCGTATTCTTGTTTTAACACCGGGTGTTTCAACGAGTTAACAGTAAAACTTCGTAGTTATTTTCATAAAATATTTTTGTCATTTTCTCGATCAAATGATAATTAAATTTCTGGGGTCTACCAATGATTGTCTTAGTTATACGAATATTCCCAAAACAAAAGAATATAATACAACAACTTTCATACTTTTCAAAATTTATAAATATTACCCACAACTATAACATTATCTCAAATCCACACCGTAATTTTAAAAAAATATTTCGAAAAAATTAAATCTTTATTCATAAAATTTTGGGATTTTACAAAAACCACAATAACCATATGGTAATAAACCTAGTGAATATCTATCTGAAAAAAATTTCAACTTTTAATATTATTGCATTAGTTCATTGGAGTTAAAGATTTCTTTTAATAAATAATTGTAATTTATAATCATATAACTTCATCAATAATAACACTTATTTTTTTAAAACATTTAATGAAATGGATAAGTAACTAAGTGTATAGATTAGATTTACAAATATAAATAAATTTGAGCAAAATAATTTGTATTAATAAGATGATCAAATAATAAAAAGGGCGTAAAATTGATTTGACTTTTATGTATATTTGTTTTAAGATTATAAAGATCAAAACTTTTTGTTTAAAATTAAAGATACTTTTTAAAATAATAAATTTTAAAGAAATTGTAGTTTTTTTAAAGTATATCCCCTATCCCTATGTTAACGTGATATTATTTAAAGTTTCAAAATTGCATGATAACTTTCAATCAAGTTTAGAAGTTATAATATAGGTGGTTACTTTAAACAATTGCATGAATTTAATTTGTCGCTTCTCTGTAAATAGGGTTGGCGGTTGCTCACCTTCTCTAACTCTTTAGTGGCTCAGTTGTACAAATCCAAATATTTTAAGGATGCTCTTTCCTTTTGTTTCTCTTGGATCTAATCCCAGTTTCATTTGGCGTAGTATCCTTGCGGGACAATCATTACTGAAGGAAGGGTTGGTGCATCGGATTGGTAATGGTTGTGACACGAATCTGTGGACCTCTCCTTGGCTTCCAGATTCGCTTAATTCTTATGTTGAAACGGGCATGATTCAGGGGTTAGAGACTGCTACTGTAGCTTCCCTTATGAAGGTAAATGGCCGTGATTGGGAGGAAGATCTGATTCGGAATATTTTTATGCCTAGAGATGCTGAATTGATCTTAAAAATTCCACTTAGCCAATTCAGGAATTCTGATATATGGCAGTGGTGTTTTGAGAAGAAGGGTGTGTTCACTGTGAAATCAGGTTATAGAGCGTTATCATGTAACTTGTCTTACATGCGGCAATGACGCTTTTACAGTTGGAAGAATATTTGGCGTTTGAATGTTCCTCCAAAAGTCTGTAATTTTGTGTGGCGTTGTTGTTTGAATGTTCTTCCTACTATGTCTCAATTATGTAATCAACGGGTGGAGATGCTTAATGTTTGTCATATGTGTAATGGTGGTCCTGAGGATATTTTCTATCTCTTTGTTCAATATCCCTTTGCTCAGCAAGTTTGGAGAGGTTCTCTTTGTGGTTTGATCTTTTCGCCGCAGCTTTATTTTATTTTCTAGTTTAATTACTTGTTGCAGTCTCTGTCTTTGGATCTGGTTTCGGCAGCTGCTATGGTCCTCTGGTCTCTTTGGCAGGCTAGGAATGATATGGTTTGGAACGAAGCGAGGATCGCCTTGGTATCCTCCTCCTTAACTGCTGACGATTCATTCTCGATGGCGAGGCTCACCTGGTTGTTGCTACGTTACATCAGAGAAAATCTCTCCAAGCTCGTATTCTCAAATGGTGCAAACCTTTACTTGGTTATGTTAAATGCAATTTTGATGCGGCATTATTCCCTGGCCTGAACATGGTTGGTTATGGTTGGATTATAAGTTACGAGTGTGGTTCTTTTGTTGTTGCAAAAAATAGTTTGATTAATTGTATCCAGGATCCTACTCTTGCTGAAGCCCTTTACTATCGAGAAGCTCTCAGTTGGCTTAAGGCGCGAACTTTTTCCCAAGTAGTGTTGGAAACTGATTGTCAAGTTTTTCAACAAGCTTTAGTCCATCCTACTCCTGATTATTCTTTATTTGGTTTAATTACTCGAGATTGTTCTCATGCTTTGTTAGCTTTGAATGATAGCAGTATTTATTTCGCAAGACGATCAGCTAATCATTCAGCGCATTTGTTAGCCAAAGCTGCTGATTTACAGATCTAGTTCGGAGGAATGGGGTCCGGTCCCTCTTTTTATTTCAAATGTTCTTATTTCCGATTTAATATAAATGATTTTCTTTTGTTTCAAAAAAAATATAGGTAGTTACATATTTTTTTAGGAATAAATAGTTACATATTTAAAATATATGTTAATTTATAATATTTAAAATATAAAGAAAAATAATAATTTTAGAACAGATTAAAAATGGAAACGTGTCCAAACAGAGGAGCAATAATAACAACTCAACCCATATAATTTAAGCAATCAGAAAACATTTTCTTCCGCATTCTCACCAAAGTTTCGCACAACTTCGCCGATTGTCTTGTCCAGTCTCCGCCTTCTTCTGCTAAGACAAGGTTCTCTATCCCTCTCTCTCTAATATATACATATACATATCTGATTTTCATATGTGCATAGAATTATAAAGACATTTATTTTTATTTTACTAGTATGGATATAAGCTTATCTGTTTCGATCTGAATTTATCACTTTTTTTTAAACGAAACATGATTTGATTTACTTGTGGCCTGTTAAAGATCAGGACTCTCTAATGCTTTAATGTACATAAAATTTTAAGCTTGTACTATACAATTAATGAGCTTTTATTGCATTTCTTTGCTTTATTCTATTAGATGCGTCAATAAATTAGTACTGTGTCCTGAGTTGTGAATTACCAGTAATTGGCGATACTTAAGCCTTTGATTTTTTTATTTATTTAATTTTCTTCTGATATTGCTACTGCAACAAGGGTTTGTCCAATTGTGGATCAAAATTTACTCTCTTTTTTAATGGTTCTGTTATCTCTTAATTGAATTTCTGTAAAATAATTGATTGCTAGGAATCATATCTGTCTCAATAGAAAATGACAACAGAATCATAAGTAGGACAATTTATCTTGTGTTTGGTACTGGATGGTTCCACTTTGCAAAAGCTCTGAATTATTTCTTGGAGCTCACCCTGTTCATCGTAAATCACTCGCTTGTCCCAAAACAAACTGTCTTGTGATTAGTAATTGAAAAATAGTTTCTTGCAACAAATGTTTTAAAAGAGCTTTTGCTGCTACTACCTTTGGTGTGTGCAAGATGAAAATGTAAAGCTGTTTAGGTTAGCACGTGGATTAAAACAAGACAGTTGTAACTTCTGTTTAAAATATTTTGTACCTATATAAATATGCTTAACTTGTGAGACACGTAAATCAAATCATGTTTCTGGTAACAAGAGGTCAGAAGAAAACCAAATGCATTTATGCAGCTGGACTCGTCTGTATGGCAGATTTCCCAATTCCGTTCCCCTAAAACTAGATCTTTGTATTTAGTAATTTCCTTTTAGATATTAGTCTGATGATTGAAGTACAGATCCCTGGAATATCCAATTTTTATTGTCGGAGAACAAATACAAACAAGACTAAAGATATTTTCATAAAAGAAAAATCTCAACCTAAATTCTTAGCAGGAATGCCAGGAACTATTATTATTGAAGGACGAAAGTAAAGGAAATGACTATTTAAATGAGCCATATGTGCTATTAGATTTCGTGACAGTTTAGAACTTGAAAGTTATACGGTATAAATATTTATGCTTTAACTAAGATCTTCAACCTGACCTGTGGTCTAATAAGCAGCCATTCGGTATAAAAAAAGAGATATATATCTATTTGAAACTAGGTGCATTTCTTACGACCTTTTGTGTTTGAAAAACACAGTTTCTCCTCCAAAAATGTCTTTTCCGGTCGGGAAACACATTAAATATCTATTTAAACCGATAAGTCCTTGGGCAGGTTCTTGAGCGGATTCCAGGTTAGTCCCAAGACGTTGGTCTCTAACTAGAAAAGTAATCTTTTTACAATTATTAGTTCATTTTGGTTCCGCCGAAATGTCCAAACTATGTTCAACTTTGGACAACATCTGAAATTGTTCCCGACAATGTTATTCCTAACTAAAGCCTTTTAGCAGTCCTAACTACCTATCAAAAGAAAGAAAAAATAAAGGCAGCTTGTTTTAACTGCCTTAATATCTCTTTTCTCTTAAGTCAACCATGATTAGAAATTTGATCTTGTCTTTTCTTTCCCAAAACTTTTGAAGTTGCTACTAACTTTATACTTTTTGCACATCTGCTCATAAATATGCATAATCGGAGATTTCTATATTGGAGTATTGGACAGGTCATGCCGATTTGTATATCACTTTAGCAAATTGAATTTTTCATACTAAATTTTAAACTACTACGGTGATGCTCAAAAGTAAAAAATAGTTGGAGTTTTGTAAATTGGATCAAAGTGGAAATTTTTTGGCTGTGCACATTGTAAGTTGTAAACTCAACATGCTTTTCTCTTACTGTAGCATAGGCCTTTTGCCACTAAAAACGGTTTTGTGCAGAAAAATATTTGCGTCTTAGCCATATAAATGTGGTTTATACAAAAATTTACCGAGCATCCAAATTTTCAATGTTTCAAGGAATTAATATGGAAAAAATGATTGTTAATTTAAATTCACGTTCTTTTGTGTTGAGGGCCAATAGTGTTCCTTTATCTGATTTATGACCTGATATGACCAATTCCATGGCATTGAGTCGTATCTCAATATATGCTCTTCCAAGGCCTGAGGGTGGATTGAATCTAATCCCTTCCAGTAATGTAAATATTGCCTTAGTTTCAAATAATCTTGATAGCATTTTACACTTCTGTGATGTGATATAGTAAGACATAGAAGACCCTTTGCTATAATTGTCATGGTTTTGCCTCCTTTGCAGTTTTCTTAAAAAGTCCTTAATTATTACATGCTGAAGATCTAATTTGTGAATGATGGCCAAAAGATCAGAATTTGATTTTTTTTTTGTGTATTTTTTTGGGGTGGGGTAGGGGGTGGGAGGAACTAGTTTTTTATGGCAATGAATTTAAGAAAAAAACTCCTGTTGGATTTGTGGTAAACCAACTTTCCTTCTGTATGTGTCTTGGGGAAAACACGGAGATTAGAACTGTTTAGGCCTGTTAGGTGATGACTATAGTATATATCAGATCGAAATCCATTGAGATGAGTTAGCTGCTCTGGAACTTGTGGTAGCATCTGTTACCATTTTATTCAATAAAAGAAGTTAATTAATGGAGAAAGAAACAGTACAACGGAATGGGAGGACAAGACGTACTCCCCTCAATCCAGGTAAACATCTGATTTAGAAGCCCATCTCCCATCTCTTAGGCCCAACGAGAAATGTTGGAAGATGCATTATTTTATATGTAACCAGTAATTTGTTGCATTTGGTTCTTTCGTATGAGGCACTTGAATTGTTGAAGGGTGGGATCAGGGATGCTTTACACTTTTCTGGTAGGGTTGGAAAGGTAAAGACAGATCTAGAAAATCTGTTTGTGATACAGTATTACACTGTATCTTACGACACGAACGCTCAGGATACGTATTAAGTTAGATTTTGTCTCCACTTTTTTTTTTTTTTAAATATCTATACCGCACATGGAGATATAATAAATAGCTTTGTAGTTAACTTCTGTTCTCCACTTTGCAGTTTAGAACTTAATTTCTCTTTGGGTTTTATACTTTTTTTTTTTTTCTCTTGTTCCTTTATAAATATTACTGAAATAATAGTTACTATTTGGTAAGCCTCTAGTTTAGAGTCTTCAAATTATAATTTGAATATTTAAAGTTTGTTTCTAGGCTTACTTAACTGCTTTAAAGTTAACTTTAAGCAAATATTCTTTATTTTCCAGTAATTGGATATTCTCCGAATGTTTGGATATATAATTATTGTATTATGATATGATACACAATTTGGGGATTTCCAATATATGATATGATTATGTAATCAACACTAATGAAGAGAAGATCTAGAAAGTAGAATAGAAGAACATACATTGCCTTGGGAACCACATGCGTAATTTTTACAAGATGTGTGGTGAGCTTCATGGCTTAAAATTTTCTATTTAACTTGTTCAATTCAAATCCAATTCTCACATAACTTTTGTAGCATACTTGTTTGGTTGTGACACAGGTTATGTGCCATTTCAAATGAGCAGCACAAAGGTAAGTAGTGGGACAATAGTCATAATGAATTCTGCTTTTTTAAAAAATAATTATTTTAGTCCGATAATTCAACACCGAGTAAGTTTGTGGCTTACCCATTAGCACTATGGCACGAAACACACAAGACCTCTCATCCTGAGGGGAGGGAAACAAGTCTTAACCTTTCAAGACCTCAGAGGATATGCAAGCACAACCTTCAAGTATAGATCTAAGTATCTGACTGTCGTAATCAGTGAGCTCTGGTAACAACTGAAGATGCTAACATAGAAGAACGTATCTTACTTTCCTAAGCTTTTGATTTTGGTATGGGTACCATTATCATCTGAACTTTATCTATTTTCTTATGTGGCAAATACCCTGGGGAGGGACTATTTTCTTAAATGGTTTGATATTGAAATTTAACTACATCACTTTAGATTTGTTTGTCCTTTCAGGAGCTTAGTTTCTCTGTCTGTTACTTTTTAAGTACTGGCGATGAACATATATTCATGATCATGTTCTAAAGTTCAATCTTTATATGCTGTTTTACATATGTATTATGTAATATGCTTTTAATGTCCTTTAGTGTATGCCAATTTGAGAATTTGGTCCTTGTAGTTGTCTGCATGATGACAAGAGTTCCTGGGAATCAACTGGATACTTGTGGCATTATATCATTTCATTTTTTTCTTTCAGGTGGTTGGCCTTTTCTTAGTCGGCTAGTAAGCCAAGAAGCATTATTAAGTCATTGAGAATATGGAGTTGAATGCCATCAAAGATGTATTTGATCGTGTTTCAAAGAAGCAAAAACTGTCTTATTCTAAATCTCAAGAAGTGATTGAGCGAGTGAGCCACGAGATCGAACAGGCATTATCAAGAATGCAATCCGTTGATAATGCCATCTCCCAACCTGGTCATAAGTTGATTCTTGCTGAGCTTAAAACAAAGTTGAAAGAGATTGCTCCAGTCGGTCAGCTGGAAGGCACACAGAAGGAACTAAATGTCGCTCTTAACAAATACCCAAAGCTCCTTGAGAAATCCTTCAATCCTGATATATCAAAGGCATACAGAAACGTTGATTTTGATATTCACACGGTCAACCAGATAATTGCCAGCCACTTTTATAGGGATGGCCTGTTTGATATAGGGGATTGCTTCATTGATGAAGCTTGTGAGCCAGAGTATGCTGATAAGAAATCTCCATTCATTGAAATGTATAAGATACTTGAAGCAATGAAATCTCGAGATCTTGAACCAGCGTTAAACTGGGCTTCAACCAACCGCGAAAAGCTAAATCAAAATGGATCAGACATTGAATTGAAGCTCCATCGCTTGCAGTTTATGGAAATTCTGCAGAAGAGGGGGAGAGATGAAGCTCTAAAATATGCCAGAAAATTTCTCACACCGTTTGCTGCCGTCCATATGGCTGAAATCCAAAAACTCATGGCATGTCTGCTATGGGCTGGAAGGCTTGATTCATCCCCATACTCTGAACTATTATCACTGAACCATTGGGAGAAATTGGCAGAGGAGCTGAGCCGGCAGTTCTGTAACCTTCTTGGCCAATCCTATGAGAGCCCGCTGAGTGTTACTATCGCAGCTGGAGTTCAAGGTTTGCCAACTCTTCTGAAACTGATGAATGTGATGACAGGTAAGCAGCAAGAATGGCAGTCTATGAAGCACTTACCTGTTCCAGTGGATTTGGGCAGGGAGCTTCAGTTTCATTCCGTCTTTGTATGTCCAGTAAGCCGGGACCAGGCCAGTGAAGAGAACCCACCAATGTTGTTGTCATGTGGGCATGTGCTCTGCAAGCAGTCTATCACAAAGTTGTCAAAGAACAACAGCACGCGGCCATTCAAGTGCCCTTACTGCCCGTCTGAGGTTAAAGTAGCTCAGTGTAGGCAGCTGTATTTCTGATGTATATTTAGACATATACAATGTTTGTGTGGTAAGTTTTTTTTTTCTCCCTCCCTCTCTCTCCCTCTCCCTCTCTCCCTCTCTCTCTCTCCCTCTCTCCCTCTCCCCCTCTCCCTCTCTCCCTCTCTCCTCTCCCTCTCCCTCTCCCTCTCCTGACTGAACTTTAATTATGTCGTTTATTGTTCTAAATTGAAGTGTTGTTGTTTCAATCTGGTTGGGGTGGCAAAGTTGGTATGTTGTATTCGTTGATGAATTCCATGTAAATAGAATTCTTTGCACATCCATGTGAGTAATGGAAAAATGGCAAGCTGGTTGTACAAAATGATTTGAGGCTGTGAGCCATGGTGCTTAGAGCTAAAGTAGTTTTATCTTGGTAATTGAAGCAATCGATTAATTTGCTCTAGTGGTGTTGAGTAGTGTTTAATTGGGATGGTTACCAGAGGAAGGTAAGGAAGCAAGGATGGTCTGTAGAGGTGGAAGCCATTCAGTTTGTATATTGCTTTGCTTGATCTATAGTAAGGTTATGCAACTCTGATTGTGTTCATAGTTCATCCTTCTTTTGATATAAAAGAATAATTGCCTCCTGGGTTTTAAAGGGTACTTTTTTCATTAATTGATCCAATAAGACAGATTAAAAGGTTTCTTCACTTCACACCCTTGTTTTTCTCTTTCTCTATAGACTTTTTTAGCTAGCTGAGAAAGGTCCGCTCCTTTTTACCTTAAATTGCAAAAAGCGTATAACTAAAGTCATGCCTGCATTTATTCAAGTGTTTCTTATATAATAATATTCCAAAATAGGAAACAAATGGTAAGCAGCTCAACAAGTCATTATTCTCAAAGACAAAAATAAAATATATAATCCTCTTAACATACGTAGCCAAAATAAATGGATAGGGGTTGTTTGGCCATAGCTGTCTGTCTTACTTGAATGATTAGAGTAGGGCAGGAATTATGCTAAGGCTAGCATCTCAAATGCAATGAATATTTGGGTTGGATAATAACTCCTCTACCAACCGTTTACATCACCCCACCCCACCCCACTATAATTAAAATAAAAGGTTCAAACATTCCTTTTCTGGCGATTGTTCAAAGACCCCTTCAGTATTTCCATTCTAAAACTAAACGAAGCTCATTGTTCTACTCTAATTTGCGCATCTGTTAATGTGGAGGTGGGAATTTCTCAGTTTCATGTGATTAATTGTTGACAATGGGTTGATTGAGTGGCGTGATGCTATACATATTTTCTTCTCCATGAAATAGGATAGGATAGGATAGGATGGTTTCTCAAGTAGTAGTAACTAGTAAGTAAATGTTTTTGCAATACTATCAAATTAAATAACTGAAGTAAGTAAGTCTCCGTATTTTTGTTACTTCAGTAAAGAATTTGGATCCACCTACAAATTCAATGCTAGATCGATCCTAGATAGATAGATAGATAGGCTACTTCTCCCTCTTTCTTGTATTCCTTTCTTAATACTACTAGATCGATCTAACTGACGACCCATTTTTGGCTTTTTGGAGAGAAACCTTGCTTGTTAGTGATTCCATTAACATTATTATACTAGCATATAGTAGTAGAAAAGAAGCCGTCCATTTAATTGGTACATGCATGCATGCACATACTTTATTGTAATCATATCCAGATTTGCACCATTTATGAACTACTACTTAATAAATTTAGGTGGGAATTTCTCAGTTTCATGTGATTAATTAATAAATATTGACAACTTAGTGGTGGAGCATTATTAATAAATTTAACAACACAGATTAATTCCCAACTTTGTTTATTCATTCCATTCTAATCCTACTTTTATATATACTCCTACCTAACTCTTCTTCACTCCAGTCTTCATATGATATGATTAAGATATAGGGATTAAATGGTGCCCCGCCCGACCGAATCAACTCCAATTCTCCAAACAACCCTATTGTTTGCGACTCTTTGTTTGCACTCTGCAGAAAGGCCCTAACCGTCGGCTACCACTTGTACCTGTTATACGTCTTGGCCCCACTTTCTCCCTCCCTCCGTCTCTCCTTTTTTTTTCTAATTTCTACTCCTAACAATTTTTTTAATTAGTATTTTTTTCTGGTAAGTTTCATTAATCGACTTGTAAAATATACATACATAGTACTTACTAGTAATAACAGTAATTTAAAACCATAATTTCCAACTTAAAATCTGGCGTCTTCGAAGCCGTGTAAGTCGCTGACCCTATTCAACGACTTTCTCATAATCGCCACTTTAGCAAGTCTTTCTGCGGCTTTCCAAGCTGATGTAGGCGTAAGCGGCTCACCCTTCTCATCCACAAAAGCCATTTCCCTTCCACTAAATATACTACTTCTACACCCTTGATTCTGATTCTGAAGCTCTGTTAAATCCGCTTCCAGGCCGCTAATGAACTCTTCAGCCGAAGCCGAGCTCGACTGCAACAGCAAGGCTCTAGCTGATGACAGCATGTGGCGTGCGCCGGTTAAGTCGTTGCGCTCGATTAATCTTCGTGACTCGGCTAAGGCTCTTGTACTGAGGAAGAGGTTTCTCAGCCGTTGAATGCTCGGATCTGATGATCTGAAAGCGCGTGGTTGTGGAACCAGGAGAGCTTGCTCTCTACCGTAAATAACCTCTTGAGTTGACGGGTCTCTGTAAATATATCGGACGGACATTACATGGTGGGACCGAGCTGCTGAAGATGGAACTTTCATTTCAACCAGTAATTCTTTCTCTTCTTCCGAGTACAAGTCTCCAACATGGGGAGTTTTCGACCTGACTGCGTCGGGCCGGGGAGTGTATGAATAGGCCGCTGCAATTTCTGCCGGAGCTGTACCGGATACAAACCCTAGTTGAAGCCTGAGATCTTGTACCACAACGCTGAATAAACCTACCACACATTTAGCGAAGGCATCTTCAGATGGCGCGTCTCCATCTAGATTGAATCCAATAGAGTGCACGGGAATTTCCAGGTTGCCGTAGCGAGTGGATGATACGAATGATGATCGCCGTCGTTGGTCGGAGGATGATCGGATGCCGTGACTGTCGGACAATAGCATGATGCTACCGACGGGATTTCTTTCCCGGCAATCTTTTAGAACCTTTGCTGCCTTCTTCAGCGCGTCGCTCGCGCTAGACGTTCCTTCCAGTACAGCTAGCGCATCTATAAATCGACGCGCCGAAAACCGGCCGTTTGTAGTCATTTTCCGCAGCGGAAGCAACCGCTTGGAGACTGCTGAGAACGCGACAATGGAGAGGCGATCGGCTGACGAGAGAGAGGAAATAACTAATCTCATCGCGCGCTTCATCATCTGCATCTTCTTACTTGTCATGCTTCCACTGACATCAAGTACAGTCACCAAATCGATCGGAGTTCTAGAAGTTGCCTTCTCCGGCGCCGGAGGAGCTCTCACCTTTAAAATAATCGCACAGGTGTCATAACTCCGACCAATAGAAACCGTTGCCGCCTCGGGCAATAATCTAACTTCAACGTTCTTAGAGTTTATTTCAATTGGACTTGTACTCGCATTCACGAAAAAGCCCTGAAATCCTTCTGCTCCATTTTCATTCTCTTCATCTCCATTTTCATCAGATTCTGGAATTGGATTAAACCGAGCTACAGAACCAGGTGACATTAAAGGTTCATCATCGTTATAAACTTTTAAATCAGACCTTAGATACTGTTTCCTTCCATCATTGGCTTTAACATCTATCATTGCAGCAAAATCCCTCTTCTTTTCATGAACTAAAGCAATTTTCTGGTTTTGAATGAATAAGAGAGGCATTTCTTTCCAAATTGAGCTGCAAACAGGACAAACCAGTTGGATTTGCTTCTTTACATGAGAAGCAATGCAGGGGAAATGAAAGGTATGAGAGCACTCTGCCGTAAAAATGGCCATTCCTTGCCCCGTCTTCACGCTCTGTAAGCATATTCCACATCGACTATGCTAACCAGGGAAATAAAAGAAAAGCAACCACAGAAAAAGTTAAGTAGTGTAAACTTTTATGAAGCATAATTAATACCAAAATTAGTGTGTGGAATAGGAAATGACGAAAAAAGAGAGGAGATTCTTCTTACTTTGGAAAAGCGTAGTAGGGTGGACTTGAGGAGAGAGAAAGTAGAAGGTGAGGTGGGAGATAATGGATTGGAGTAGGGGTGAAAAAAAGTAGGGTTATTCTTAGCCGTCGCCTTGCACCGGAGCTTGGGGGTCTCAGGCACTGATGATGCAGGAACCGTTGCTGTGGCTGTAGCTGTAGTTCGACACCGTAGAGATGGAGTGGATAGAGAGAAGCGCGGTGTGGAAGGATTTGAGAAGAATCCGGCGAATTTGGTAGTCATCTTTGGGCTGGGATTGGTGGTGTTGGTCCGTGGATGTAATTTATGTTGCTTGTCTTTGATCACCACTGTGGGGTCTTGATCTCTAGGAATTGATCCTCGTCGCCACCCAAAAACCATCGTCTTTAAGTTTATGAAAACTTTTGGCCTCTCCGTTTTCTGAAAGCTTAATATATTTTTGGTGTGGGGATGGTAATGAATTAGAAGAAGAAGAAGAGAGAGAGGGTACAGTGAAAACGGGAAGCGGGCTAGGGTGAAGTTACATAATTTTTTATTATATTAAAATTATATTGAGAAGTTGTATAATTGTATGTATTAGAAATAAAAAATTATACAGTTTACCATTCACGCTATTGTGAAGTTGATTTTTAACTTCACTCTAACCAAATTCAGTGAAAACATTAAAATAGATAATAAAGACAATCAAACTATATATATATATATATATATATATATATATATATATAGTTCTTCCATAAAGAATGATCGATTGTTATAGAGTCTTTGTCTGTAACAACTTTTTGGACAGTTGATAAAACTTATTGGAAGACCGAGATTGAAGCATAAATAAATATCTAGTAAGTAATAAACATGCAGAACTTTTATTTTAATATGAGGATCCCACCATAACAATACGTGTTGTCGGTTTGTTTAACTAAAAGCGAATTTTAATATTAAATATCTGGACAAAGTGCGAACATGCAGAAACATATAAAAAAAAAAAAAAATTCAAACCAAGCACAACCTCTTCCTACTTAAAAAAAAAAAAAAAAAAAAACAAATGGGACAATGCTCTTACGACTTAAAAAAAAAAAAAAAAAAAAAAAAAATCTAAACCAAGACAACCTCTTACGAACATTATAAAAAATCAAATAGTGGCACAATGTGAGACCCAGGATTTTATCAATAAAGATTTAAATTTTGTGAAATAATTTTTAATATTATGGTGTGAATTTGAGATAATATTATAGTTGTGGGTAGTATTTATAAATTTTTGCTGAAATGTATGCAGTGGTTATATCATATTCGATTAATTGGGGAATATTCGGTTTAGCGAGGGGAATATTCATGAATGTTAATTTCAATCATTGGTGGACCCATAACTTAATGAAATTATTATCGGATTGAAAGAAACAAAAATATTTTATTGAAATAACGGCGGAAGTTTTTCTGGTTGATCTTTGTTGAAGCTACTTCAGTAGTAAAAAGACGATGTCGTGGTGTGGACGTAGTAGACACGGTATTGATTATTGATCTTTATGTGAGAAGTCACCGGTTTGATTCCATTATTGTCGATTAATAATATGAATTATTATAGCGATAATGACGTTTTATTTTATTCGTATTATTAACGTAATAAAAGCGAAGCATCTTTTATATAAAATAGAAATACTTTATTAAAGTTATTACATAAATAGAATATATTATATTTTATTACGTAGTGTTGCGTAGTTTTGCGTAGTGTTTTGCGATAGTGTTGCGTAGTGTTTGCAGATAGTAAAATATTTTTATATAAATAATAATATATGATATTTTATTTAAAAGATTTTCTTTAAATATGAATAGTCAGATTAAAGTAAATCAATCCTGAATAGTTCATGGATTAATTCTTATCATTCTATTTCCCTATAAATGAAGTTTCATTCCTTCATTATTTTCTTACGAATTCAATTTGAAACTACAGAGAGAAATTATAGAGAGAAGTTTATAGAGAAAATCTATAGAGAGAAAGAAGAGAGTGATGCAGTGCTTCACTACTTTTTGATATCCAGTGTCTTTTACGGTAAGGGATATTATTTATTGTAAGTAAAAAGTGTTATTCTTTCTTATTTATGAAGAGAAACTTACATTATTCCATTCATTATTATTACATTGGAATAACTTTTGTAAAGTGGCATACCCTATACATGCTCAGATACGCTGTGACATACCATATCTTGGTGAAATCCTTATATTATTCCATTCTTATTTATTACATTGGAATAACTCAGTATCTGTGGAATCCCTATCTTGGTGATCTTCTTACATTATTCCATTCTTTATTATTACATTTGGAATATCGCATGCGTGTGTTTTCTGGACCTGGTTAGGTGTTTATTATTAGCATTTATTATTCTATTGGAATATATCGCATACGTGTGTTTCTTACACCCTAATTTGGTTCCATTGTTTATTATTATTCAAACATTTATTATTACATTGGATCATCTCATCGATTGTGAATTTCACCGACCTGGCCCAGATTATTATTATTCTGTTGGAATAACTCGCCATACATCACAAATCTGCGTACGTGGTGATTTCTTTTGTTATTCCATTCTTTATTATCTGGGTTGGTTAAAACTTTGACTTATATCTTTCATGAAATTAGTAGAATATCCTCGATATTTGCGTTTCATCCAAAGATCTTTTCATGGAAATATTCTTCCCGATCATTCTTGAATTTTCTCTACAAAACAAAGTATCTTTGTTGACAATTTGGACGTTAATAATTCCCGGAGAAAATAATTTTTGAACTTGTTTTATTGAATTCTTATATCATTATCATCATCGCCGTATTTTATATTATGTTGAAAGTTATCTTTGAACTTTACGTGCGTAGATGAACTTAGTATGATTATAATGAGGTTCATTCGGTATAATCGCCATTGATATAAATGATGTGACAAAAGTCCTCGATTGGCGCGTAATGCGATGATGGATAGTTTTGGTATAATTATGACCAAGGGGTGATTCGGTATAGTCGTGACCATTTGATAATTTGATGAAAATCCTCGACGTAGTAGATACGAGGATGATTAGATATTAATGGTTTATTCATTAAACTGAGTCTTAGTGATAAAAATTTATGAAAACCTTTTAAAAGCCAAAAGATAGTAGACTTTTTTTTCTACTTGAATTTCTTTTAATAGATTGCATGTTCACCGCAGATTAAACCTGGTTGTCTATTGTATTTTATCGGTTTAACATTTGTTGATGGCTAATGATAATTTATTCTGCATTATCTTAGTCATAATATTTTATCTTCTTACTGAAAATTTCACCCTTTCTTCACCGTTTATTCTCTTGGAAATGAGAACATAAATTTGGGACGAGTCGGGGAGCGGAGTAATGGTCAGGATGATAGCATTAGTAGTCCTCATTTATTACGTTAAATAGTGTGACAATAAATGTAATGAGGACTCTTGAGTATGGATATTATCTAAATGACAATATTCCTATTAGAACTCTCGGTTTATGTATTGTCGTATGTTACACACGGATGTATAATTAAGTTTGTATTTGAATTTATGTCTTATGTAAGTGGCGACCCAAGATGGGTGACGTATACCTAATTTTAGAGGCGTCACGGTTGTAGTATCGAGCTTAGGGATATGATCCTACATTTGAGATGTGAGATAAGGACTAGGAGGAGAGGCGGGAATTCCTTCTAGTATGACCTACCTAAATTTATTTGGTATTTAATTGGTCGGATCGGGAGTATAGGGATAATATGTGATATGTTAATTAACCCTTGTTTTGTGACGGTGTTTGAGAATGGAATACGAAATGTTGAGATAAGCAATGAAGCACATGAGAGTGTTGATTCAATTTTCAAACAAAAAGGTAACGACCAACAACACGATAATAATCATCTTTGGCGGCAAATTTATCGAATAATGATAACCATCGTGGGAGAAATTATCATGCCAAGAATGGTAACCACTTGATTGGTAATCATGGCAAAGATAATAGAAGTGGAAATTGCGAAGAAGAAGGTCATTTAGCCCAATTTTGTTTGTTCACCAAAGTCAAGTCTAATTTGGGGACGGTGGCACCAAAGGTGGATATGGACAAAACAAAGTCGTTGGTTTTAGGAAGTGTATTTTTCATGACTTCAAAAAGCGAGTAACTTGAACGAAGTTAGCACGCGAGTTAGTTAATTATAAATTACTGAAGTCTATACCTTATAAGATACCGATTTCTACCCATTATTTTATCTCTCTCTTGTTTGCGTTCAACGTTTAAATTTGACTCCGGAGAAGTTAGACTTTGACTTATTGGTTGAAACTTCGTTAGTAGAGCGCCGTTACCTCCACTTTGCTTATTAATCTTGTTGTTTCAAATAAACACTTTCACGATCTTATCTCTTTGAAAATACTTGCCTTTGAGGTAATTTTTGAAAGCGATTGATTAACTACTCATTATTCTTTTTGTAAGGTTGTTAGCTTTCATATTCCTAACCAACTTTGTTATACTGAATTCAAAGTAACCAAACCCTAAAGTTAATCTTTGTTATATCAAGCCATAAGTAAAGAGCCCCGATCCTTTCGTTGTTGACTTCCTTGTGTGGAATGCTGCAGAAGCGGACTTTCGTAGGCGACGTCGTGTTGAAGATGGCAAGTTGATAGGTATCATTGTGAGGTCTTTATCTCGGTTAAGGGATGAAGTCGCGGTTGGTATTAATGTGACGTATTATCCAAGTCTTGGACGAAATGTGATTTTGAATGATATTTCTATCATTAATAAATTTCTTGGCGTATTCTTGAAGACTTCTAGCCTACCCTAGAGCGTGAAATCAATTTTGTATTGACCCGAGATAAAAACCCATTTCTTAAACCCTCAAATATTTCTTCAACTAAAAGGATCTGTTTACGAGGATTATGATGAAAGTCATAATAAAAGCATTGGACTAATGAAAATCATAGGTATACGTAGTATTAGTAAGTTTTATGATGAGTTATGTTGGTTAGTATGTGAAAACATGAAAGTTTCTTAGAAATCACAAAGAGTTGAAAATCAGATTTTGGTGAAAAACGTAACATGAAATTCAATTGACCATATCTCCTATTATATTTTGAATTTTTGAGTGTGGTCAAGTCCTAGAGTTAGATCTATGAGTTACCTAACTAATCCAAGTGGAATTACTGGAAAAGGTGTTGTAGATTTTTGTGTGGACTGATTTTAGCAAAGGAGTGCAAAAGCTGCAAAAACCAAAAAAAGCTGCTGCCATGATTTTAGAGGGGCTGTTTCGGCCACTTAAATTATGAGAAAAATTCTGGCCTTTTGGGACATGAAGGTATATGGTATAAAGTACCTCCTGTCCAAAAATGAGCTCATTCTGACTTAAAATGAGCAAGTTATGACTATTTCAATATTTAGGTTTTTCGATTTAAAACGCTATAAGCTGAGTTCTATAACTCAGATGACCATGAAATTTAAACTGGAAGCTCACGTTAACATGTGTAAGGTCCTGTCAAGATTTGGGAATTTTGGAGTTAAACTTGAGGTAGCTAATTTCTTAAGGAATTAATTAGAAATTGATTTTGAAAAATAGTAAATGAATTTTAAAAATTCCGAGAAAATATATTTTCATTATGGGACTATATTATACTAAATCCCAGAAAAAAAATATATTTTGGGACTGATTTGGTATTTTTCATGAAAATAGTTTAATTCTGAACATATGAGTTAAATATGTTATGTGAAGTAATGAGTTGAAAATATGATTTTATGTATTTAGAGAATCCTATATAGAGTATATGCATATTTTTTTGATGAGGATTTGATAATTGGTGATGATATCTTATGAGTATGGCATTTTGAATGATTAAATGCATTATATGGTAAAAGCGTAAACAATTGAAATAAATTGTTTATAAATTTAAGAAGTGATTAAAATATTGTTATAATATTAAGGATATTAGATTATGAGATTATTAAGTGATTGATAACATGGGGATATTCTTGAATTACGGATAAATTATATTATAAATGTTTAATATTTATCCTTTATCTCATTTGATTGATTCTTTATATCATTATCCTCATGTTTTATATTATGTTGAAAGTCATACATGGCTTTGTAGTGCATAGATGGACTTGGTATGATTATGATGAGGAGATTGTTAGGGTATAATCATAACCGTAATTGAAAACACGATTATCTTTGGTAGTAGTGCATGGATAATTTGTGGTCGCGTGATACTAATGAATACACGATTATCTTTGGTAGAAGTCATGGATAATTTGTGGTCGTGATACTAATGAATACGATTATTTTTGGTAGAAGTGCATGGATAATTTGTTGGTCGTGATACTAATGAATACTACGATTATCTTTGGTAGTAGTGCATGGATAATTTGTGGTCGTGATCTTAATGAATACACGATTAT